>JADRCH010000054.1:5199224-5275809 GCA_019843965.1 Rhynchomys soricoides | reverse complement strand
GCCCGTCCCATGTCCCACAGCCCGTCCCATGTCCCACAGCCCGTCCCTCAAGATTGGCATGAGGACCTTCCACACTGCAGGGGCAAAGAGACATGAAATCACTTAAGGAAGATCGCACAGCCAGTGGATGACCAGGAAGGACTGAGGCCGACTCTCAGCCCTAGAAGCTACCAAGATACGGATGGCCACTTTGTGTTCTCTTACCCTGTTCCTCTGTTTCCAGGCCCATCTCTCCTGCTTGTCAAGGAGCTCCTTCAAGATTGGAATTTCATGTCATCAGCAGCATAGGAGTGTTAGGTTAAAACTAACAGAAATCAGACTCTCTGACCCAGGAAGGGTTCTCTCTGTGACCTGAGTGGCTCATGCATTATCTTCTCCACAATGGGGTGTGGTTCCCCTTCACCGAATAATTAAACCACTGGTTACCCTCAAGGTCCTGTATGCTTCAAACCCAGTACTTTGACTTCTAGATATATGCTCAAAGCTCAAGGAGGTTTTGAAGGAGGTGGGAGGTCTCACTTGCAAGACTGTCTCTCTCAGTTCTCAGATCATCAAGGGGGGAATCAAAGCTCACAATTTAACTCGTAACTGACAACTGTAATGTTCTTACTACCTTTTAGGAATGGTGCTGGGGGGTGGGAGGACTGAGATCAGCCCGTGGTTTATCCAGATCTCACAAGGCAGGGACCCTTGCTTGCCACACAGATTGAGTGAGACTCAAAAAGGTTGTATGCCATGCCCATGGTCACAGCACTGTTTTAGAGGGTAGAGGGCAATGACAGAAACTGGAGTGGCCTTTGGTAATAGGAGCTGCAGACACTAAGGTGTGACCAGGTGCTCAGTGAGGAGGGAGTGGCCCTGAGGTGCATTGTGTCAGATACAATTTTATCAGATATCTCAGCAAATTCCTCAGTCTGCTGCAGGACCAGACTGTCTCCCTGACAATGATAAAATGGACAGGCCAGTTGCTCTGGTGACATCTTATTCCTGCCCCTTCTGGGCCCCTTCAGAAGCCTCCCTTGCATTCCTGGTGATGTCACCCAGCTGTGCTCCTTCATCTGGGGGTGGGGGTGGGGGGAAGAGCTCTGTCACAACCAGGAAGGGGGAGGGACAGGGGGAGGATGCAGAAGGATGATACCCAAACAGGCTGCCTCTGGGCAGCTGCAGCGCCTGGACGATCCATTCCAGATCATCCCAGAGCAAAGCCAAGGAGTTGAAGGAGAATTCTCTCAAGAAGGGTCACTTCTCCCTGACAAGAAGTTGGATGCCAAGGTCTGACCTGCGCAAGCCAGAGATGGAAAAAGAATCCAACTAAATAAATCAAGCATCAAAAAGAACAGCAACCCTGTTCTGCCAGGAAACCTAATCCTAAACAAGGAGGGACCTGGGAAGGGGGCAGAGGCTGGGGAGGACCAGGAGAGCTGAAGTTTTCATCGGAGAAAAGATTTCATCGGAGATAGGGCCCTAGGATTATGTAAATAGTCTCTTGGTTTCTGTCCTAAAAGGAGAAACAGATGGTAAGGACTGTGGGCTGAGTTTGCATGTAAAAATCAGTACAACTAAGAGAACTCCATTTAAAATGCACATAACTCGATTGTTATCTCCAGAGGTGGGGGGACTCCTTGCCCAGGTTTCCTCTTACATCAGCCCCTCCCCACCAGGAGACCCAGGACTCCATCTTTTTTGCTTGCTTGCAAGTCCCTACCCTTATTCCAAAGCCCTGGGGTTGGTGGCTGGAGATGGAGGGAAGGATGCTGAGGAGTTCCGGGGAGGGGGGTCTGGTTACAAAACCCTGTGGCTAAACCTTTAACTCAGAGATCATCTAAATAAGGTGCCCAATTTCCAAGCTTGGAAGAGCCCAGCGACAAGGAACCTTGCTCCTCCTGAGGCAGCCTATCCTGGTTGTTGGACTTGATCTTAGATGGCTTCTCCACAGACTGAACCACATCTACCTCCACAAAGATTTTTGCTCTTTGGCCCTACAGGAAATGTAACAGATCCTTCTTTCTCAGAGCAAATTCTCCTAGAAGCCCTCTGAATCGAAGGTGCTGTGGAGCCTTTAAAATAAACAAGAGGTGAGCAGGCGTGGCTTCGGTTGAGCACTTGCCTATCTTGAGGCCCTGAGTTCGATCCATTAAAGACAGAAGAAGAAAATAATAAAAACTTGCAAGCTCCATGCAAAGAGTTGGAAGACACAGCCACCTGTGTCTAGACCTGGAATACTTCATCCATAAACAGGGAAGCAGATACACAGCTTTCTTTCCCATACAGAGAAGGTGAAATGAGAAAAGAGGAATTATCAGTTGTGACGGTGAAACAGTTCTTTAAAAGTGAGCTACAACTCAAGAACCACCTGAAGCCACAGATGAGAGGAGTCAGAGGCTCTCTGCCTCCCACTCCCAAAAAAATGGGGTTAAACAGCCTCTCACGAGGGCCTGACACAGGCACCAGGTTTCCAGACACTGGCTCTGGCTCTGTACAGAGGAAGGGAGGGGCTTTTCGCATTTGTGAAACTGTTTGGCAAACTATCCAGTTCCCACTGTGTGCAATGTGTGGACAGCATGCACGTGGAAAAATCCTCCTGAGCCCATGATCCACACGTATGATATTACACTGACTAGGAGGTCAGATGACACCAACATGGCCCAAATACGTCCACATCTGTCTCCTGAACTTACCTAGGTGACCTAATGCAGGTACTTGGAAAGGGGGGCAGGAGAATGAATCAGCACAAGGGGTATTGGACTGACTGCAGCTAAGGTCAACGGGTGCTAGGCTGTGAACCACACACCATGTGCAGCTCTGGTGGAAAGAGCATGGAAATGTGTTCTCCCCTAAAACCTCCAGAAGGAAGGCAGCGCAACCCAGCCGCTTGGATTCCTGATCTCCAGAATGATCAGATGATAAAGCTGTACTGTTGTAAGCCACTAAGACAGAGGGTGGTGGTTTGTTACATCAGCAATAGGGGTAGAAAGAGAAGATGGAAAGGGGGAGAGAGGAGAAGAAGAAGGAGGAGGAGGAGGAGGAGGAGGAAGAAAGGGAGGGGCAAGGGAAATGCCAACCCAAATTTCATCCCCTGTAGGTGTTCACATGCTGGCCAGCCTTCAGAACCTTGCTCTCTAGATCTTCACGCTGCTACTCCCTCTTCATGCCTGTTATCTCTGTCTCAGAGATTCTTCCTGCCACCCCATCTGCCCCTCCCCCACCCCAACCCCACCCCACCCCCTTCCACCAGTCCCTGATGTCCCAGTGACACTGTAATCCACTGGCAGATTATAAGTCTTCAGCAGCTCATAACCAGCACAGTTAAACTGTCAGTCTGCCTCATACACTGAAGGTAAGCCGTGTACGCTGGATAGCTTAATGTCAACTTGACACAAGCTAAAAGCATCCGAGAAGAGGAAACCTCAATTGAGAAAAATGCCTCCATAAGATAGGACCGTAAGAAAGACTGTGGGGCATTTTATTAATCAGTGATTGATAGAGGAGGGCCCAGCCCTGGTGGGTGGTGCCATCCCTGGACAGGTAATCCCGAATTCTATAAGAAGTCAGGCTGAACAAGGCATGAGGAGCAAGCCAGGAAACCACACCCCTCTGTGGCCTCTGCATCAGCTTCTGCCTCCAGGTTCCTGGCCTGTTTGAGCTTCTATTCTGACTTCCTTCAATTATGACTAGTGCTATGGAAGTGTAAGCCAAATAAACCCTTTCCTTCCCAACTTGCTTTTGGTCATTGTGCTTTATCACAGCAATAGTGACCTTCATTAAGACAAGGTACCATAACTAAGCAATTTCATTTTTCTATGTGTGATTCCTACATGTTTGAACCTGTATGTACTAGACCACAATGTAAAGTAGCTTTGTTCCAACAGACCAAAATTGTTTTACATCTTCAAAAAGTACTAGTGAAAAGATAGCCCATTCAACAAACAGTGCTATCAAAACTAGATATCCATCTGTAGAATGAAACTAGATCTATATCACCATGCACAAAAATCAATTCCAAGTGGGTCAAAGACCTTAGTGTAAGACTTAAAACTTAGGAAGTGCTAAAGGAAAATGCTTCAAGACATAGACATAGGCAAGAACCTTCTCGGTGGGACTACACCTGCTCATAAAATATGGCCAGCAACTGGCAAGTGGGATTCATGAAATCAAAAGGCTTCCACATGGCTAAGGAAACAGCTAATCAAGTGAAGAGATCTGCAAGGTGGGAGCTTACCTTTGCAAGCTATGTATCTGACAGAGGATTCATATCTAGAATATACAAAGAACACCAAAACCTAAACAACAAAAAATCAATCCTGTCAACAAGTGAGCTAATAAAAAGGGGGGGGGGGTTCTGTAGGTGGGGCCGGGCAGTGCATTCCTTCAATCCAGCACTTGGAGGCAGAAGTAAGTGGATCTCTGTGAGTTTGAGGCTAGTCTGGTCTACAAAGTGAGGTCCAGGACAGCCAGGGCTGTTACACAGAGAAACCTTGTCTCAAACAAACAAAGTCCTCTAATGATGAGTACAAATGTCTAATAAGCCCCAGCTATCAGAACTTGCAAACCAAAATTACATTTAGATTCCATCTCATTAAAGTCAGAAAGACAATTTTCAAGAAAACAAAACACAACAATCCAGTGGGATTATAGACTGTCCCCATTGTGCATGGCCATTTATGTGGGTGCTGGGGGTTCAGGTGAGGTCCTAATACTCTCTCAGCAAGCACTTTGCCTACTGAGCATCTAAGGATCTGGACAAAAGAGAGGTGTTGGACAGTGCTAGCAGGAATGTAAACCTGTCTAGCCATTATGCAAGTAGGTATGGACGTTTCTCAAAAAGCTAACAATAGGTAAAGCATCTGGATGACCTGGCTACCCCACTCCTGGGCGTTTATCCAAAGCTCTGAGCCCATGTAGCTGAAAGATACTTGCACATCCGTGTTTACTGCAGCCATCACTGCTCAGGACAGCCATGTCTGGGAGCTAACCTGGGTGTCCTACAACAATGGGAGTTTTTCAGTCATAAAAACAAAGCTATGTCCTTTATAGGCAAATGGATGCAACTGGAGATAATTATCAGTCCCAGAAAGACAAATGCCATGTTTTCTCTCGCTCGTCGTTCCTAGATTTATGTATCTATCCATGAGAATCATTTATATAGGAGACATGAAAGTTGACAGAAAACTGCCTAGAGGACAAAGGAAACCATTGGAGGTGGGAGAAGGAAGGAAGGAAGGAAGGAGAAAAGTATGATAAAAGACATGCCCAACCCTCAGTATACGCTCACATGAAGACCGATATAAACTGGGGATGGAGAGATGCCTTAAGTAGGTAAAGTGCTTGCTTCACCCCCCCCACACACACACACTCAAACCTCACACACTACACACACTCACAACACACATACACACACCACACACACACCACACACCACACACACACACACACCACACAGTTTTTTGGAGGTGGTGGTTTGCTTTTGTTTTAAGTATAATGGCTTTTGCCATATGTAGGCTGAGGCGGGAGGACTGCTGTGAATGGGAGGCCAGTCTGAGCTACACGGAAGGTTCCACTACAGATAGGGCTACAGAAACCATGTCTTAAAAATACAGAGATGGATGGATGGATAGATAGACAGACAGACAGACAGACAGACAGACAGATATCCCACATCTTCCCAAAGTATGTAATCTCCAGGGGGTAGAGATTTTGCCTGTGACTTTTTTTCCATTTCTAGTAACCAAAACAGGACCTCCCAGTTCATAACCAAGCAATTGATTTTGTCACAAGAATAGATGAATGAAAGAGCCTATGACTTCAAGACTTACATTTGCTTAGGAAAGGAATAACATTGTGTAATGTAAGTGAACTTGTAGGAATATATTTAGTGACTAGTCACCCTAGTAACACCAGGGAGGCAGACTGTGAACACATACTGAAATACTAAATCATGAACGTGACACTGAGACATACTAAGTATGAGGATGTGACATAAAAGAGGTACTCCAGCTCCTGGCCAGATGGAGAGACTAACCACAGAAGGGCGTGACCCAGATGAATCCTGTCCTGGCCTGTTGAGGCCATAACCTCTTCTCATTTGACCAGAGAGGACAGATAGCATAGGTTACAGAAATGACTCCACCAGGAGCAGACAGCCATGGAAACCTAGCAGCTCCCTGAGCTGAGGCCTCTCTCCCTGCAGCCTCAATATTCTCTGGACATACTCAGAGCTTAGAAGAATTAACCCAACTGCACTTGAACCCCAGAGTCAAAAAAAAAAAAACAGCCCAGGACAGAATGGGTCATTCAGTTCTAGCACACACACACACACACACACACACACACGAATGCTTTTCCCATCCAATGTTCTCTCTTCTGTGACATTTTCTCCAGGAATTTGGGGGCACAGCCCTGGGGCCTAAGGAGATGACTCAAGCAGTAATATGCTTGCCTCACAAGCATAAAGACCTGAGTTCGATTCCCAGCACTCAAATAAAAAGCTAGTGTCAGTCTTAGGTGCTTGCAATCCTAACTCTGGTGAGGTAGGAAATGGCAGAACCTAGAGCTTCAGGTCTCACTAAGTGATGTCTCAGTCAATACCATGGGTATTACTGAGTAATTGCTGAAGAAGACAGCTCAGCAGGTAAAGGCAGTAAGACCTTCCACCAAAACTAAAAATTTGAGTTCAATCCCTGAGATCCACATGGTAGAAGAAGAAAACCATCTCCCTCAAACTGTGCTCTGACCTCTACACACATATGCACACACGTGTGCAAGAGCACATGTGCACACATTCACACAATAAATATAATATTTCCATTGTTAAGTAAATAAATACGAGGTAGAAGGCTCCTGAGGAACAACGCCAGAGATTGAGCTCTGGACGCCACATACACAGGAACGCATATGCATGTGCACTCACATACACACTAATGTACACGCACTACACACATATACCCTGTACACGTTCTTCTTCTCTTTCTCACACACATTCACACTCACATTCTCACACACAAAACACAGATACTTTATTATGCCTAAGCTGGGCATAGTGGTACATAACCGGTTATCTTAGCTCTGAGGAAGCTGAGGCTGGAGGACCACTAATTTGACGACAGCCTAGCCTCAACCTTGAGTCAGACATATATGGCTTCCAATAGACCTCTTTCTATTGCCTTTTAGTCCAGAAATATGAACCACATTTTTAGCCTCACTAAACCTCTCTTTCTTTATCTTTAAAATGGGTGCATGAGCTAGAGATATAGCTCAATGATGAGTATACATCAGGAATTAATCCTCAAAACTGCAAAATAAATAATAGTAACAATAGCCACGGAATAAAAAGAGCAGACCTTGTATCACTTATGTTTCTTGTTGTTGAGACAAAAATTCCTGACAATGGGGCTGGAGAAATGGCTCAGCAGTGAAGAACACTGGCTGCTCTCCCAGAGGTTTTAGATTAGGTTCCCAGCACCCACATGAAAGCTCACAGGTGTCTGTAACTCCAGTTCTAAGGGATCCAACCCCCTCTTCTGACCTCCTCAGACACTACATGCAAGAGGTGCACATATACACATGTAGGCAAAACATCCATACATATAAAATTAAAACTTGAAAATTCCTATTAAAAGTCTTGCCATTAATCATTCAACGGAAGTAGGGCACAGAAGCTGGCCTGCAGGCAGCATGATCACCATAGAACCTCGCGGTCTTTGTGTAGTTTTTTAAAATAAATCCTGAAGACTTCTGTATTTAAGTCTCTTCATTACATAAAAAAGTGACAACTTGGTGATTTAAAAAAAAAAAAACTATTAAAAACTCCTGAGCACCAAAACTTTTAGGGGGGGGCATTTTGTTTTCATTCATAAAGAGTCAGTTGTCATAGTGGGCAAGGTGGGGCAGTCTGAGGCAGAAGTATGAAGCAGATGGTCACACTGCATCCCTGCTTGGGAAACAGAGCTGGAGCTCAGCTCGGAGAATTAAGTAACTAGGGTGGGTCTTTGAAAGTTAGAGCCTACTTCCTGCCCCTGCCTCCTGGTCTGCTGCCATGTGAACAATCCTGGCCACACAATCCTGCTGCCATAACTGAGACTCTAGACCACACTGCCCCTGCTGTGATGGACTGAAACCCTGGGCCAAAATACCTCATCCCCCTTTAAATTATTTCTGTCAGGTGTTTTGCCTACAGAATCACAGAAGTAACCAACATGCATGCCCTTGGCACTGTGACTATTGTGTCCAAAGGCTGTCACCCTGAGCCGAGACTCGACACATCCTCTTCCGGGGGGGGGCGGGGGTAAGGTCCACCTGTGTGTTGGCTAGCTCTTACTGGCTAGAACCTTCCACAGTAGGTACAAATTATGTCCCTGAGCTTCGATTATCTAGTTGTGGGCCCCACAGAATATGTCTGTATCCTAAAACATCTGAGTTTTAGCACATTTAGGGAAAGGAACCCTGGGAATAGAGCATTCTTCATTAGAGACCATGAAATTACAGGCATAGGTCCTAGATCTAGTGCCAAGTGTCAGAGAGACACAGAAAGAAGACAAGACTTTGTGCAGATGGAAGCCAAGACATGCAACCTAATACTAAGGGACACCTGAGCTGCCAGAATCAGGGACAGGCAAGGAGGAATTCTTCCCTGGAGCCATCAAAGGAAGGCAACCCTGCTGGCACCTTGGTTTTGGTCACATGGCCTCCTGAGCTAGAGAGAACACACCTCATGTCTGTAAGACAGTCTGTGGATATTCATCATCTCAGCCCTAGGAAGCAAACACTGTGGTGTCCCAGTGTTCTAACCCTGTGTCCCCAGCACTGCCTTCAGTGATGGGGAACTTTAAGGGCTAGGCTCTGATTTGAGTTAGGATAGATAGTTTTTAAGTAAACTGGGAAAGTTCTTCTATCTTTCTACTCATATCTCGCTCTGAAACAGGCTTGTTGAGAGGCTTAGAAGAAATAACTGGGGCACTCCTATTGCACGGGGGTTGGGGGGAGTCAGCTCCTTGCTCAGCTTCCCAAAAGCCTGATCCTCAAGCCAGAGGAGACCACGGGAGGTCTGGCATTTTGAACATAAGAGCCCAGACCTATACTTAACAGAGGATGAATCCCAGAAATGCTCCAACTAGGAGTTGATGCTTGTTTCTGTCTAAAGGTCTGGAGAACCAAGCATCCACTTGACAGAGACTTGGGGTCTGCCGCTTTCTCGGTGACGAGGAAAACACTGGACTCCATGTAGATGCTTTCTGTCTGATCACTGGTTGGGGAAGAAGAGTATTTTCATGGCGCTAAGTTAGAGCAGGAACGTCAGACCTGTACGGAGTCCCCAGATGGCACTAAAGTGAGGCATCAGGGCGGGGCATAAAGGGCAAGGACCACAGGGCAGAAATCAGTTTGGTAAGAAATCAGTAAGGTAAGAAGTGAGGAGCCGCCCAGAGATGGAAGTGTGCAGGATGCTGAGCAAGCAGGCATATCCCAGAAGCCTAGGTCTCCTCAAGGAAGACCCTAGGGATGGTCAAAGCTGTTCAGCTCAAGCTTTCTCCATTTGGTGCTCCTGTGGGCTCCAGACAGGTAGCCACAGTGGGGGCAGCGAATGGGATGTCTTGAGCCAATGTACCAATGTGCCAGGCGAACTCCAGAGGCTACACACTGAACTATACCTCCATGTATCACCTCTTCACCTACAAAATCAAGACCACTACTCCTTGCCCCTGGCTTTTGGAGGATCCAAAACAGCTTGTTCACTATCCCTTGCACATCTTAGCTCCCATAGGAGTGCTCATCTTGTGACAGCCAGTGGGACTTCTCAGGACCACCACCCTGATCTCCCAAGAGATCTGCTGAACTATCACTTTGATAGTGAGTTATTAATTCTTATTCTGGTATCTACAGGCTGGCAAGAGGTCTCAACAAGTATGGGTGCCTGCTGCCAAGACTGACAACCAGTTGGACCCTCAGAAACCATGTGGTAGAAGGAAAGAACTGACTCCTTCAAGTTTTCCTCTGGTCCTCACATACTTTACAGCGGCACATAGATTTCTACATGCATGTGTACATACATACACATCAACAAATGTTTTAAAAGACGAGAGAGCTACCTCTCTCCTGTACATGATGCCCCTTGCTCTAGACAGCCTTTGGTTGATTTTCACTGAGTTACAATTGTCACCATAGGCCAGTATGTGTCATCATGAAAAGAATGGGGAAATAAAAAGGGAAATGGGGAGCATAAAGCCCTAGGTTTGGTTCCCAGCACCTCATAAGTTGGGAGTAGTGTCATGGTGTAGGCAGCAGAATGGGATGTAATCTGAGCAGCTGGGAGGTAGAAGCTGGAGGATTAGGAGATCAAGGTCATCCTTGGCTACATAGCAACTTCAGGGCTAGCCTGGGATACATCAGAATGTGAAGGAAAGAAAGGAAGAAAGGAAGGAAGGGAGGGAGGCTTACAGATCAGGCCTTGTTCCCTTAGAGCCCCAAGCTGTTCTGAGAACTTAGTTCCAGTTACTTAAACTCCTGGCCTCTGTGGTATAGAGATGACAGCTTCTTTGGGAGGTTTAGAACTCAAATGGGGGTGAGTTACAGGATACACAAAGTAGGCAGATGACAACTGTCAGGGACTGGTAAATTGCAAACGGGTAAGATTTTTTTTATTTTTTTATTTTATTTTATTTATTTATTTATTTATTTATTTTGAGCAGACCCAAGGCTACCCTTCAAAACGCTTTGGCACGACTAAATGTTGGGCCAACAGCGCCACCTGGTGGTCAGCATGAGATCTGGCATATGTCGCCAAAGACCACACTTTGCTCAGTCTGGACATAACGCTCATATCACAAGAAGACTGTTCTCCCCCAAACAGAGTTGGTTAAAAGATGCTCCAAAGCTAATCAGGGGACATTAGCTGACCTATGTATTCATCTCTGAAGAAATAACAGCTGGCATTATCTAGGAAGATGGATAGTGGCGTGGATAGTGGCTTCATCTATCTTAGAAAAGGCAATGTTCTTCCCCTAGCTTGCTTTTTAATCTGTATAACGAAAAAGATACTTTATTTGTAGATATAAAGAATAAGAAAAATATATGCCCAATGAAAGACATTTGGTAGACACTTAAGACCACTTTTTTAAATTATACTTGATTCCAACAGGCACCTGGTCTCAATACACCTGAAACATGTCTCATGTGCCCTGGGAAGACATCCAATCATCCACCTTGTAAGCCACATGGTATTCCTTTTTCTCACCTTCGGAAGACACAATTCCAAGCACCTAACAGAACTGAGGTTCCTTAAGAATGGCAAAGGAAAGAGATCAATTCACACACACACACAGTCTACAGTGATGCTGAGCATTTGCGATACAAAGACTTACTGTGGTCCCCAGCCCCAAGGAGGTTTCATTTTAACCAGAGAATGATAAAAATAAATACATACTACATGGATCAAGTGTTCTGTCTAGTTTAATAAGCTTTAGGACAGTAATACAGAGGGGGACATATCCAATGAGATCTGAGGGAGTTGGAATGATTCAACCATTCAATAAATGTGTGAAACCCTACTGCATCCCAGGCACAGTGCAAGGACCTGCGACACCAAGAATAAAGGGTTCTTATTCTCGACTGGCTTCAGAGAGGCTGTGGTCAGCTTGGGCAAGGGATAGTATCAAAGGGGCACAGCCTGTGCTAGGGACTGCAGAAGACATTAGAGACAGACTGAACAGAGAGAGGCTGAGAAAAAACAGGGCAGGGTTCAGCCAAGAAGTTCCTCCACACCTGCCCATGGCTTCTTCTAAGCTGCCTCTCTGGCTTGCAGATTCCAGACATGCATTGCCTTTCATTCAACTCCATGTTGGAAAGTTGCTTGTCATCTGCCCTCTGTCCCCTTACCCCAAGAGTCCCAGAGAAAAAACTCTACTGTAGAGTCTACAACAGTGGTGGTTCTCAACCCATGGGTCTTGACTCCCTTGGGGATCCTGTATCAGATATCTTGCTTATCAGATCTTTACATTACAATTCATCACGGTAGCAAAATTATAGTGATGCAGTAGCCATGAAATAATGTTATGTTTGGGGGTCACCACAACATGAGGAACTGTATTAAAGGGTCACAGTGTTAGGAAAGTTGAGAGTGACTGGTCTGCAGCCCATCACCCAGAACATGACCAGCAAGCCCCTCCCCATCACGCACTATAGCACTGATGACACCCTCTGCCCTCTCAGCAGGGACTCTTCCCTCCCTCCACAGAGGCCTTCTCTCTGACAACCTCTATCTTCTGCTTTTGCCTCATCCCCACCACATGGAGGAGCTCAGGAAGAGTACCACAGGGGAGCGAGCCAGAGACTCCCCGGATCTCCTCTGCTACATTTCAAGGAATGAGAGAGGCAACTACCTGTGTCTCCACCCCCATCCCCGGAAGCTCCATTTCCTGCACACCTGCATCCACTCTTCAGCAGAACAAGGCAATAAAATAAAATAAAAATAAAAACCTTGGGACTGGAATTCATATCCAAATTTACAACTTCCTAGCTGGATGGGTTTGTACCGGTTACTTAAAACTCTTAGGTCCTTCACTTCCTCACAGAAGAGGACTATAGTAAGGATGAAAGAAAATATGATAGCACAGTCAGAGACTTGGCAGGCTGCCGGGCACACATGAGAATTAGTTAACCATTGCTATCGTGCCACAAGCACTGTTTCTTAAGCATCTACTAGGTTCCGAGTCTGGAGCTACAGCTGTGAGCTCCCAAAGTCTTGGTCCTTGTCTTGCAGGGTTTACAGCCAGCAGAGGAAGGGTCACATAGTCCCCAACTGTGAGCAGTTTGAGGGGACTATGGGTAGTGTTAATAGGGAGACTAGACCCGGCTAAGAGGAAGCAATGGAATTAGGTTGGAGTAATGACATTTAAGCTGAGACGAAAAGGATGTGCAGGATCGAGGTGATGAGCTGCAGGGATGGAAGCCAAAGCCTGTAGGTGGCCAAGAACACTGAGCCACCAGGAACTGGAAGGAGAGAGTCCTGGGTAGTGCCATGTGGCCAGCAAGAAAGAACCTGAGCTGAAGTTGGACAAGCAGGCAGAAGACAGCTCCCATGGAGCCATAGAAGAGATCAGATATTTTACTCTACATCCGTAAGAGGTCAGGAGGTCAGGTTACGCAGACAGGACTTGTGTTGTCTGAAAGCCCCTATGCTGATAACCAACGGTGCCTAACCCAGAACATCATAAAAGAAGTGGTTGGAATTAGGGAGGCAGCTTCGATGGCAGAGATTGACCTACAAATATAAGCAACCAACTTGATCGTGGACTGGATGTGGAGGTGAAGGAGAGGGAGGGTGGTGAATGAAGACTGAGGAAGGACCAGACGATCAGGGAGACCAAAAGTCGGCTGTAGCAATGCCGGACACATAGTTCCATAAGAGAATGTGCTATATCAAAGAAATAAATACCCGGGGATATGCATTGGCGGTAAGAACGTAGAGATATTTTTATCAAGTAACGTGAAGGAATGGACGCACGCTGTCCCTTCAGCGTGACATCCTGGAAGTTCACAAAACATAGCACAGAATACAGGAGTGTGCAGTAGGCTTTAGATGAATGAAAAATATAGGTCGTATGCATCCAGTGACCATCAATCGATCTTGGTAGCAATTTGGTCCCAGCAACAGCAGCAAAGCCTGGAGCACTGGGGAGTAAGAGAGTTAGTAAAGGCTTAGGGAGGAGGAAAAAAGGGCTGGGACTGAAGACTGGGCTGGTGGGTTACAAGGAGAAAGACTGGCAGCATCACTGGTCTGTGTGATGAGTCAGTTTGCTTGCTGGGTCCAAGATTAGGATTCTCCATACAAAGAAGCAACAATGTGTGCAAAGGCAGGGCTCGCCATTCATGAATGAGGACCAGATCCCTAGCACCCAACCCGTGTAACCAATGGGCAAACTCCAGGTTCAGTGAGAGATTGTGCCTCAAAAAGCAAGGTGAGGGATGAAGGAGGATAGCCCAAAATTAACTTCCGGCATGCACAGACATGTGGGCACACATGTGTGCATACTCACAGACCCACATACACCCGAAGCAACTGTGTGGCCTAGATAGCCTAGCTGCTTACTTGGTTCTGGGGCATATAGGTAGACTGCATTCTCCAAATGCTTCTGCAGGTAAATATGAACACATGACTGAATTCTAGCAAAATTCTCAAGAGAAGGCACCATGGGTAGCTCAGGGACCACAGGGAAAAGAATTGACCAATAGTCAAGTTTCATTCCCAGAAGAGAACAGAAGCTAGAAATCCAGTTCAGGATATTTGCACATCTGAGTTCATGGGCCAAGGTGCAGCTTCCCCCACAAGGGGGCTGACAAGCCCCTTCTGCTTCCCTGTAGGAGATGTGAGAAGCAAACTTGAAACAAGTGCTTCAGAGGAAACAGCCAGTTACTATGAACTCTCCTTGTTTTTTATTATTATTGTTGTTATTATTATTGTTATTATTTTATGTGCATTAGTATTTTGCCTTCATGTATGTCTGTGTGATGGTGTCAGATCATCCCCTAGAACTGGAGTTACAGATAGTTGTAAACTTACATTCGGGTGCTGGGAATTGAACCCGGGTCCTTCAGAAGAGCTCTGGACGTGCTCCCAACCACTGAGCCATCTCTCCAGCCCCTAAACTCCGCTGTATTATTGTGGGAAGCAACAAAAGTGGCTTCAGCAGGAAGTGATGGGGAAGGAACTTCAGATGGACTGAAAAGCACTTAAAGGACTCGGGAGAGAGCTCATTTAGTCAGAGCTTGCCCAGTACACGTAAGAATCTGAGTGTGATCACCAAAACTCAGTGGGAGAGAGCCAGACATGGTGGCAGGCACTTGTCATCTCAGTACTGGGAAGTCTAGGCAGGCAGGTTCTTGAGTTTACTAACCAACCAACCTAACCCACTTGGCAAGCCGTGGTAGGTAGACAGTGTGGAACAATACCCAAGGTTGTTCCCTGGCCTACACACACACACACACACACACACACACCCCTCACACATGACCACATTCATGAAGACAAATATTCAGATCATAGATGCCATGTCTGTCTTCCAGCACAAAGGAAATGAAGCACACACTCCAGGGCCAAAGCCCACAAAATCCAACTCACAGATCCCAGTCCTAAAACAAATGGTTACCTCCACTCCTTGTGCTGCATTCCCTTCCTCAAGCAGGAGCAGCCATGTTTCCTGGAGGTCCACAGTTGCCGGTGGAAATTGAGGAGACAAAGACCTCATGATGGAGAAGAGAGTGTGAGAATATCTGGGGTATCATCACGTCAATTGGACATCCTATAGGTTCTCGCCTAGGGGAGTGATGGCTGTCCCCTCAGAGAAGGTAAACAGAACCAATGTCCCTTCGGTCACAGCTTTCACTATGTTTGACCCTAAGAGATGACATTGCTTAACTGGTATTAGTATTACTTCACATCAAGAACAATAGCTAAGGGGCTGGAAAGATGACTTAGCAGTTAAGAACACTGTATGTTCCAGAACACCGGAGTTCAAGCCCCAGCATCCACAAGGTGTCTCACAACCATCTGTAACTCCACTTCTAGGGAATCCACTGCCCTCATCTGGTCTCCAGAGCCTCTAGGCATGACAGTGATGGATAGATGTCCATGCAGACAAACACTCATATACCTAACAATAACATTTTGAGTTTGGAAAAAAAGAATTATAGCTAAAAATTCATTGGTTTTATCAAATACTTACCAGGAGGAAGGTGTTATATCAGAAATGTCCATACCATATGTCCTTCTCAAAAAAAAAAATATATCACAATCCTCATTTCAAAGATGAAGCACCTCTGAGCATGGTGGCACACACCTTTAATCCCAGCACTCAGGAGGCAGATACAGGCAGATCTCTGAGGTCAAGGCCAACCTGATCTATAGAGTGAGTTCCAGGATTCATAAAGCTAGGGTCCAGCCAAGTCCGAATTCAAGCTAGAGATGACCTGACATCAGAAAAACTAAGTTCTTCTACTCATGAAACTTTACAGTACATGACCCACATTCTTCTCCATACACGGGGACACGGTGTTTTCTATAGGGGCAGCTTCTAATAGCACAGGCCTCAATTTTCCTGGTACCACATTAATGGAAACAGATGCACATCCATGCCACATCTTCATTTGCATGTCTCAGATGCCATGGAACTGCACATGTGCTAGCCTGGTGGCTGATATCAGAGTATCTATCTGCAAGGCCGCACATCAGGGCCCTTCTCAGGACTCTGTGACCTACAGTTACAAACACTTATTTGTGTCACTCTCATGAGTTGGCTGTGGGTCAGCCAGCTTGGCTCTGAGCTTTGGGTTGGGTTCAGACCTATCCATGGCTCCACACATTCTTCTTGGACCAGCAGTGACCAAGGAAATGTTCTTCTCATAGCAGATTTCAGGAGCAACAGAGGCCACGTTGCACAAGAATTTTTAGGCCTCTGAACATGCCTTTAGCATTTTATTGGGCCAAACAAATCAGGTATCCAGGCCTATGTGGATGGGATGGGAAGGTATCATCTACTCACAGTGGGAAAGTATTGTAAAGTCCAATGGGAAAATGGAATATACAATCCAACTGCCCAGGAGGTAGAAAATGAAGACTCCCAGACAGACAGACACAGATTCAAACTTGGCTACCAAAATAGGCAGACCGAGCAGTGCTGATATTCTATTGGCCTCTCCTTCCCTCGTCCCTCTTAGCTCCAGTGGCACAGGCACCTTCCTCTCAACTTCTTCTGATTCCTTAGTCCTGATTATTGCAGAGAGAGAGGTGGATTCTCATCAAAACCCAACTAATCCAAAATAGAACTTAAGCAAAATTGGGCGCTGATACTCAGGATAACAAAGACAATCCCAGAACCTCCAAACTCCCTCCCAACCTGAGCTATGTGAAGTACTTGGGAGCTGGAATTGCTTTTCCGGATCCTCTCTGTGTGGATGTCTCAGGGATCTGAGGCTCCAAGAAATGAGATGAGTTGCTGGAAGCCTTACAGTAAGTGGTGTCACGGTGGCCCAGCCAGACTTGAGTGTATGTCTCCTGTCTCTAGGCCATGGTTACAGCAGGAAGGAAAAGTCATCAAACCCAGATCCTGAAAACAGCTCGGGGTTTGGGCAAGTCAGACTTGGTTGGGAAAAATGTCTGGGGAAAAGGCGTGTCCCAGGAAGATGCCCTGCAAACACTTCCCTCCGGAAACTCGGTCTGCTCGACTATATGCCGTCCAGTTTTCCACGGGCCCCCATTGGGCCATAGCCAGAGACATCGGGCCACAGGAATTCAGTGTCTTTCTGAGTGTCTACAAAAGAGCAGATCTCACCTTAATTCTAGGAATGATGAGTTCACTCATATTAGTCCTAGGACGGAGAATGACATTATTTCCCTTTCTCTAGCCACCTTCCCTCCCATTTCCTCCAATGGCTCCAACTTACTTCCCACTGTCTCTGTGCGTGCACGCCATCTTCCCAGTTGTCTTGGTTTGAAATGGGGTAAAAAAAAATTTTTAAGTAAAATCCATCTTTAGCTACCAAGTGGCCTTGCTATGTTTAGGAGATGATACTAAAATAAGTACCTTTTTTTTTTTAATTTAATGAATTGGCTGACATTATGATGTCAGAAGGACTGGAGCCAAAGGTGTTTTGCTAAAGGGAGTCTCCCCACTGCCCCCCTCCAGACGACAGGGCACCCCTGGAGCCCATAGTGCTTGCAACTGTTCCCACTGTTTACACACCCAGCTCCCCTGACTGCCTCTTTGTGGGAAGTTGTTTACATGAATTTATTTTGGGAAAATTCCATTAGACAGGACCAGGATTTCTTCACAAATCATTGCCTCTCACTTGTGTCTTGATCAGATCTGGGCAGTCGACTCTCTTCAGTGCACTCTGTCCCCTCAGGTTTCTCTTAAGGGGTGAGGGGAAGGAAGAGGATGGGGGTAGGGAGGGGAGATGGAGGTAATGTGACCAGGGAAGGGTTGGAAGGAAGAGGCTTCTGGTGGGATCAAAAGCTAGCTTAGGGAGAACAAGGACGTCCCCACAGGCATAAGGGTGGCAGATCTCTGCATGCTTTCCAGGCCACAGCTATGCATGGACTAGCCCATCTTGTCCCTGGCTTTGTACTAAGACACTAGGACACAGAAACAAACAGATATACTTTCTTACCTCGAGAGTTGAAAAAAAAATGACAGGAACCAGCAATCCCAATCAGTCTTGTGATCCTGGTTGGGTCTCCACACCCTGGTACCACCCATCCACTCCTGAAGCTGCTAGATCCTTCCTTGTCAACTCTGCATTGAAGGAGGATCCCAGGCACTGAATGGATTCGACTAGCTGCCACTGGTGGCATCATGTGCACACAGGCCACACAGTTGTTATTTTAAGACAAGAGCAATTCCCTTTTATTCCTGAAGATAGGCTTACTGGATACCTGGTAGGTACCAGCTTCAGAGCTCCAGAGATGCTGAGATATCGCCGCCTTTGCTTTTCCGGAGAGCTCTTGGGCCCAGCAGAAGAAGGGAAGGAATAGGGACCACAAATAAGCATTGAGTGAATACTTGCTCCTAGGTGGAGGATGCTGACTGCGGTTGCAGGTAGAGCTGAGAAGAGGGTACAGAATAGAGGCAGTCTCTCACATCAGCCCTGCACCAGACATGCCTCAAGGCCCCTGTGCTCAGCAAGCCTGGCTTCTCTGTTTTTCCCAACACTGCAGTACATGATAGCATTGTTGAATGACCCTAGCAAGGTCAAGCTCTCTGTATGTATATTCTCTTGTCTGATAAGGGAAATAGCACCTTGGGTAATGAAATGGCCCACGTTTGCTAAACACTCACTACACACCATGCATGGGTAAGAGTGTTTAAGGTAGACAATTCTCTCCATCATCACAACAACTTCACAACTTAGAAACTCAGTATGATTACACAAACTTACAAAGTAAATGCTGATGTGCTCAAAGCCCTACAAGCGGACCTACATGCACAGTTCCTTTTGCAAATAACAGGATAGTTTGATTCTCTCTATAGGCCTAACTAAAGTTTCTCAATGTTCGAATTTTTTCAAAGACTTATTTATTATGCACACAGTGTTCTGCCTGTATGTACACCTGCACACTAAAAGAGGGAGCCAGATCTCATTATAGATGGTTGTGAGCCACCATGTGGATGTTGGGAATTAAACTCAGGACCTCTGGAAGAGCAGTCAGTGCTCTCAACCTCTGAGCCATCTCTTCAGCCCCTGGAATCTTTTTAAAAAACTGTTTGCTTGTTAGTGTGTGTGTGTGTGTGTGTGTGTGTGTGTGTACCTTATGCAATGCTAAGCAAGCACTCTACCACTGAGCTGCAGCTCCAGATCTAGATAACCCCACTGTGCAGACACCAGTTCAGGTCTGCAGGCGTTTAAAAGCCATCTCCAGAGTCCCAGGAGGACAGAAGCATCAATTTCAGATTTGGATCCCATCATTGTCTTTCTGCCTCTCACTAGGCATGTCAACAAAATCCTGACATGTTCTAGATCTTGGTTCTCTCATAGTGTTATCATGAACATGAAATGAGATCGTGTATGCACAACATCTGCTTGGTATAGCTCCAGTAGATAATTGAAACCTCAGTGAAGACCTGGAGAGATGACTCAGCAGTTAAGGGTACATGGTGCTCCTCCAGAAGACCTGAGTTGGATTTATTTTTATTTTTATTTATTTTTATTATTATTTTTGCACCTACATCAGGTGGCTCACCTAGAACTTCGCCTCCAGGAGATCTAGCCCCTCTGGCTCCCCTTAAACAGTGGCCCTGATACACACATATACCCACACACAAAAACACAGACACATACTTGAGAAATAATTAAAAAATGAAATGTAAATCAAAGACATTTTTTTAATACAGTGATTGGTGCTGTTATTTGAATAGGGGCAAGAGACCATGCATTAAAAGTCACTAGTATGCCAGGCAGTGGTGGCGCACGCCTTTAATCCCAGCACTTGGGAGGCAGAGGCAGGCGGATTTCTGAGTTCAGCCTGGTCTACAGAGTGAGTTCCAGGTCAGCCAAGGCTACACAGAGAAACCCTGTCTCAAAAAAAAAAAAAAAAAAGTCACTAGTATAAGGTGTCATGGGTTCCCATGGTGGATGTTCCTTCAGCCTCCAACTGATCACTAGTTGGAATGTAGAGACCATCAAAGAGACTGGCCCGGCTTTAGGTTGCCTCGTTGCTCAAATTCCTCTCCCCATGCTTTGTAAGTGCTCTTGAATTTTAAGTGGCGTGTTGGGTGAGTGGGTAGGAGGATGAGTTGATGGGTTAACCGATGAGTGGATGGACAGATGGATAAATCCAAATTGGCCTCCACCTCCACTTTCCTAGTAAGCTTTCTAATGCACCAACAAAATATCTGAGATAAGCAACTTAAAAGGAAGAAAGATTTATTTTGATGCACAGTATCATGCATGGTTGTCAGCCTTTGGCCACTTAGCCCTGTTTCCTTTGGAAGCCTAGCAAGACAGAACATCTGGGCAGGGAGCATGTAGCGTAGGAGACTGTTCAACTTTAGGCAGCCAGGAAGTAAAAGGGGAAAGGAAAGAGAGAGAGAGGTCCCTATATTCCCTTCAAGGGCATGACCCAGTGACCTAACTTCTACTAACTGGGCTCACCTCCAAGTTGCCACCCGCCCCCAACAATGCTAAAAGCTTGGGAATGAGTCTTTTAGCATAGGAGTCTCTGGAGGGCATCCCATATCAAAACCATAGCATTCCACCATGACTCCCAATGCGAACATGCATTCTGTCTGTATAAGATGCATTTTATAAACAAATGAAAATTTTCTTTCCACGTGAAGAATCATTCTCTTCCTATGCATCTAACCAAGGTGGGGGTTTTGTCCTATACGTTTTACTCCATGCTTAACAACAAACTTTACTTCATGATTCAACAACAACAAAAAAATACATTAAATCCATCTCCAAGGCTCCCCAGAGTTTGGGTTTCTTTCCATTCTTGTTCCAAAGAACAGGATAGGAAAACAGCTAGAAAGAACTGGACCAAAGCAAGCCTGAAACCCATGGGGGCCAATATTATATCCTATAGCTCCAAGTCTGGCATACACTGTCCCAGAGTACCTTAGTGGCAAGATAGAAACCTGTCCAAGAGCTTAGAAAGCCCTGCCCTTATGAACTTGCCAAGTTCGGCCCTCATAGCTGTCGTGGGGAATGGGAGAGGAAGCTATTTCTGCCTACAGCCTTCAGAAGATATTCCGTGTTCCTGGCATGTCTTACTACCTGGAGTCTCCACAGCTTCTCAGAGGCTGATTGCCTGTATGGATTTTAACCCTGTCACCCAATGCCTGGTTTCCCAGATTTTCTTTTGAAATCTTGATGGAAGCCTCCATGACCCCATATATATCCATATAGATACAAACCCATCATCATGGGGCTGTCACAAAGGTCTCCGTCCATGATCGGGCTCAGCAGCTGTGTCCTGTTGAGTTGTGGCTATGTGAACTTTGAGTCCCTAGGCAGCTGAACACAAGAATCCTGAAGAAACAATTGGCTAGGTGGAGTCCCAGCACTCTCCTTTTCAAACAAAAGCTGTGCAAATAGTTCACAGTTTTACACTGATGCGTTTGGGCACTGCCTTGGTCCCATCCTTCCTTTTGGGGGTGGGAATGTTTATTCTGTGTTATTGTGTCTCAGAAGTGTGTGACTGTTTTTATTTTTACAAGAATCCCAGCTGTGAGAAGAGACTTTGGACTTAAGCTTCTGAGTAGTACTGAGCTGTTGACTTTGGGGACTTGGAGATGGACCGCACCCCTTCCCGGTTCTCTGGTCACTTTCTGGCCTCCAGCAATTGAGCAGCCTTCTCCACCACCCATTCCCACCCCACTGCCCTGCCTCACCAAAGGCATCGAAGCCAGGTGACCCTAAACTGAAACCACTGATTCCGTGAGCTTACACAAGTCCTTCCCTTTTACATTGTTTATTTTAGATGTTTTGTCTCAGTGAAGGGAACTAATACACAATCCTGGAGCACGTTTGTTTTAGCACCCCAGAGATTCATTCCAGTCCTTGACTGTCCTTCACTCTCTGAAACTTGTGGCTCATCTTGCAGCATACCTCACTGTGGCCTTGATGCTGAGCCTCTCCACAATGGTGCATTGTTGCACTAGCTGATAGCTGTTGACTCTGGGCAGTGTCCTCACAAGTAAGACTCCATAACCCATGGACCAGCTCCATCCCAATTCCCAGTTCCACCTTCCACAACCCCAGCCTATGCACAGTGCTTTCAGCTTGTTGGGGAGGAGGTAGTGTCCAGGTATTTGTTCCCTGGGGCCCCAGTCTCTAGAGACTTATGCTGGAACAGTGGGCTCTGTGTGCCTTGGCATTCCATGGCCAGACTCCAGCCATGCTCTGAGGTTGTTTCAGACACAGCTCTAAATGCCCTGGGCTCTGCCTCCCCAAAAGCCAGGAGCAAGTCCAGCCTGAGGCTCTATCGCCCTCATTTGGTAGTGGTTAGATGTGAAAAGTGAAACTGGCCACCAGCAGAAGCTGGAGCTAAGGCAGGTTGTAATTTCCTAGGGGCCAAAGGAGCCATCCAGCTAAACATGAGTCTAGATGCAGCTGGCCTTGTGATGTCATGGTTGCCAGTCTGGACCACTCACATGGCCTCAATGTCCCCTCACAGGCCTTCTCTCATCACTGCCAATCCTAGAAAAAAAACCACCCAGCATCTTGGAGAACCAACTTTCTTCTTTCTGGTTGAATAGTATCAAGAAAACCACAGGCTCAGGTTAGCTCCTGTCTTCTCGGTGTTACACCTGATAGGAGCAGTGCTGGGGCCACTCTGATTCCTTCTTGAGGCTGGGAGAAGTCTGCGGGTTTATGTTTAAGCAACAAGACATCAACTTGTTTCATATCCCAGGCCTACATTTCAGGAAAGAAATGACCCCTGATTCATCAAAGTCCTGGGTGGGAAAGTGCTAATTAGTAAATTCAGATTCAGAGAGAAGATACCAGCTCTCATCTACCTGCAGGTCAAGATCTCAGACAAAGATACCCACGGCAGGAACTCCCAGCTTGGAGGAAGGGCAGCTGGGACCTGTGAGTTCTCCCCACAGAACGTGTGGGATATATGCACAGTGGTCTATGATATCTGTCACTGATGCTCATTTCTCCTAGCAACCATGACCCAAACTTGTGCCTCAGGGTTGTCCTCTTCTGGATATCATTTCTGAGCTACTGAATCAAAGAAAGAAAGAAAGAAAGAAAGAAAGAAAGAAAGAAAGAAAGAAAGAAAGAAAGAAAGAAAGAAAAATAAAATGATCCCTGTGAAAACACCCAGGCAGCAACTCAGATGGGCTAAGAAGACGGAAGGAGGAAATGGTGTCTATGCTCACTCCTGACTTGGAGCAAAGGCTCAAGAGGGAATTACACCCTCATTGGTCTCCATCAGAATGGACCTTATCATGATGGACTCCTCTTCAACAATCATGGAGATTAACTACTTTGCCCGGGCTTTGACTGACTCTGATCAGCACAGGCTGTGGTAGTGTGAAGACCTGGCTTGCCATCCACAACCTGTCAGTTCTGTGACCAAGGTCTGAGTGCCTCACCACTGGGCAGAGAAGAGGACTCATTGGTGGGCTACAGGTCTAGCTCTGGGGAGCTGTAAGAGAAGACGGAAAGAGAGAAATGTGCATCTGGTCCAAGGAAAGCTTCCTATTCCATGCATGACTTCAAACCATGCCTGGATACCTAGAGCAGCAGTGTGAACCTTAGCCTCAGACCTGCCTGGTTAAGGGCAGGCCATTAGCAGAGAACCTGGCCATCCATTCCCAAAAAGTGACTATGTGTGCCAAAGAGCTAGATGCCAGGATGCTGGTGAGGTCCTGTTCTTGCTCTTGGACTGGCTACAGAAGTGTGAGACTTTTGTGAACCGTCCCCAGGCTGAACTCAAACTCTGAGACTTATGCCGCTTTTCACTTGTTATAATCCAGGTACTTTTTTTGTTTTTTTTTAGGAAGCCAAATGCCCACCTCCACAGCATCTGGTTTTTCACAGCACCTGCACTGCCAGGCAAAGGAACATCCCTGCAGCTGCTGCTATAACTTGTCTGGTTTAGTCTGAGTTATTGCTAGCCTGGGGCAGGCCAGCAAGGGTCTTCAAAAGATACTTCCCCTTTCTCCACAGAACTCCCAGCATGGCTTTGGCCTGGTCTTTCCTTCCCTTAGCATATTTCAGTGTACAAGCTTCATCAGGGCCTAACTGAACCAACCTTCACCCCGAAGTCCATCTGGCCTCTATTACACAGAGGAAGGATCCAGAAACAGGGACACTACCTCAAAAGCCCCCTTGTCCCTACTTTAGAGCAGCCACCCCTTTACACTGCAGAGTCTTCTTTGGGGAATTTTCTGTCCCCTCGTCTTGTTGCCCATTCATACAGCCAGGTCCTAGAATAGATCCTCTGACATCTGGACCACAACAGGTGCCCTTTACCTTGCATTTGCCTGGAGTCCACGTGCTGTTAATGGCAACTCCCCCTGCTGTCATCAGACAGAGTGTCACTGATTCTACAGCTCCCTACCACCTGGGACGACAGCGGTCTAACCTCCTTTACTTGTCGAATGAGTCTATTCACCTCCACTGACTGCCGTGGACAATTCTTGCTTCCACACCTCAATGAACATCGTTCTCTCCATCTCAAATGTTCTTCCTCTTCTTATCTTCAACATTTATTCAGCTTTTGTGTTAAGTTTAATTGACCCTTCACTGGTTCCTACCATATGCCGGCATGCCTGTCAGCTCTGCACATCCAAAGATTCAGTATCCACAGATTCAACCATGCACACAGCAAAAACATTTGGGGAGAAACACATTTGTGTTGAAGGTATATAGACCTTTTATTTCTTCTCATTATTCCTCAAATAGCAGTATAGATAACAATAATTTATGTAGCACTTGTGATATGCTGAGTAGTATAATAGTAATTGTATGGATATTGTAATGTGTATTTATATATTTTATAGAGAGTTTGCAAATACTTGGTTTTGTTGTTTTTTTGGTTTTTTTTTTTTTTTTTTTGAGACAAGGTTTCTCTGTGTAGCCCTGGCTGTCCTGGAACCCACTCTGCAGACCAGGCTGCCCTCGAACTCAGAAATCCACCTGCCTCTGCCTCCCAAGTGCTGGGATTAAAGGCATGCACCACCACTGCCCGGCCAAATACTTGGTCTTATACAAATGAATTGTCCCCAGGCATGTTGTAGCAGTGAACAACTACACTGAGTTTCAGGAGAAACTCAGGTCTTTCTCCTGAGACATAAAAGGAAAACAGGTAACCACAGAAGCACCTCGTAGACACAGAAGTTGAGCATAAGGAAAGAGGCAGCAGTCCACCCTGGTTATCCTTCCTGACCTCTCCAATCACCATGCTCCAGAGAGACTTCAGACTCCACACATGTGTAGCCAGGGTTTGAGACCCACCATCTTGGACCTTGAGCTCCATAAGAGCATGCTCATAGCTTTTACAGCCTTCTGCCTCCAGTACCCTGCCTAATATTGGTTCTTTTGTTCGTGGAAGAAGTGGGGATGCCACTGTGTAGGGTAAACCCAGGACTCAAGTAGACAGATCACAGGAAGTAATAGTAGGCTCAGTCAAGAGCCTACTATTACTAATAGAAGAGCTTGCCACCAAACCTGATGACCTGAGTTCACTCCTGAAACCCAGGTGGTAGGAGATAATTACTTCCACAAGTTACCCTCTAACCTCTACCTGCATGGCATGTCTGTGTTCATGCACACATGTGTGTGCACACGCATGCACAGCCACAAAGTAAAGTGAGCATCCCACCTGGATGCTTTTTTTTTTTCTACATTTCGCAGGCAGACAGCGATTACCAAAGAATGCCAATGCAACCACCCCATGCCGTGTAAAACCAAAAATATTGTAGAGAAGCATATAAAAGGTAGTATTTCATTCATTGGAGAATGGGTTGGGGAAATGCTATTCACTCTTTGCATTTGTTCAATTCAGCCAACTAGTGATGTGAGACTCGAGATCTAAGAAGGAAGGAGACATGGAGTTAGCTAGCCCTCTTCAGCCATGCTTTGGGAGGCTTAGGCTAGAAAAAGCCCAGCCAATATTTACTGCTGTCAATCTCTGTCATGGAGGGAAAGGACAAGGTGCAGAGCAGGACACAGGTAACTCTGCTGGAGAGCTCAGAGAAGCCTCAGGCGCCAGCAGCCTAAAGGACTTTTCTCTAAAGGACCTGGTGGTAACATCTGAAGATTTGCAGGCTATCCAGTCTCTTTGGCAAGTCCTCAGCCTTGCCACTGAAGCCAAGTCAGTCACAGATGGCAGACAAGTGGACATGGCTGTGCTCCCATGTAACAATATAAACTTGACATGTCACAAAACACAATGGTTCTTCTGACACTGTCAACATTTAAATTTTTCTAGGGAGACAGATCAGGGGATAAAGACCCTTGTTGGAAAAGGCAGGAAGACCAGATTTCAAATATTCAGAAGCGACTTAAAAGCCAAAGGTGTAGCAACCCCACTTCGAAGCCCAGTGATGAGGAGGCAGAAACAAGGTAACCCTGGGACAGAATGGCAAGATAGGCTAGCCAAAGTAGAAAGGTCAATGCTTAACAAGGTTCCGCGCCTTAGGCAATAAAACAGAGCATGATGAAGCATGTCAACCTCTAACCTCTATCACACGTGCATGTGTACATGTGCACATATGTGTGTACATGTGTGCACACACCAAAATGTATACATGCACATGTAAGAATTAAAGCCATATGTGGTAATACATGCTTGAAATCCCAACACTTGGAAGACAAAAGCAGTGAGATCACATGATCAAATTTAGCCTGGGTTATATAATTGAAATTCTATCTTTAAATATAAATATATATTGCTTTAATTATTGTTATAAATTAATTTAAATTTTATTATATTGAATATTACACATATTTGTTACATTGAATATGTTAAGTGAAATACTAAAATAATATTAAATTTTAATTATTTTAATTATACTAATTTTAGTTAACATAAATATAATATATATTTATATATTTTTTAAATGTTTTAGGCCCAGGCATGGTAGTACACCCCTGCAATCCTAGCACTCAAGAGCCTGAGACAGGAGGATCTTACATTTAGGCCCACCTGTGTTACATGGAAAGGCCCTATCTTGAAAAACAATTAGGGACTTGCCACTAAGGTCTGAAGACCTGAGTTCAATCCCCAGAACCCATGTAAAGGTGGAAGGAGGTAACTGACTCTACAAAGTTGTCCTCTCCCTCCATGTGTATGTCACATGGCACACACATGCATGAACACGAACACCCATCAAACACACACACACACACACACACACATCATCATCATCATCATCATCGCCATTATCATCAATAAATAAATGTTTATTTTTAAAGCAGTATTGGCTTGTGGACTAAAGCATATTGGGTAGTGGGCCAGATGAGACCTGTGGGCAGTTTTCAGATCCCTGGATTAAAGGATGAACAACACAGGCAGGCAAAGTTGGAGGACTAAGCCAAGGATGGAAGTCTCAGCAAAGAGCCTCAGCAGAGTCTAAGGAGCATGGAGAGAGTCAGGATATTTGGGAAATAGCGATCCATAGTGAGTGTGGGAATCAGGAGGGGCAGAGCCAGATCCAAGCAGGAGGGGGGAGGAAATGGGGGGAGAAGAAGCAGTTTGCAAAGAAGCCCTTCTAGGCTAGGAAAACAACTCAGGCAGCCAAGTGTTTGTGTCACAAGCGTGAGGATCTGAGTTCCTTCCTAGAGCTCGTGCCCTTTTGGTTTGGGATTTTAAAAAAATAAAAATTAAAAAAATAAGACTAGGCATGGTGTCATGTGCTTGTAACCCCAGCGCTGGGGAAGGAAGCAGGCAGATCCCTGACCCACTGACCTTACCAGCTTAATCTGGTTGGTGAGTTCCAGCCTGAGGAAGCCCCTCCCATTCCTCAAAAAAAGGTGAATAACCTGAGGTGTTCTGTGGCCTACACACACATATGCGCGTGCATGTGCGTGTGTGTGCACACGCACAAAAATACTACAAAGAAACACTTCAAACCCTGGGCTCAGCTGAGCTAGCTCAGCTTGGCTCTTCTCTTCGAAAACCTTCTCACTGACTTCCAAATTTAACAGGCTCTAGAAGTTGAGCCCCAGTCCCTGGCTACCCTGCATAGAGAGCGTTTGCCGAAAAATGTGGAAAGAGATGCTGGTGAGGTCCAGCCAAGCCTTCCACTGACTCTGTCAGTGTGTGTTTACATCATATACAGCTGCCCTCAAAGCTATTTGGGCACCTACAGTGCTCCACGAGCAAGCCGTGTGTATTTATAACCGCATAGCCATGTGTGGACAGCCCCACACATAGATCTCACCTCCGTCACTTCACACATCCCCAAGGTGCCCGGGGCCTGCTTCCTGACCTCACGTCAGGAGCTTTGTGCCCTGTAATTGACTCTGATGGGAACCGTGCGCTGCCAGCCAAAGGCATGCAGCCCACCACCTCCCACAAGCCACGGCTGCTGCCCTCCCACAGATTCAGGGGCTGAGCCTTCCTGGTAAAGCTATGCCTGCCCAGAGACTGGGCTATAAACATGCCACAGGCTGACCTGCATATGGAAATGAGGCTCGCGGTTGGGACTGGCGCCCAGCCACAGGCCTGTGGCCTGGCTGCCGCCAAGTATCTTTAGCATGAACTAGGTTCCCATCAGTCCTTTCTCTGCCCCGCCTCCCATCTCCCTGGTCTCCTGCCTTGTCTTCCACTCATAGTTTGCGGCTGAGGTCTTAACCTCAAGCCTGTACAAAGGGTTTGGCTCCAGCCTCCCTATCTGATAATGATAACAACAGAATCATAACAGTGTGTTTCTGTATCTAGTATCTCACCTGAGGCTTGAGTCTCCCATGTTACACACAACGACCTGAGGCTGGAAGAAAGTCGGTTGGTCATTCAAGGCTATAGAGTACAAGGTTAGCACAGTTGGTGGAAGCTCCCCACGACTGGCATGATGGCACATGCCTTTAGTCCCAGCACCTGAGAGGCAGCGGCACTAGGATCTCTGTGAGTTCGAGGCTTGTCTGGTCTACATAGTAAATTCCTAAATGAGAACAGTTGGCAGAGAATCACATCACCCAGGTTGGCAGTGGAGAGAGGGCAACAGAGAAGAAACGACAAAAGTCTCCAAGCCTGCAAAGAGCTCTTTACAAAGTTCTTTTTCAAGAGAGTAGGGTAAAGACCATCTAGGAGAAGATACACCTGAGGGAAACTCAGACACTCTGAGATGGAGCCAGGCTCAGTGCCCTAAGGGGTCTGATACAGAAGCTCTTCTCAAAGACAACCCAAACCTTCCTCCTGAGAACCTTCAAGATGTCAGCCCAGCCTTTCCTCACCAACATTGCCCAGTTAGCTCCAAGATAGGATGCCCCAAGCACCTTGGGAAGAAGAGCACTTTCGACTGCTTCTCTTATGATTGGACTGTGGTCCCCGGGCTCAGCTCCCACAGGGACCCCTAATGGAGGCTGTCCAATGCCTGTCTCCAGTTTTAGCCACTAATATATTTGTGTGCGCATGCGTGTGTGTGTGTGTGTGTGTGTGTGTGCGCGTGTGCGTGTGTGTGCGCGTGTGCGTGTGAGTGTGTGTGTGTGTGTGTGTGTGTGACCCTTTCCTTCTTCCCTTCCCTATCTCCTTACCCCTTTTCTTCTTTCTATCCCTGCTTCTCATGGCCTGTTTTCTACCATTCTAAAGGATTCTTTCTTAAGCTAAACCACAATCAGCCTCCCTATGATATCTGGTCATTTGTTCTGCTTCTGACTGTACCAAATATATACCAGCTTCATCAATGAGGAGGAGAACAGTGAGCTGGAGGCATGGAAGCCACAGACACCAGGACTCAGTGAGGACCCATGGGCAGGGAATGGAAAACAGTAAGAGCGTTGGAAGTTGATTTAGAGAAGATCTCCGAAAGATTGACCTTCCTAGTGGATGGGACTGGGGGGGGGGGACTTCATTGGGGTTTCATTGCCACTAAATGCCTCTAGTGAAGTACGTTATTTATCCTTCTAGCAACCCCCCCAGAAGAATCACAGCCTTGGGGTGACACAGTCACAACCCCATCTATCACAGCCAACAGGTGGCAGAATGCAAGTCTTGGACACCAGCCATCTAAGGCAAGAGCTAGTTCCTGGAACCACTGAGAAGAGCCAGCTCCCCTCTGCCTTCCATTGGCAAATCTGTAAATACTAAAGCCAGAGCCCGTGAGATGCTTCAACAGGTAAAGGTACCTGCCTCTGAACCTTGATGACAGGAGTTGGATTCCCAGGACTCACAAGGTAGGGAGAGAGAACCAGCTCCCTCACGTTGTCTGCCGATCTCCATGATTCATGTGCATACAAACACAAACACACTCAGATAGATAGATAAGTAGATAGATAGATAGATAGATAGATAGACAGTTGATTGATAGATATGATAGACTGATAGATGATAGATGATAGATAGATGATAGATTGATAGATAGACACAGATGATATAGATAGATAGATAGATAGATAGGCAGACAGATAGATCAATAGCTATCATTTAATATTTTAAATACTGATGCACTCTCTCCATCTAATTGGGCCAAAACACATTGGCTTCCTAATCGTGTGCCTGCCACAGCACTGTCACCCCATCAAGCTCACCAGAGTGCAGTCAAACCACATCTCCCCTTTCCTATCCCCCTGACAGGACTTTGCAAAGCTGAGTGCAAACCTTTCCCCCACTTCCAGTCTACCAATCTTCACAAAAATGTCATCCCATCCAGCCCACAGCCTGTATGAGCAGTCAGACACAAGAGCCCCTCGTAGATCTACTCTGACTATTTAAGTCACAAGAGAATGGAATCCACTGCACAGAGCATGTCACACACACACACACACACACACACACACACACACACACACACACAGCCGCCCAGTCCCATCCACTAGGAAGGTCAATCTTTCGGAGATCTTCTCTAAATCAACTTCCAACGCTCTTACTGCTTTCCATTCCCTGACCGTGGGTCCTCACTGAGTCTGGTGTCTGCAGCTTCCATGTCTTCAGCCATCATAAACCCTGCTGAAACGTAAATCCATTGTCATCTCAGTAAACAGCCTGGACCCGAAGACCACCTCCCTCCCTCCCCAGCAGATTAATAAATCAGTAGCAGACGCCCATTGTTCTGGACACAGTCAGAGTCAACTGCAGGATTTTAAATCTCTCAGCACAGAGCAGCTGGCTGGCTATGAGAGGCCCCGTTCTGTCTCTGGGAAAGCCAGCTAGGGATGGAAATCAGAAAGGGAAAAAGGGGGGGAGATCAAATAACCAATAGTCACCCCAAGCTCTGGGTGGTTATCCCCTAGATACCACAGGAATCGGATGGCTAACTCCATGATTCTGTACTGTTAAGACATCAGGGAAGGGACAGAAAGTCAGGCCAGGAGGAGGAAGGTGTGGTAGGCCTGGGGTTGACCCTCAAGTGGGTGGGGCCCCCACACCTTTGCCTCTCTCCTCACCAAGGGCTAATTTCATCTGCAAATGTTTGACTGGTTCCTAGGAGAAGCCATCCCTGTCCCAAGCCACCAGGTGAATTCCTGCTTGTTATCCCAGAATTCCCAAGAAGAATTCATAGAAATCCATGGATCTTAGACTCATTATCACTCCCTGGACACCCCCACCCCCACCCCTTGGGCTTTGGTTTTGTCCTGTTGTTTTGCTGTTTTAATTCCTAGCTCTCTTGGGAGACTTGGTGTGTCTACCGCTGCCGCCTGACTGGCTGCTCGCCCCCCCCCCCTGTATATGTGGAAAATCATAAAAATATTTGGTGACCAAAAAAAGAATGAGGAAATGCTTTGGTGGTCTGACGCAATAGAAATGCTTTTATGGAGGGGGCGGAGGAAAATGGATGTGTTATTCTAATCCCCAAACATGCACAAACACAGTGTCTATTGGGAAACGTGAGGTGGAAGGCATCTTCCCCCTGGAGACCTGGCCTGCCCCATCCCCTCCTCCCTCCAAGCAGACAAAAGCACTGTTGGCATCTGGCAGAGGGTAACTCACTTAGAACCAGACCACAGAGTTTGGGAAGCGCTGAAAGCTGGAATTTTTGTGGGCTCTATTCGAGGCCCCTGCCCTGGTGGCCTAATTCCCTTGACTGAAAGAGGAGGCCAGGATGTTGCAGTAGGTACTTGTGATGGCAGAAGTCGCTGATGGTGTTAATAGATCTCGGGCAGGGGCAGGGATGAAGAGAGGAAGAGAACGGAAATGTCCCCCATAGGCTCGTGGCTTTGAACGCGTGGTTCCCAGTGGGTGGCACTGTTTGGGGAGGTTATGAAACTTTAAGAAATGGAGCCTTGCTGGGAGAAGTTCGCCGCTCAGGGTGGGGTTCTGAGAGTTTATAGCCTCACCCCTTCCAACTTGCTCTCCGCTTCTTGTGTGATCTGTCTGCTTCTTGTTCTTCCCACGCCCTCCCTCCGCCCTACCCCTGCATCCTGGGCATCAAGCCCTTCTGGAACTGGAAACTAAAATGAACATCCATCCTTAAGCTGTTTCTGGTCATGGGATTGTATCACAAAAAAGTAGCTAACACTGGAGAGAAGAAAGAAAGGAAAAGGAAGTGTGCTGCTTAGATGTATGTCAACTGGACACCATTAGAGTCATTTTGAAAGAAGAAATCTCAGTTGAGAAAATGCCCCCACCAGATTGGTCTGTGGGAAAGCCTGTGGTACATTTTCTTGGTTGATGATTGATGAGAAAAGGCCCAGCTCTCTATCGGTGGTGCCACCCCGGGCTGGTGGTCCTGGAGCCTTTAAGAAAGCAAGCTGAGCAAACCAGAAGGAGCAAGCCAGGGAGCACTGTTCCTCCACGATCTGCCCCTCCCCTCCAGCCTCCAGGTTCCTGTCCTGTTTGAGTTCCTGCCCTGACTTCCCCCGGCAATGGAGTGTGACCTGAGAGCTGTAAGATAAAATAAACTCTTCATTCTTCAAGTTATCTATCTATCATCATGATGTTTTAACTCAGCGACAGGAACCCTAAGATCTGAGGGAAGGAGAAAGAAGAGGGGAGGAGAGGGGATAGAAAGAGAGGAAGAATAATAGAGGAGAGGGAAGAGGAGAGGGGCGGAGGGGGCTTTGTGCTGTGTTTTGGAGCTGAGAAGCCTGTCTACATGGCTATCTCCTTTGATGACTCTAATGACTCCCAGGGGCAGGGCAGGCACCCAGATCACATCACACCTCTCTCACAAAATCAGAAAACTCAACCCAGAGACCCAAGGCACACAGCTCATCAGTGGCAAAGCTACATGTCAGGTTCTTACCATGTGCCCTGGATACTTTCCAACAGGAAGATACTATGAGTCATCGGTGTCCTTTAAGTTATTGTAGTAACCACATTATCTTTTTATATTGAGAAATTTTATCCCCCCCCCCAACGTAATATTTTTATTAAAGTTAAAGCTTGGAAATTGAATTTGATACCATGAGACATAGTGCAAAATATCCAAAGTATTACTTATATTGTATTGAGTTTGGAGGCACAGCATGGTATCAGATGCATGATGGGAAGGGGCCATTTTCCAAGACTAATGACATACAGAAGGTTAGCGCTATTGGCTTGGAAGGGCCTGGAATCACCAAGGAGACAACTTCTAGGCACACCTGTGAGGAATTCTTTAACATTGTTTGACCTGTGTGGGGCTGTTTATTGGGTTAGTCGAGGTTGGAATGGAGCCAAAAATTGGATGGCACCATTCCCTAAGCTGGGGTCCTGAGCTACACAAAAAAAAGGAGAAAATGACTTGTACACAGGCATTCTTCACACTCTGCTTCTTGTTTATGGCACAACTGGCCAGCTGCTTCAAGTTCCCGACACTGACTTCTACGCCATGATGACTAAACCCTCCGACTGTGAATCCCAAAAAGCCCCTTTCCCTTAAGTCACTTTTAAATTTTTCTTTATTTACCAAGTTGTTTATTTATTTATTTTTATGTCTATGGGTATTTTGACTGCATGTATGTTTGTGCATCACGTGAATGCTGTGCCCTTAGAGGCCAGAAGAAGCTGTCAGATGTCCTGGAACTGTATTTACAAATAGTTCTGAGCCAAACTGTGGTCGGTAGGAATTGAACCCTGGTCCCCTGGAAGGGCAGCTGCTGCTCTTGACTGCTGAGCCATCTCTCCAGCCCCTGAGTTGCTTTGGTTGTGGCATGTTCTCACAGCACAGCAAGAGGAAGGTAAGCCAGGATGCCATCATAATGAAGGAAAGGACCGTTAGCGGTCATCTCAGCCAGGTCAGTCCTAGAACTTCTAGGTGGTCTTGCTGTAGTAATAAGCTCTGAGCTCTGTGACTGCATCATCTTCCAGACACTACGACACCTGACTCGCTCTCCTATGCCTGTCTCATCTACTTCAATTTCAATATGTAATCAATGCAAAATTACTAATGAAATATTTTGCATTCTTTGTTTTTACACTAACTTGAGACATGCGTGCACGCATGAGCGTGTGTGTGTGTGTGTGTGTGTGTGTGTGTGTGTGTGTGTGTGAAGCTAGTAGCTAACAACTGGTCAGCACCTGTCTAGAAGAACATAACAGCTTTCATGGTGAGGATGGGGCCTCAGATAGGAGGAGCAAGATTCCTGCTTGATGTAGAAGAAATCAGCATCAGCATCAGCATCAGCATCAGCATCAGCATCAGCTCCCTACAGTCATGTGGTCCATGTACAGACAACATCTCCATTCCCAAGCTGCATCCCTGTTCCTCCTCTCCCTGTCTCCACCTCTTCTTTCTCCTCCTTCTTAAGATGATGGAACATCTCATCTGGGCATCAGTAGTGAGGCACCTGCAGATCTACAGGAAGCAACTTGCTCCTGACTGCTGGAGGCTCTCAGACATGTTTCTTACATGGTGTTCTGTCATGCACAGTACAAAAACTATAATCCCGCCAGTAACCCTGACATCGGAAAAAAGGGAGATTTAAAAAACATGAAGAACAGGGGCTGGAGAGATGACTTCGTGGTTAAGAGCATTGTCTATTCTTCCAAAGGACTGGGGTCCAAGTCCCAGTACCTACCTGGCAGCTCACAACTGTATGTAACTTCAGTTCCAAGGGATCTGACACCCTTCCGCCAATGAATATAAAGTAAATTAAATAAGTTGTTTAAAAAATACAAAATAAAAATGAAGACCAGCAGAACAGAGGTGAGAGGGAGGGAGAGATAAGAAAGGAAACGTGCTGGTTTACACTTCCCCAAAACCTAGTTCTCCCAGAACATCTGAATGTGACATTAGTTGGACATCTGATGGGTTAGGTCGAGGTTACACTGGGGCTAAGATAAGCCTTGAATCAGTGACTGGTGTTCTTAGGAGACAAGATTAAAACACAGACCCAGAGACCCAGAAGTCATAGATGAGAGTACCTTGTGAAGCCGGGGACAGAGCTGGAGATGTGGCTCAACTGGTAGAGTGCTTGCCTAGCATGAAGTCCTGGGTTCAATCCCCAGTGCCCCATAAACTGGGCATGGTGGCCCATGCCTCTAATCCCAGCATTTCAAAGGGGAATGCAGAAAGATCAGAAGTTGGGCATCATCCTCAGCTACAAAAGGAGTTTGAGAGCAGTGTGGATTACCTAAGGCCCTGTCTCAAAATGGGGTGATGGTGCTGGAGAGATGATTCAGTGGTTCAGAGCATGTACTTCTCTTATAGAGGACCCAAGTTTGTTCATAACACCCCATAATCATGGGGGTTGGGGGGAGACTCATCATTACCTGCAACTCTAAATTCAGGGAATCTGTCTCCCTCTTCTGGCCGCCGAGGGCAACTGCACTCATGTACACTTGCTCTGCCCAACCACCATACATACACACATAATTAAAAAGATAGAGGCAGATAGTGAGTCGTCAATCTACAAGCCAGAGAATGCCAGTATTGCCTGGTAACCTCCAGAAACAAAGAGAGAGGCTACTGTGGTTATTTTTTAATTCATTTTTTTATTATTGTATGTGTATGAGTGTGTTGCCTACCATGTGTTGCCTGGTGCCCAAGGAGACCAGAAGGGGGTGTCAGAACCCTGGAATTGGAGTAACAGATGATTGTGAGCCACCACATGAGTACAAAGTCAGTACTCTCAACTGTTGGGCCTTCTCTCCAGCTCCAGTGATTAATCTGGATTGTACACAGGAGATTAGCAAAATATACTTCTGGATGTGATCTGAAAGAATCTCCAGAGACAATTAACTAAGTGGGAAAAGGCCAGCCCTAAAGGGGTCAGCACCATTCCAGAGCCGGAGGACCCTGGCAGAAACGGAGGGGAAGAAGGAGAGAGTCCACAAGCACAAGCATGCTCTCTGCTTCCTGGCCACTGTGGTGTAAACAGCTTGCTCTAACAGTGGTTCTCAACCTGTGGGTTATGATCCCTTTTGGAGGTAGCATATCAGATATTATATTATAATTCATAACACTAGCAAAATTACAGTTATGACATAGCAACAAAATAATTATATGGTGGTGCGTCACCGCAACGTGAGCAACTGTAATAAAGGGTCACGACATTAGGAAAGTTGAGAACCACTGCTCTAGTACATGATCCAGACTCCATGATGCTCTCCCTTGCCTCAGGACCACAGTAGAGAAAGCTGACCCCAGATACCAGCTGCAAAATTAAATCTTCCCTCCTTTGAGAGGCTTTTCTCCTCTCAAAGTGTGTTATCAAAGCACTGCGAAGTACACAGAAGCACGGAATACATGCTATATCAGAGCTTCAGGAAGTAACAGCACCTAGATTTTGGACCTCTGTTTCTGCAAGGATCTTAACTCATAATCTCCCACTACAGTGGTTTCTTAGAGCAGCCCCGAGAAACTACTAGATAAGGAAGGTCAGCCAATCAGTCTCTCTTATGAAAACCAGACAGATAACTGATCCGACAGATCTTGCAGCTGAGAAGGTGAGGAGGACCTTGGTGCTGGTTTTGCTGGCTGCAGTCCCCCCAGCTGCTTGTGAACTCAGACCCACATCCTTTGCCTGCTCCTCCTAATTCGGTAATTACATGTGAGCCTTGTGAAAAGCTAAGCCTTGGAGTGAAGGGTTGAACATTTCAAATCGTGCCCTATGAATGTGAGGTCAATCTGGCTGCAAGCTCTGTTACCTCATTCGTCACCAGGATTGATTTCGTTCCTTTCCTCCCTCACAGCTCCAAGTACATTCATCCTGAAGCCAGAATAGGTCAAAAAAGACAACCATCTCCAAAGAGAGGAGAATTAGCATTCAGTCAAGGTATAGAGTAGCTGCACCTCTTTCTAGAACCTCCAAACAAGTCCTCCAGGTTGCAATATGTGTCCTACGAGGAAGAGAAGCACTTAGTCTGGGAAGGACCTGTGAGAGCAAGATGAAGACTACAATCAAAAGGAGAGGAGAGGAAACTTCAGTTCAACAAGTCATCTGGGGGAGTGACTTGTTTGTTTGCCTGTTTGTTTGCTTGTTGAGACTGATCTTGTATAACCCAAGCTAGCCTCAAACCATTGATCCTTCTACCTCACCTTCCCTAGCAATGGGATTACAGGCGTGTGCCACCATGCCCTGCTCTACTGACAGCATTTGTTATGTTTTTAAGAGATCTCAAGTAGCCCGGACTGGCCTTGAACTTGCTATGTGGCTGAACCTGGCCTTGAACTTGCTATGTGGCTGAGTCTGGCCTTGACTTCTGATCCTCCTGTCTCTACCTCTCAAGTGCTGGGATTGTAGGCATATGCTACCCCCATCTGGCTTTGATGGAAGTTTTGAAGAAGTAGGTGGCAGATGAGTTACCTCATAGGCTGGTCCCCATGGAAACTGGAGAGATGATGCAATAGATGAAGACCCTGGCCATGCAAGCCTGGTGGCCTCAGTTTGATCCCCAGAACCCACTTTCAAGAGGCAAGAGAGAACTGACTTCACAAAGTTGTTCCCTGACCTCCACACTCACAATCAAACAAAAAACCCACAGACACACATTATGAATACACTCACACACAGTGATAAGTTTTAAGCTAGAGAGGGGGGTTTGTGGTTTTGGGAGACAGGGGAACGTGATAGGCTGAAGGCTGGTTCTGGGCCACACGTTTTTCCCTCTGTGCAGAAGCAGTACAGCTAGAACGGGGTTAATATGCGAAGTAGGGACTTCCCTGTGGGATGGCATAACACAGACCCTGACAGTGCACAGATGTGGGTCCATGAGCTGCTGGGCTCGCATCCCCAGTGTGGCCCATGTCACATGCTATGTCAGCCTGCCCCTGATCTGGATGTTCTACTTCTCACCCATTTCTGGTAATATGGACAGTAATCAGAGATCCAGGGAGGGCCTTCGAGTAGAGAAAGCCATGTATGTTACATTTATGAGGAAGCAGGAAATACGAGGAGATAGGAAAGCCAAATGGTCAGTGAGGGTCAGAGCAAAGCAGAAAATGGTGTGTCCTGTGCTCTGGTTCTATCTGCATCCCAAACCTTTAAAACTTAGTAGCCAAGAACAGCAACCAATTCATCACATGAGGAATATGTCAGGGCCTAGCTGACTAGTCCTTCTGTTCAGTATGGAATTGACAGAAGTTGCTCCATGATAGTCTGCTGGCAGACTGGCTGGTACAGTATCCACAATGGCTTCCCTTACAACTGGCACCTGGACAGTGGCAACTGAAAGATACGTCTTAGCTGGGCAGTAAACATAATCTGCCTGGACTCTATCTGGCATGCCCTCTTGGGGAAGCTAGACTCTCTATTCTATAGTGAGTCAAATCTCTGAAAACTGAATGTTTCAGGAAGCACAGCAAAAGTCACATGGCCATTTATGACCTAGCCTGGAAGTGACTCAGCACTTTTCTGTCCTAATATATTGCTCAAAACAGTCACAAGCCAACTCAGATTCAAGGGGCAGGGATACAGACCTCACATCTCCGTAAGAAGATCAATCTACAACCACAGTTTAAAAATCACCACTCCACAGATGCATGAGAGCCAGGAAGACTCACGCTCTAGTTCATGATTCTTAAAAGATAAACGCCAGAACTGGGGTGATAACCCAGTGACATATTTGACCTTTAGCTTCCCAAAATAAAGCAAGAGAAACACTTTTTTTGTTTTTAATAATTTTAAGTTGTGTGTATACGTGTGTGTTTGTTCGTCTGTGGGTATGAACATATGAATTCAGGTACAGTGAAAGACGGAAGGGGTCATCTCTTCCTGCCGTAAGGCTTTGCTTCCCCTGGCCTGCAATCACAACCATCAGATCCTGGGAGGGGAAGCTAGGAGGGACAGATGGGAGCAAAAGGGACCACAAATGGCGGTGAACACAGCAAGAACAGACTCTCTGGGAGGCAGCTTCAGTGGGGAGCTTGTTTAACAGGGGGTAGGGGTGGACAAATGCTATTTAAACCTTTGAGGGGTTGGTAAGGGCTTTCAGGGTGAGTATACATCATTGGCCAGGGCCAGAGCACTGGGGGTGCCTCATTTGCATACGGAGGAATCCCAGGTGCGGGGGGGGGGGGGGGGGACCTTAAAAGGGGGGGGGAAGTTAACCTGGCTATCAGGCTACATGACCATTGATGGAGGCAAAGATGGGGGGAGGGGAGGGCTACATGCACCAGGAAGAGCAGGCCCCACTCTTGCTCTGGGCCTGCCCACCCCCATCCCACAGTTCCCTGACTCCACAACATCCCCTGGACCTAAAGTTACAGGCAGTTGTGAGCTATCAATGTGGGTAATAGGAACCAAACTTGGCTCTGCAAGAACAGTGTACACTCTCAACCCCAAAGTCTTCTCTCCAGGCCCCAAAACACTTTCTTTTGAAAATGTGATGTTTATGGGTGTGTTGTTTGCACGCGGGTCTGTGCAACCATGTGCATAACTGGGAGCCATGGAAACCAGAAGAGGGGCCGGATCCCCAGAAACTGGAGTTACAGACAGCTGGGAGCCGCTGTGTGGGTGCTGGGAATAAAACCTGAGTCCTCTAATAGAACAGCCAGTGCTCTTAACCACTGAGCCATCTCACTAACCCATTTTTTTTTATCGGAGATCCTGTATGTGGGTTTCTGCTCCCTGTTGTGAGCTGAATTGTGTCTGGCAAAAAAAAAAAAAAAAAAAAAAAAATCATGTTGAAGTCCTAATCCTTATGCATTTTAAAACGTGACTATATTTGCAGACAGAGAGCTTAAGGGGATAATTAAGCAGAAATGATGTCATTAGGTTGGGCCCTAATCCAATATGAACAGCATTCTTACATGAGGTAGAAATCAGGACATAGGCACAGAAGGAAAAATGCACAAAGACACAGAGGACAAGGAGACGGGCCTCAGGTGAAGCCAGCCAGGTTTGGACTTCAGGCTCCAAAACTGTGAGAGAACAAAAAAATCTGCTGTTCAAATCTCCCAGTCTGAGGTAATTTGTCATGGCAACCCTAAAAACTTACTGCAAGCCCTGGCTAAATCACTGTGGCCAGCAAAGGTGTCCTGGTGTTAATATAAGCTATGGGCAGTCTGGCCTGCAACATTTCTGGTCAGAACAGGTATAGAGTCCCGGTAATTCCAGTGTGCTGCAAAACATCTGGACATCCTTGGCACAGGCCAGCTGCCGGTTCCTTATGTCCCAGAAGCAGATGGTAAGTGGGTGGCTCATTGCTCCTCTCTCCACCTCTGGCAATGGGAAGCATTTACCTTCATCCTCTGCAAAGGCAACCATTGAAAGGAAACTGAAGGGTTCTCTGGGAAGTCAAGTTGTATTGGAAGGTGTTTGACTTGAGCAAACATGTGAAGGAGTGTTTTCCTCAAGAGGACCCAGGTAAAAGACTAAGGCAGACTTGGATGTTCTGCTCAAGCTAGCACACGAAAGGACACGTGATGAAGGATTCTTTGATGACTCGTGTGTACTGATCCATGTTCCATTGTATAGTGGATCTGCATTTATCAGGACTCCATAGAGAGAAATGCACCAAAAAACTTCTGGTGGTATGCTGCAGTTTCTTGCTGCTACTGCAGACGCAGGCTGATTGGCAGGGTGATGTCAGCTGAAACAGATGCACATGCTGAGGCAAGGCCCTTGGAGTACACGTGATGGTTGGAGAGAGCATAAATAAGACTCGAAGGACAGTGGTGATGGGAGCTAAGGCTTGCTTTTAGAGCTAGCTGTGCAACCCTTGTGGGTCTCACATCTTCGCTGGTCTTCACTTCCCTAAGAGAGACACAGCCAAGAACTCCTGGCTGACTTGAGATGAAGCTGAGACCTGGCGGTCTCTACTAGGTCGTGCCATTGCTACTGATTCATGTTGTTATCCAGACTCTACCAAACTAGGCTGCAGACATATCCATGAGGTGTTTGGGAATGGATTGAGCTGCCGCTGCCTGCTAATCTGTGAACTGAACTGCCGATTTCCAGACAGCACAGATGGGAGTTACACCAAAGAGCCATTTCTAAACAGGTCCACTTCACACACACACACACACACACACACACACACACACACACACACACACATCTTGTCTACTTCTGGTGGGTGGTGGGCTACAGGGGGAGGTTAAAGTGTTTAAGAACCATCATTTAAAATAGGCATTTGAAAAAATTAAAGTTATAAACCATACTTTTTTCTTTGCAAAGATAAATACTAATCCAGTCCAAATTTCTTATAAACACAGCCCATAAGTGAAAATAAATGCATATATGCACATACACATACTTCCATATAAATGTGATTGCATGAATGTATGCACATGCACACATTGCACATATTATATTATTTCTGGATTCCTTCCCCCCAAACTCTCTTCCTTACTCCATCACCAATACCCACAGCACACTGGGAATCAGGAAACCTGGACTTGGTCTCAGCTCTACTACTTTTCACTCTTCTTAGCTTTCTGTTTGTTTAATTTAAAGCCAAAGGACTATCCTGGAGATGAGTTCAAAGGTGACTCCTTAGTTCCAGCCCCATGAAGATGCTGCCCTCTCTGCCAGCATCTCCTCTCTCCTCTCTAGCCAGGGCAGCCATTGCTCTCACATCGCTGACTTGTCATTCCCACCCCTCACTCCCACAAGACCTCTCCTCTCTACTTGCTGACTTCCCCATCTCTCCTGCTGTCCCTGAGAACCCCTTGCCTCCCAGTCCTTAGTTCCACTTAACCTTTCCAACCTTAGAGACGTGCAATCAACTCAACAAAGTATCTTATCTCCTAGTAGCTCTAGACACCAGAATTAAACAGAGAGAAGTCCTCAGACTACACAGACAGGTGCCAACCCCCATGAAAGAAAGTCCCTGGCACAGCTGGCTCTGGACAGAGATCACCTATCAGTAACAGCAGCGTTTAACAATGTAACAGCTGCTCTATTCCCCAGGGTCCTTCCCAACCTCCCCAGCGCAGCTCCTTGGATCCCCCAGCCTGGGAAGCTGCCCATCCCACCCTCACAGGATGGCCTCACCTCCTCCTTTGCAGAGAAAATAGAGGCAATCAGGAAAGGACGCCCTCACCTTCCTGACTCCCCCCCTACAGCTCTACACACAGGCACCATCCTTCCTGCCTCCCTCCTGCTTCAGGGAAAGATGCTCTTCTGCCTGCTCCAGCCAACCACACCTCCTGTGCCAGATTCCTCCCCACCCCTATCTCCCTACATCCTTGGCTGCCCTAAGGGACAGCCTTCTTTGTCTTTATCCTAGTGATGGGTACCTTTCTCTTGGCACATTTATATGGAAAAAGAGGACAAGACCTTCAGTCCCTGCACTTTGAAGCAACTTATACCACATTTCCTTTCCTGGGTCAGACATCTGAACCCAGGCGCTGGCCCATGATTTCCTTCTCATGCCCCATGTATAGATTTTAAAAGTGAAAATCTATTAGTATTTCTATTTATTTGTTTGTTCGTTTGTTTTAGTGTGTGCATGTGTGCATGTGTGTGCATGTGTGTGTGTGTGTGCGCGCGCACATGCGCGCGCATCACACATTCATGCACAAGAATAAGCACATGTACAACTCTGGGAGATCAGCCTTTGCCTTCCACCTTGCTGAGCTTTCAACTTTTATCAGTGCTCCTGTACCAAGAACCCCAGGCTAGCTGTCCCCTGAGCTTCCAACAATCCTCCTGTCTCCACCTCCCATAGAAATGATAGGATTACAGGTGCTTGAACCAGGATCCATCTTAAGGTGAATTCCAGGGATCAAATTCAGACTGTTGAGGCTTGTATGGCCAAAGCCTCTTCCCAAAAATTGTGTCTTTGACCCTAAAGTTTCTTTCTTAATGTTATTAAAAGGATGTGTGCTCATTGTCAATTCACAATAGGCAAATACTACAAGAACATTTGGGAAAAAACAACAAACAAACAAACAAATTTAGCCAGCAGAAAGACTATGAGGGGAAAGCCACCAGCACAAGCCTGACAACTTGAGTTTGACCCCAAGAACCAGTGCCAGAAACTTGTCCTCTGACCTCCACATGCATGTTGTGGCACACACATAAATAAACTAAATATATGCAAAGAAAAGTTAAAGACAGGCAAGGTGGTGCAAGCCTTTAATCTCAGCACTCAAGGGGCAGAGGTAGGTGGATATCTGTCAGTTCAAGGCCAGCCTGGTCTACAAAGTGAGTTCCAGGACAGCTGGGGTTGTTACAGAGAGAAATACTGAAGGAAAGGAAAAGGAGGGAGGAAGGGAGGGAGGGAGGGAGGGAGGAGGAGGAGGAGGAGGAGGAGGAGGAGGAGGAGGAGGAGGAGAAGAAATAAAAAACAAAGTCAAAATTTCTCCTGCCTCAGAGAGAAGAGGGTTTGGTATGCTGCCACGCAAGTTCATTCCCAGGCATCTGCCACTCTGAGACTCACATACTGGGTGTGGGTGTCTTCCCATGGCAGCCAGTGTGGATAGGCACCATTAGAGGTGGCTCCCCACAGACTAGTGTGTGGTCTCCAGAGCAGGGATGTTTAGCCCCACTCCCAACTTGGCCAACTGTTAAAGGAGATGGCTTGGAACTGAGGTACAGAAAGTGCAATCAAGAGACCAGACCTGTGTGATGCATCCCTTCCCCTCGTGGTCTCTTTCCACTTGAATGGCTCTCCATCTCCACTTTTTTCCTGCATTACCACTTCACTCTCCTGTCTCATGGGACCAGCCTCCCCATCCCTCAACAGCCCATTCAAGTCCACCAGGCTGTCTGTCTTTGCTCCCCCAAAGAGCAAGGTGTTCAATCACAACTGTCTGAGACAGGCTGGCCTGTGCAAGGACTCTCCAATGTCCAGAGCCAGTGGCCAGTTAAATCATGTTCTCATGGCTTCCCCTTATCGACGGTGCCGTAAGGACATTGTCTAATGCTCACCCCCCACATCCTCCTTCCATCTGCTTCCAGCCCACGGACTCCTACAGACCCTCAAACCAGCCTTTCCTGTACCTGAAAGTATCCCTGCCACCTCCCAGCCTGCCCCACCCACAATCCCTCCCAACATTCCTCTACCCACCTCGGGGACTACTGTTCTCGATACCTGATAAAAGATTCTAAGTAAAATCTAGTATTCCTCTTATTGTAGGGATGTGTGTGTCATAGTCACTTCAGCTCCTGCTCGACCCAGGGAAAGAAGACACAACTACAACACACACACACACACACACACACACACACACACACACACTCAGCAACCAGTTCCACAGCATTCTGAGAAACACCCTGACACAAGATTCTGGACAAAACCAGTATCCATGCTGATCTATGGAGAATGTGACTGTAACAACCACTGTAGCCAACAGCCACATGCAGCTATGCTGAAGACATACATCAGCCATGACATCTTACCAACAATAGGGACTTCTTGCTCCAAACCTCTATTCTCTCATCTGGAAAATGGGTATAAAGATACAAAGTATGTAGAGAGGTGGTGGCCTAGAAGCAGATAGAATGGGGTTGTAGGCAGAAGGGTTGACAGTGTCTATGGGTATCAGTGAAAAAGGAAACCATAGAAACAGGGTCAACAATGGGGTGACTGAAAGATGGTGTTTTTTAATACATAAATATGCATATTACATACATGTGTGTATATATATGTGTATATGTACATATATACTTAGGCTTCTCTTTTTTCTGGCTTACCTTTCACCCCTGCCAAAGCTTACGAGAGTCAAGGCTCCTTTCTACTACAGTCTTTGGAGTGGGTGTCACCAGTGCCTACTGCAGCAACACCCCAGCGGAGTCACCTGTATTCCAAGCCATCTCTGTATTTGTCAAAGCTTCAATGACACATCTGCATGGTGGATTGAGGGAACTGTGCCCAATTGTCCCCAAACTGGCTAAACACAAGAGGAAGAAGCTGGAGGAGGGGCATGCATGGAGCAAGAGGGTAACTCTATTAGTAGGAGATTACTTGGATATCTTCAATAGTACAAGCAATGCACTGGTCTGCCCTCCATCCCTGCCCCAAGAAACCCTAGAGCTCTATTGGGGAAGCTAGCAGATGCTGTGCCCATCCGTGCCCAAGTCAGATAGAGTGACACTGTTATGGTTTAAATGTAAAGTGCCCCCCCAAAATGCTGCTGCAGGTTTTAGGGTCAGAGTCCAGGCCCTGGCATCCTTAACAAGCTGTGCTCAGCCAGGCATCATCCATAGATCATCTAAACAAACAAGTAATGGCGACAAGGAGGTTTGTTCACTATGGTCACACTAGGAAGAGGAACTAAGAGTCCCAATGATGCTTCCATCACAGCAAGTTCAGCTACAAGATCCTGACATGAAGTTGAGGTTTAAATGGGGGGGGGGGGGAAGAAGGTATGTATAATTAAGCAGTCCTGGTCCAAGGTATGGTCCTGCCAACCACTGACACATTGTTGTCCTGGTTCTAGTCCCTCCTGCCAAGTGATCTCAGAAGTTGTCAGAACTGTGTGAAATCTCTTTCAGGGACCTGATTTTCCCTCCAGCTAGGATCAGGCTTCATTCAGTCATCCTTTCCCAGCCTGAGATCCCTGGAGAAAGTCCAATCTTCTGGAGCCAATGACTCAGTCTGATAGGGAAGGACACTATCTGTGTATTTAGATATTTAGGATATCCTCATTACTACCAAGATCAATACAAGAGGGCTTGTATAGAGCAGACTAGGTCCCCAGGTAGATCCAATCATTGAGAGGTGATTTGGATAATGAGGCTTTGACCTTATCAATTGATGACTCCACCAATGAATGTACCATGTGATGACGCCACAGTGACAGGCAATGTGGGAAGTGGGGTCTGGCTGGAGGAAGTAGATCACTGAGGGCATGGGGGCTGTATCTTCTCCCGGGACTCTTTACTTCCTGGCCACCATGAAGTGAACATCCCTGCTCTGCCACATACCACCATGATGAACCTGCCTCTCCTGGACCTAAAGCAATGGAACCACTGATTGTCTGAAACCAAGAGCCAAAATCAATCTTCCTCTTTGAACTTGCCCCTCTGAAGTATTTGTCAGAGTAATGAAACGCCTAAAATAGACACATTCCGTTCCCAACACAGGTCACAAGGGAGAGATAGTCAATAGTATAAATGTTCCCCAGTATCCCATGGACCCTGAATCTCACTACCCGCTGCCCTAAAGCCAAGCACACAGGAGTTTTCTTGGGAAGCAGAAGGCAGGTTCATCCTTGCATGTCCAGGGGACATGTGTGCCCCTTATCAGCCTTTGTGAGTAGTGGCAGAGAACGTGTTCTCTGCCTATATGAGTCTGACAGCCTTGCACAGCTCTATTGCCCTGAACTGAGCCTCCTCCTCTATGACAAAGAAGAAAAAATCCTTGACAAGACCCACTCTAGTGTGATGAAAACACAAAGCACAAGCTGAAGGTAAGTGGGTTTCCCAAGAACTCAACCTTTCTGCAAGTAGGAGTAGAGTGAGGCTCCCAGAGACTAGCAACAGTGTCCTGACCAGAGCTGAGAGGCTGAATAAGAACCAGAGGCTGAGAGAAAGACCAACACTAGGAGCAGATGGGGCACAGTTGGGGCAGGAAGGAGTACCCCCAGCTCAAGCCAAGCATGGTAGCACATACCTGTAATCATAGAACTTGGAAGGTAGACACAAGAAGGTATGGAATTTGAGGTCCTTATCAATTATCTAGTAAGTTTGAGGCTAGTCTGGCTGGGCTACAAAAGACCTTGTATGAAAAAAAAAACAAAAACAACAAAAAAAAAACATCCCAACCTCTCAGTTTGCCCTATGATGTCCTGACACTGTCTCCGCTTAGACGAGCTCAACATGAGGGCAAGGGTATGTGATCCATAGAGACCAGCATCTGCATGGAGAGAAGGGCCAAGCATGGCCTCAGAGGAGAAGAGCATCTTGCTCTCCCATGTCTAAAGAAGCAAACACCTGCCATAGTGAGCACTCAGCACTTTCTGGTTCTTATCCTTGGTGTTATCAATTGTATCGCCTGTCAGTCATAAACCTAACCTCTGCTCTGCTCTTTAGGACCTAGCCTTCCCTTGCACAGGGCAAACATGGTTCTTTTATCTTCTTAGGGAGGAGACCACTGAGGAAGACGACAGTATCCACCCTCATTCTAGTGACCACATTTTACCTTGGATCTCACATTCCAGTATGTTAGGGTGCCAGGGGAACTGAAGTAACCACACCTCTCTCATCAGCTTTGTCCAACCTACCAAAAATGGCCCATGAAGCTTCCACTATTTGCCCCTTGGAGTCAAGGCACTGAGTGAATTAACATTGGCTGAACACCTATAGGACCCAGTACCAATCTGTAGCACTCTCAATGTGGCTTGACAGTTAAATGCACTTGCTTAGAGATTAAAGGTGAAGTTCAATGGTAGATCCCTTGCATGGCAGGTATGAAGCTCTGGGCTCCATCCTACCACTAGAAAATGAAAAAAAAATTTTAAATTTTCAACTCAGTTTGGAAGCAGGCTGATGGGGATGGCCCAGCACAGAGATATTCCATCATCTCCCAGGGAAAGTGTGGCAGATGGGAAAACAGGAATCACAAGAGATAAGGGGTTTCCTAATGATGACTTTTGAACCCAACCTAAAGTCAGTAACAGCCCACTGCACACCCTACTGTACCTCTTCCATCAGAATCCATCATTATTGTGAAGAGACATAGATAACGCATCTTGTAGTCTTATTTTTCTGGTGATTGTTGCTTAGTTGTTAAGGAGAGATGTGAGTGGGTGTGGGACTGGTGGCCTCCTTAGCTGGCAGCTACCGAAATCACTCAGAAAGAAGGAAGATGGCAGAAACCGGAAGTGCACATCCACACAAGAGGTCCGGGCTAAATTCATCTTGTCCCTTTTATTAAAACTACCAGTGGCAGGAACTTGAGTGGGAGGCCTCAGACACCCCAACACTATCCCTAAGCTAGCTACCAATTTAAGCTTCCCCCTCATATCCTGGCCTCCAGAACTGAAAGATGACCTTGTCTTACCCACAAGGTCTTGGGACACTGTCTTGGCGCTCAGAAAACTGGGCTCTGGGAAGTCACTGTTGAGATGTTGGAAATGAACTTTGATGCAAACTTGGTCTTTGAGCCCTGAGGTGAACCTTTTCTATGTGACAGTGAGAACATAATCTTCCAGGCCTCAGTTTCCCCATCTATGAGACACTGATCTGTGAACTCCTGACATCGGGTGCACTGAGGTCTTGTGTTTGAACGGGGAAGGGACACGGCACTGAGGGAGCCAAAGCTGTGGTCTCCTGCCAGCTTGGGCTAGGGACAGCTGAGCATACCAAGTTCTTTAGACAGAATCAAGGCTGGCTCCTGTCTGTGGCCTCTGAGCTCCGTCGCCCTCTTGCCAGGGTTTCCTGTTGTCCTCCTTTACTCCTTTCAAAAGAGGAAAGCATCTTCCTCTGGAGACCTTTGTCCTGAGCCCAGCCCTGGAATGCTGGAGGCCATTCACTTCGTGCTGAGTATGTTGAACCACTTTCTGGGTTTAAGAAAATATATTATTGTTTACCTAACAGTTCCTCGGTGAGAAATGGGTGTCTGTTCCTTTAAACAGAGGCAGGGTGTGCAGACAGAAAGGCTCCGGACTTGTTTGCAGCTGGGAAGAGGGAGAAAGAGGGCATCCTGTTGTTAACCAAGGAGGACAGACAGACAGACAGACAGACAGACAAGGAAAAGGTCAATAGAGACCAGAACAGGAAAACTTAACTCATTTTCCCTTTCCACAGAAACTTATCTTTTTCCAAAAGTAATTTTTTTTTCTTTTTGGCATGTGTTCTGCCAATCTCACCTCAAATACTATTATTTTTCTTAAGAAAAGCTTGCTTTCTCCACTTCGGCTCTGCAGGACTAGCTTTTCTACCTCACCGTGTCAATCCTGGAAATTCGGGTAATAGTTGTTATGAGCTGCTCCTGAGCCCAGATCTTGAGAACAAGTGTGTGAAAGGGGCCTCTAATTAGCTGAATGACCTTATGGTCATTCCCCACAGCATCTGCAGGCACCTGCCTGTTTCACTGGCATAAAAGCAGAAATAGAGGCTTAGGAGAGCTAAGGGCGGGCCAGGCAGGCATGCAACTGACTAGCCGTGGGCTGAGGCTTCACCATGAATCTTTAGGTCCCTCCTCCGGGCATCCCACCCTTGTACACCCAGCAGCAAGGGTGAGGCAGGTGGCAAGAAGGGAATGGGGAGCAAATGGATGGCTTGCCAGCTTCTGAGCGCCTCTGGTTGTCTTTGGCATCCCTTTGGTTGTTTAAGGTACTCCAGCATCAAGATACAAGTCCAGAATTGTAATATCCCAAGGGAGCTTCTACTTCAACAACTGTCATTCTCAGCGATGATTTTTAGCGTTGAAGAAGTGTCTATCAATTGCCGGTTTAATGCAGCTCTTCCAAACCTCCCAGTATGAGCTAGTCTCTACATACTCCTCCCATCCCTCCACCCATCCATCTCCTCAACTTAATTCTAGCTGGGCCTGCTTCGCCATGCCTCCAGGAGTCTCTTCCTCCTCTAATTCATCACTAACCCACGCGTAAATCTGAGACACCCAACAGCTGATCCAGCATCACCAGGAAGCTGATGGGCAACTCCAGATTTTGCCCCACTCCGGAATTGCTAAATGAGAATAATGTCTTCTAATAAGGTCTGTGGGTGAGCCAGGCAGTGGTGGCACAAGCCCTTACTCACAGTACTTGGGAGGCAGAGGCAGGTGGATCTCTGTGAGCCTGAGGCCACCCTGATGGTCTACAGAGCTAGTTCCAGGACAGTCAGGGCTACACAGAGAAACCATGTCTGGTGGCTAGGGTGAGGATCTGAAGATGCACAGTAAAATGTGAGAAGCATCATGACTACACATTCACCCCCTCTTACCTCAGGACATGTGTTCGGGTAGCACCCTCTCTCTAGAACATGCCTCCTTCATGTGAGTCAGGCTCAGATCATCCTTAATTTATATGCCATTTCCACTGAAAGGGGTCACTTGATCCTCTGACAAAAACATCCAGTTCTTTTATAATTTGTAGTATGTAATTACATACCAGCTCACATCTGTCTCCATGAAAACTCCGGCCATGTTTTACTAGCTAACCCATAATACAGTAAGAGCTTCATAAATGCATGTTGACTAAATAAACATATTGGCACCTGGAGAGCGAAGTGCACAGACAGACTGCACAGGATACTTAGTCTCTCTGGGCATCATCTCGCTGTCTAAAAATATTTACTGAGTATTCCTATACGTCTCAAGCTGGGGTTCTATGTGTAGAAAGGATTGCTTGTTACAAAGTGGAGTTCAAAACTTGAAAGAGTAAGTCTACTGTCTTGTTCAATGGACATGGTCAGGGACTGAATGAAACTAGCCAAATTCGTCCTGGTGGTAGCAGCAAGAAACCCTCAGAAGTAGGGAAAGGAAATTAATATATCTAGCTCCCGCTCCTGGGCTAGATGCCTACATAGTCAGCAAGTGTCAAGGGGGAAATTTCAAGCACATGAGAGTAGCATACAGATTATTTCTCTAACATTCATGACTTCTGCCTTGTTTTGAAGTAAAAGGAGCAATACACATAATTTGGGGCTGGAGAGATGATTCGACCGATGGTTAAGAGCGTGCACTGCTCTTGTAGAGAACCGGAACTCAGTACCCAGCACCCTCATCAAGCAGTTCACAGTCAGCTATAGCTCAAGGTTCAGGGGATCTGACAGCTCTTCAGACCTCCGTGAGCACTGCATGTGCATGCACATGCCCACACAAAGACATATATGCGCACACACAAGTCAGTAAACCTTAGAGCAAGGTAAGGTGATTCACACCTTTAGTCCCAGCACTTGGAAGGCAGAGATATCTCCAAGTTCAAGGCCAACCTGGTCTACAGAGTGAGTTCAGTTCCAGGACAGCCAGGGTTACAAAGAGAAACCCTGTCATGAAATACTAAAAATTCATAAATAAATAAAATTTTAAAATAAGCCCTAAAACAATGTAAGTTTAAAAATAAAACGGCACAGACGTCTCTCACTCCTCTCCATCCTTAAATCTATTCCTAAAGACGAGCTATGCTTTAACCACAGCCATATTTTTCTAGAAAACTATTTCAGATCTCTAAATATTCTTTTATACAGCTTCTTTTTGACTTATACATTTATATACTGCTTATTTAATTATTTTCGAATTTTTTATTACACCTACTTGTGTGTTTGTGTTTGTACATGTGTGTGAGCATATGTGACATGATCTGTGTGTAGAGATCAAAGGGCAACTACTTTTTTCTTTTCTCTTTAGTGGAGGAGGGGCATGGTGCACAAATATGCATATGGTGGTCGAAAGACAGCATTGTGGAGTCGTTTCGCTCCTTCCACTTTTACATGGGTTCCAGGAATCCAACACAGGTTATCAGGCTTACATTATTGGCAGCAAGCTCCTTTACCCACTGAGCCACCTTGTCAACCCCAATTCTTTCTTATAAAGTCAAGAAGCAAATTTACCCAGACTTCCCCCATCCTCCTCCAGGGTCTAACCTGATAAGTGTAGTCTTCACCCCTTACCAAGGAAATTTCTCTTTGCAACAGATGAAGACCACTACAGAAAACCCCAACCAGTCAATATGAAGGGCTGTAGAGTCCAGTCCAAATAAAGATATCTGCAAAACACTTCCACACCTAAGGCTCAGGGAACATTAAGGAAGAGAGGAAGGAAAGAGCCAAAGGACCAGGGACTTTGCTGTGAGACCATGAGACCATGTGTTCCTGTAATGCCAGAAGCTGTATCCATACAGGCTCACCAACATGACTGCCTAAGCATGAGCTGGACAAGAATGGCAAAGCACACCAAACCACACTGGGGAAAGCCCTGGAGGTCTCAACTCTACACAACGAACGAAAGGCAACGGTGTAAAGCCGAGAGTGAGAGCAATGGCCTTTCCCTGAGAGGAGCACACCAACTGGCTGTCCAATGCCAAACGGCCAGCCCTGAAACCACACACACAAGTAACATTATGCGGACTCAGTAGGTTATGCTTGGGAATATACATGTATACACAAAAACAAATTCTTGTAATAAGAACTGATGGGAAAAGATGCTGTGGGTTTAAAGGAGAACGGGGTGGGGGAGAGTGTATATGGGACGGTTTGGAGTGAGAAAAAGTAGAAATATTATAATTAAAGAACAACCTCAGAATTAAACAATGAGAAAGAGAAGTGAATTTAGCTATTCTGGATCGTTCCTGTCTCCTGTTTCTACTTGATCTGAGTAATGATGTTAATTATCGTTACAAATTCTGGCATTGCAGTAAAAATGCATCTTTCCTTCAATGATCACCGACCCTTCTTAAATTCGTATCTTAGAAAAGTTCTGGGTCTCTCTACTTTTTTCTAAGATCACCTCCCACACCCATCTAGCAGTTTCAGACCTCTCTTTATTCACACTGAGAAGGGTAAAGATGTTCACATTTCTGTCATTTAACCAATATCATTGTCTTCAATTCCTTACCTATCTAAAATCTGAAAATACATAGCATTTATAGTACTGGACAAACTAGTATTTGAAAATAATGTGTAACAATACCTCCTTTGTCATAAGCTTTATTATTTTCTTTGAGTTTCCAATTGCTTATGTTTTCCTTGTCTCCACTGTAGCCTTTCCATCAACAGGGTTCCACTGGGACTTTGGTTTCCCCAGAAGGCATCTTACCACACTGTCCTGCCTCTCACCTGAGTTCCACAGCATCTTTCACCATGGGGGCTTTCTAGTGCCTCCCAAACTCTCCTAATGTGTCCTGTTCAGTTAGATCATAGTATTTTAAAGCTGTGTCTTAGTTAGGATTTCTATTGCTGTAATAAATACCATACCCCAAAGCAACTTGGGAAACAAAGAGGTTTTTGAACTTCGTCTTACAGCTTAGAGTCTAGTGTACAGAGAAGCAGGGTAGGAACTCAAGGCAGGAACCGGAAGCAGGGACTGATGCGGAAGGCATGGAGGAATACTACTTACTGGCTTGCTTGCTAACGGTTTGCTCAGCTGGAATCACCTGCCCAGGGGAGGTACTGCCCACAGTGAACTGGGCCTTCTCACATCAATCTTCAATTAACAGGCCAGTCTGTTGGGGGTGCTTTCTCAATTGAGGTGCTCCCAAAATGGCTTTAGCTTGTGTCAAGTGACTTAAAGCTGGCCAATAAAGGCTGTTACTCTATCTTTCTTTGTGTTTATGTAGACAGGAATACAGGTGTGGATGCATGTGTCTGCACATGCATGTGGAGGCCAGAAGTGACCCTTGGGCGTCAGTTCTTAGGAGCCATCCACCTTGTTCTTTGTTTGAGGAGGTTGCTTGTTTGAGACAAGGTCTCTCACTGGGACCTGGAGCTTGCTGATAAGGATACACTGGCTGGCCAGTGACCCCCAGGGATCTGTCTCAGCTCCCCAGTGCTGATATTACAAACACAGACCACCACACTCTGTTCTTCCTATGGTCCTGGGATAGAACTCAAGTCTTCAGGCTTGCATGGCAGACACTTTAATGACTCTGCTCTCTACCCAGTTCTTTCTCCAGATTTTTTTTTACTGGAATATATTCTTAACTCCTAAATAAATAAATAAATAATGGCTGGTGACATACACCGTCTGTAGATCCTCATAGCTTTTGGAACTATCTCTCAGTTACCGCTGATCATTTTTCTAAACGGAGAAAAGTAGACTAAGAATCATTTTTTCTGGGAACTCTGAAGTCACATGCTTTGTGTGCTGTTTTAGCATCTGATGCTGCTTGTAGGGACTATGTCTGCCATTCCCTCACAGATGGTGTGCTCTTGCTTTCTCTTCCTTTCTTTCTCCTTTTTATCCCAGGCTTCCTTGCTTTGGGATCTTTTCATTCAGAAAACATTCTTAGTGATTCATCGTTCCGTCTGTATGCGCATGTCCTTCAGCTCCTGAACTCTCTCAGCATTCTTATGTTTGGAAATCCTCGCCTCCCGTGTGCTTTATTGCCTCTCCGAAGCTCTGACTCCTGGATGATCCCTTTTTGTCCCTTGCTTCATTTCTCATCCTTCTATCTCTTTGCCTATGATCTAGAATACCTCCTTGTCCAGATCCTCCAGATAGATATTTTATTTTTTTCATATTACTTTTATTCTTTTTAATTAAATAGTTTCTTTAAAAAAGAAAAAAGAAAAGAAATGTCTTTATTTCATGTGTATAAGTGTTTGCAGAGTAAGTTCAAGGCCAGCCCAGCAACTTAATGAGATCTTGTCTCAAAGTATAAGAAGGCTGGGAATTTAGTTTAGGTGGTAGAACACTTTATTAACATGCAAAAATCTTGTGTTTAATCCCCAGAGTCACAGAGAAGAATGAATGAAAGAATGAGAAAGAACAAGAGTGGTTCACTATAACCAATCTCTATAACGGTCTCTATATGCAGTCTCTAGCACAGGAGATGGGATCCTCCTGGGTCCACACTGTATGATTTTGATCTATACCAAGGCAAGCTGAAGGAGATGAGCAGAGGCTGAATCAGCCCCCTCTGCCTTCCAGTGCACATGTCCTGGCCAGTTTATTAAGCCCAGCTTGGGCTGTACTCCAGCTTCTCGTTGCCCTCTCTCCTGAGCACTTGTGCGGTGTACAGCTTGCTCACCTGTCCACATCAACCCTGTTCCTCTGGAATAAGACTTAGCTACACTAGACGCCATCGTCATCCGGCAAGATGTGAAGGAAATCAAGTCCTACATCCTCCTAAGTCTGAGTACACGTTCATAGCACCACACGCTCTCCACCCAACTTGATTCCTTTATTTATGTTACCCATGTGACCCCCAAGGAATTTGAGTTGATGACCGTTATCTTAAACAATATTTTTTTATGTTGGTTTATCCAAGTAATCAACTTCACGGTCTAATTCTGAATGACGTTTTTTCTTTCCCACCCAACCCCCTTTCTTAGCAATCTTGGTTAATCTATTTGTGTTCACTCGACCCTCCTCTAAAAATACATACAATGCAACAAAAAAAAAATTTTTAAGGTAATCTCTGGAATGCACGAAAAGCGTCCTGGCCGCAAAGTTATATTAAGATGTTTAATTATCAGAAAATTGCTGTATAATAAACCTATCAAACAGTAAGTGTGTACCTTGCATATATGCACTGGGAATTCCTGAGCAACCTCAGTCTGTAAACGTTTTTGCCTCACCCAGGCACTCAACTGACTCTTTATGCCTTTGCTTTAACCAGCCTGGGAGACTTGAAGGTTCACTTGCCTCTGCTTAGCTTCCGCCTCCAGCAGTTCCAGGAAGATCTCCAAGCAGTTAGAACTTCCCCTAAGCTCGTCCAGAGACTTGAATTCTTTCTTCCATCCTATTGTTCCCAGCCTACTCTTAAGGAATTTATGTGTCCACTTTCCGTGTTTTAGGATGTCACTGGGGTTTCAGGTCACTATCTCGGGTTGTCTCAGTCAGCTAATACTGCATAACAATCAAACACAAACATCACGGTAGCCTGTCACAATAATCATTTCTGAGGGTCTCATGGGTGGTTTGACTTCAGGATATATATTTCTGGGTCACCTGGAGCAGCTTAGCTCCACACAGCTCTCATCACATCGAGACTACACTCTGGTTTTCCCATAGCAATGGCACACGTATAAATAGGAAGTTCAACCGCCAAGCCACTTCCACTTCTGTCCATAACATTGTATCCATAAGCATCAATTAAAATAAAGAAGCCTGCAGTCAAAGGCAGGGGAATGCGCTTGTCTCCGGAGATGGGTGAGAGGGGAGAGGACTATTTACTTCCTCCCTTGTCTGATCTTTTTGTCACAAATATCTGATTCTCTCCCGAGTATAAAATACACTCAGCACATTCCTGAGATTTACCAAATGTCTAATCCAAACCCAGCCTGAATCTGCAATTCCAGAGTCTCCGTCATCTGCACCAGAGCTGGCTGAGGCTCTTCTTCATTTGATAAGGCCCTAAGAATCAACAAGACATGTTGTTCTTTGACTTCATATCCCCAAGGTACAATGGAGTATCATGGACTGAGCCATTGCAGGAATGCTCCCATTCAGGGTGGGAAAGAATGGGAAGCAAGCAGTCCTCGTTCATCCACACAGTTTCAACACCAAGCTGCAAGTGTTCTCAGAGTCTGCCTAAAATGGATTAGAGAATATTCTTTGAACTGGCCCCTGCTCTTCACTCTCAGTCTCCCCTGGTCCTTTCTTTGGAGCTCTTGGCTCTTCCTTCTGGGGTTTCTTCCCTGCCTCTCTGGTTCTGCCACTTGGGAAGGGTAAGCAGATCACAGCTCAACTGTCTGCTTCCAGCCAGACATGTGTTTACATCTTCGACTCCCTCGTTTTCCTATTGAACCATCTGGTGGAAGAGTTCTTTCTGATACTTTGTTAACATTGTGTGAGGTCCATTCCAGTTAACTCCAGGTAGCAAAGCCACGTCTACAATACTTTTTAAAAACAAGCCACTTTCTTTCTTTGCAGAATCACACTCTTCTTTTTGTCCTGGAGGCTTTGTGTCTGGCTGAAAAGTACACCATAGTCTCATTGGCCACCGGGAGCAGCCACTTAGTGAAAATCTGAGCCAAAGACTTCAGCTAAGGAAAATCAGCACAACTGAGCCAAAAAGTTGCCCAAGTTTCCTGGTGTCCAGTGCAGTGAGCAATGAACAGATTCCTGCTAATTTGTTAGACAAAATATTTTCTTTTTTCTAGAGCTCATCAAATACATTAAGCAGGAGAAAATTCAGATGGGGGGGGGGTCTTGTAGTAAAGACAACTTCTCACAGGCCAGAGAACTAAATAATGACCTTGGGGGAGGGGGAGGCATGTCAGCTCATCTGAGCCTCAAACAGGAAGATTGGCAATCCTAAAGGCAGCTTCCTGTCACCTGGAAGACAGAAAAAATCAGGGTAAAGAAGAAAAGGTGCTTAAAGTCACATCCTAGGATAAGAAATTCAAGATTTAGCCAGTTGTATTTTATTTTATTTTTAAAAAGCTGACGAGAGTACAAACCAATGAGCTCACTTCAGAGGCAAGGAAGGAAGATGTGCACAGCTCAGCTGGCCACTTGCTGGATTTGCTTTCAGAGCTCTGGAGACTCTGGGCTGGCATCTGGTATGTTCACTGAGGGATAGTGTTGCCCCTCTTGTCTAAATGTGTTGGGGAGCTCCCACAGAGGCAATGGGAAAGTAGTTCACTTCACCCCTGGGCTGGCTGAGCGAGAAGCTGACCTGCTTCCCTTCTTGTGAAGGTACCAAGATAGGTGAGGTCAATAAAAGACAGCGGGGGCCACTGGGATGTAAAGGCACTTGCTGCCAAGCCTGATGACCTGAGTTTGATTCCCAGAACCTACGTGGTGAAAAAAGAAAACTGATTCCTGTATGATTTCCTCTGGTACCCACACATGCAACATATAATCAGTAAAAGGCAGTGTGTGTGTGTGTGTGTGTGTGTGTGTGTGTGTGTGTTCATGTGTGTGTTTCATCTCTTCAGGAATCGTGAGAAAGTGGATTGTCCTCTACAGTCAGAGCTAGTTGACCACAGCCCTACCAGCTTCTGCCCACCTCCACCATGGAAGTGGGGGCTCAGAGAAAGAACAATAGAGAGACTGGAGTTGCAAAGGCGTTTTAGGGCTGATGTCACCAGTACACGAGGCACTTGTGTCTGTTCCCTAGTGTCCTGTCTGGTTCATGGCTGTGGCCCAGCACTGAAGCCAAAATTCAACCAAACTCTTTCCGAATGCCCAGCTGGGTCTCTCTGTCCCAGATGAAGCTCCTCACTTACTAAACGTGTGTTGTGATCTCAATTAATGGGAAATAGAAAACCCACTGCTAAACCCAAAAATTGTCTGGGTCAGTCCTGGTTAATACTCCCACTCTCCGGCCCATTCATGCATCTCCCCATTCACAATGCTCTTACCTGACTCCTGAAGCGAGAGGGCTCTCAGGAAGTGATGGTTCATTCATAGTGGTGGACACAGAGATCAGAATAAGAAAAAAATGCCTTCTGTCTGCTGTGACACTGCTTCATAGAAGGAATTGGGGTCTCTAATTTGAGACTCCTTCTGGCAGAAGCATGCTGAAGGGTGGCGTGAAGAATGGACAAAGCCAGCTCATCAGTAAAGCAATTAGAGAACAAAATCAGCCTGATGCTCAGCTCTGCCTTAAGGAGGGTTATGATTTAGGATATAGTACAAGGCTCCCCTCAAACCTGCCCTTACCTGAGAGCCCATCCCTAGGACTCTGTGGCCCCTCAGGCGTCTCCCTGCTGGGGATGGAACATCCTTAGCAAGCAAGGCTCAAAAAAAAAAAAAGCATCAAAGGCTCAGCAGCAGGGATGCACAGCCATTAGACAGGGAAGACAAATTCCCTCTAAACCCAGCCTTTAAAGGCAGCTCATTTACCTTCAAGGGCCCCAGGAAAGCCTCAGATAGGTGCCATCCAGGAAACAGGGCTACTTTGAGATCAGCAGGGTATAATGCAGCGTAAGAGAGGCAGGTCAGACCCAGAAACAACTTCCTGACTCAGAGGGCTTATTGGACCATGAAAGAGGACTCCTAGGGAGACTGCGAAATCACCATCTCTCTGGGCCTTTAGATGCCTGTTTATATGGGGTAGTGGCTTCCCAGACAGCCCAGAGGTAGGCTGGGGGACAAGAGGACTTTTCAAACCCCCCCTCCCCATCCCACCCCCACTCTAAGAATCTATTTTAACCTAAGAGCCTAGGTTTCCTCTTTCTGAGTGGAAAATGGAGTCCAGAAAATGGCATATCTTAGTGCCTTAAAGGAGCACAAAACTGTCCACTTCCCCTTTCTTTCTTTCATTCCTTCATTCATTTATTCATTCGTTTATTCATTCATTCAATATACACAGCAAGCACTCATTGCATATCTTTAGATCTGCCTACTTGAGAATAATGGAATGCTTTGGGGTTTTGTAATTTTATTTTATTATTCAGAGAGGGATAGTGTAAGTGGAAGGTGGCAGATCTGCATCAGAAATATTCTCAGCCTGGAAGCCATTTCAGTGTCTTAACTCTGTGGGACTTCTCCAACTTTGAAACAGCTGTGAGATATAAAATCGAATCCATACTTCTAACTATCAAGTGGTGACTGAGGGTGAGGGAGGCAGGAACTGGAAACAGGGGAGGGGACCAGGCAAGGGTGGAGTGAATAGTGGTTTTCTTTACGTTGTCTCACAAACACTACACACACACACACACACACACACACGCACATGAACACACATACACACACGTATGTGAGCACACACATACACAGGCAGGCACACATGCTCGCCCATGCACTGGAGCATGGCAGCATCAACAGAAGCTGACCCAGTACCTGCACACCATGGAAGGATCCTCCAGACAAGGCCTGGCAAGTGTCAAGACTGTGGGACAGGTAGCATTTTGGTGTAAGAAAGGCAACAGAGGGGGACACAAGAAGACAGATCTGAAAGAGGCCATGTAGATGAAGCTGTGACTTAACCCGCATTAGTATCAGGTGGAAATGTACAGATCTTGGAGTTCAATTCCCAGCTTGATAGCTGGAGAATCAGAGACCAGCAAAGAATGCCTAGCTTGTTCATGGTGACCAGTGATGGAGAAAGGAGGCAGAACAGGTCCCTGAGCCTACTGAGCTTCTTGTCCAGTATTTGAGCCACCACATCACAGCCCCATGGAAAGTGCTTGCACCCTGGAGCCTCCAGAGGCCAGTGTGGTTTGAGGAGGAGGGATCCAGGCTGAAAGCAGGAATAGGAATTTCCAATAGGAAATGAGGAAAAAGCGTCATGAAAAGCCTAGAACTGCTAACCAGAACTGACCTTAAGATCACATGACCCATTCTCAGATCACCTTGGGGAGGTGCTCTTTCTGTGTGTGGTACAAGACAATATAGACACGCTCCAGAGATGTACTGCGGATACATTCACAGAGCTTAGCATAGGTCTGGCACGAGTGAAGAGCCCTTGGAATAAGTTTACTGTTACAGAATTAGTGACTAGTCCTGAGACTAGAAAGGTTTTTTCCATTATGCCGGAGAGAACATGCTGGCCCCACATGAACACCCCGACACCTTATGCTTGATAGTATACTCAACAACTATTTATCAGGCACCTGTTCTGTGACAAGGCTCCTTCTAGTCCACTAGGAATGCCGTGTGGAATAGACACAAATGTGATCATGCTTACACAGGAGGGAAGCGACAAGCAGCCACATGAAGACTGGCAAAGATATGACTTCAAGAAGTGCTAGGCCAGGGATCCCAAGGTGGTGGTACATGACTGTAATCCCAGCACTCGGGAGGCAGAAGCAGGCAGATCTCTGTGAATTTGAGGCTAGCTCAGTCTACATAAAAAGTTCCAGACAACCAGAGCTATATAGTGAGACCTCAAAAAAAAGAGGTTAGGCCAGGGAGGAGGGCCAGTAACTGTTGGGCTCCCCACTGTAAGACAGCTCTATAGACAATCCAATAAGTCATTATCGTTCTTTAGGGTCTGTTCCTCTAGAGAAACCTGCCGAATACAACAGAACTGTATAGAATATGACTCAACTTTGGCTCCTACAAAGAGTTGAACAGGCAGACCTATTAACAACAGTTCATTGTAGAAGGAACACTGAGCATAGGTGCTGAAGGCCTAGGTTCTAGTTCTGCCTACTATTGAACAGCCCAGAGTTCCTCAGGATTGAGTCTGAGTTTGACCATCCCTAGGCCCCAGCACGTAGCATCCAAGAAGGTTGACACAGTTGACGTGACCATGGAGCCACAGAAAATACCAATAAGGTCACTGCTGTTCCATGCTTCGTTGCTTTAAAGCCCTTTCATTTGCCTTTTCGCCTCACGTTGTTCTGACCCTTGTGACATCCCTGTGATGTGAATTTGGGACAGGCGACATGATTCATGGGGCCTGATATAAAAAGAAATGGAGACGCTCATTTCCAGTGTTTATATGGCAGAACATTAAATCAAATCTGGGTCGCTCTGAACCGAGGTCCTGTGTGAGCACACAAGTTGCCTGGGTGGGAGCCAACCCTGAGTAAATGTCATTTTCACTGTGCAAATGAGAAATTGAGGTACAAAAGAAATGGCTGCTGCTGTCACCCAGTCAGGAACAGTGCTGCCCCACAATAAACCCCACTTGAGTCCAGCTCCAAAGCTTCTCCTCGAGAAGCTCGAAGAAGGGTCTCAACACCCACCCCAACAGTGACACCAAGGCCACACCTACTCCACCACACCTTCTCATAGTGCCACTCCTTGGGCCAAGCATATTCCAACCACCACACCCTCCCATCTTATTTTACCCATCAACCAATCTTTCCTTCCATCTACCCATTCGTTCACCTACTTATTTATCCATCTTTACTTATTTCCATCCATCTTACCCACCTCTCCTAGAAGCTAGCGGTCTAATGGAAAGGCAGCAAGTGTCACCCATTGCTTAACCACTGGCGTCATAGCTTGTATGACCCAATACCTTGTCCTTACAATTGGTGACAATTCTCACTTTCCTCCTCCTGATTCTATCTCTATCAGTGTTTCCATAAATGTCATCCCGTGATGGGACACAACTCCAGGATTCTTTACTAACTTTCTTCAAGAAATGCAAATCCAGGAGGATCACTGTGACATTGGTGACCTCTCTAAAGAGCTGGAGCATGGGGGAGAAGATGGTATCCCACACCCCCACAGCTTTCCTCTGTTTTGCCCGGTTTCCTCCAATTACTTGCCTCTTCCCAATGTCCAAGTTACAAATAAGGAGCCCTCTCTGTGGTGCGGCCCTCTGGGGATGTAATCTCATCCTCACTCCCTGCTATGGCAAGTCCCCAGGATCCGGTGGGTCTATGTCCCTCCCGCGACAGCTCCTCTTGGCTATTTGCCAGACTGAAAGCCAAGACCTCCAAAATCACAAACACGGGCAACTGGTAGGATTTCTACTAATCTCCCAGTGTCTGTAGGTCAGCTGAACCTCATATGCGTTTTCCGGAGCATTCTTTGCTCCTCAGCCACCACCTAATGATGCATCATCTAAAAGTGCCACGGGTTTCAGAAGGAAACCTGGTCCTGGCTCCTTTCCTCTTGAACCCTCAAGCAGGCTGTCTTGTAAGAGGCCATGGGCTTCCATGACACTCTCTCTGGCTCTCTTAGACAACATCTTGTTTTGAATCAGGGAAAGGGTATTTTGCCAGAACTTTGTGCTCAGATACTATATTGATGTCGAAGCCATGGAATGTGAGTGGTTTCTAAAGTGAGGAAGGGGAGGCACGTTCTCCGATCTCGTACCTAAAGCATTCCTTTTGCAACTGGTTTTGGAGGCAACTGCTCTATATCATAGGACTTTCCTTCATTAGCTGGGAGTGACACACTGAGTCACAGGAACACCAGGGGATGCTTCCTCGGCAAATCGGTACTCTGGTCCCTAGACATAAATACTCTGGTCCCTAGACATTGGTTTCAGGGACTCACGGCTGAGGGAACCCAGGAGACAGGCTGAAAGCTGGAGACAGAGTCCAGTTTCCACGCAACACATCTGCCCCGGCTTAAACTTTGCCTCCATACCAGTAATCCTTTCTGAGCTATTTGCACTGTGAACATAGCACCTAAAAAGATTTATTTTAAAAAAAATTAAAAAGAGGTGACTGTCATTTTTAGAAAGGCAAGACACCCAACACATCCTACTCTGAGTAGATTTCTTTGACCGAGTGGGATGTTGCCTGGATGGTAAATATACCCTCAGACTGTAAGTAAATAGTCCACCGCATGGAGCTGGGATATAAAAGAGGACATTTTACACAGCGTGGCCACACACACCTTGTTATTTCCCAGAAATTAGAGAGTCTCCCAGTGACCCTGTAAATTCATCACCCACGTATTATTCCACAGAGTCAAGAGCAAATTCATTCTGATAGAATTTTTCAGTCCTCGATAAGACCCTAGAAGCTGTGGTGGAAGAAGGGGCCAGTCAGTGCATCCAAAAAACAGAAACCAAATTCTAGGCCTCTGGGCTTCTGAAGGAAACTTTGTTAGCAATAAGTATCTGTTGGCTGGAGGGGATTGGCAAGAAGACCAGAAGAGGGGGAATTTCACTATGGGGTGGCCTTTTTACTGAAGTGCTAAGAGTCTTCAGGGTTGTCAGAAAGCGAGGCTCACCCTCACCCTGAGGGCTAAATCAAGCAGGTTACAAGGGATCCTGGGTGGCATCTTTCTGCCTACAGAAAGGATCAGAGAGGTTTTGAAACTAAAGAAAGATTCCACAGCCACACTTAGCAACCCTCCACCCCACCCCACCCCCTTTACAGCCCAAGATTAAAGCCAAGCCCTCGGGAATGCTCCCCACTGAGCTACAGATACTCCCTGCTCCTTTACCTGCCTTTCACTCCGCAGCAGCAGCAGCGGTGGAGAACTACAAATCACCATCTTCTAAGTAGTTGGAGTTGATTCCCTTTCAACCAGGTCCTTCCACCATTGATGGTGAGTGACAGCTTTCCAGCCCAGAGCCCAGTCCTTGAGCACTTGATGCATTGGGGGAGGGGGCGGAATAGATCCCATAATCTTTACCACCTGGAATGTCAAACTTGGGAAATGAGGCTCAGCATAAAGAGCACAGAGTCTTGCCCAGAGCCTGCTGCTGGGAAGGACAGAGTGGGGAGCAACAGCAAGCGTGGGCTGGTTGGTGTGAGTCACTTGGACTCTCATCTGTAAACGGCAGCCTTGCGGGTTTGTTTGGGAGTTGTTTTGTTGTGTTTTGGCCCAGATCAGCCTGTTTTACAGCAGCATTCCCAACTCCCCTCATTTTTTTTAATCCGTCCAACAAACATAAACTGAACCTTTACCGTTTACATCACCACTGCATATGTCTGATATAAGACAGTCTCTCATGTAGCCCAAGATGGCCTTGAACTTCAGACAATCTTTACAAGCATGACCCACCATCAGGGTTTTATGCCATGCTGGACATTGAACCCAGGCCTTCAAAGATGTCAGGCAGACACCATACCAACTGGGCTACATTGCCAACCCCTGTCTAGACATTTTCTATAATAATATATTTATATTATTTTACTTTACTTCATTTTGTGTATATGGGTGGTGTGTGTGTGTGTGTGTGTGTGTGTGTGTGTGTGTGTGTACTACAGAGACCAAGAGAGCACTAGATCCTCTGGAAGAGCAGCCAGTACTCTTAAACCACTGAGCCATCTCTCCATCACCTCTCCCCCTCTGAACTTCTAATTAAGACCTTTTCAATGGGCAGCTGTTGTCTTTACATGGTGGACGGCACACTTCCTTCTTAATCTTTGAGCCAGCTTCTCCTCCTACCCTGTCTACTTGCAGAAGGTAGTATCTGTTTTGAAGTTGGTGGTCTACATAGTTCTTTGATAGCGACTTGGGTGTGCTTGTTATGACAACCCAGCAGGGTATTCATTGTAACGGGTGTTGAGAATGTTCTGAGCCTGTGCATTTTGAACAGATGCTGGAGCTGGAATTCAACCCCAGATCCTGAGAAGTCTCTCTCTCTGAATCCTTCACACTGCCACATGAAGACAGGCGGGCAGCACACTCTGGAGAAGATGCTTCACAAGGTAGAGTGGCTAGATGCAATCAGCAGAGAGAGAAAGAGAAGGACCCACATGCTCCTGAGACAGACAACTTGGGTTACAAGTCTCACCCCTGACATACTAGACGGATGGCCTTGGGCAAGTGGATCTCTCAGTTCCACGAGGATCACAATCAAATAATGATAGTGACCACAATTGTGAAGCTCAGTGATTAAGACACAAAACTCATCCAATTGTCCATCGCTCTAGCATCATTACAGATAACCTGAAAGCAACAAAGGCATCAAAAGGAAACAGAAGAGTATAAAGATCCCTAGCTAGGAGTCCAGGAGGGAGAGGAACTGAAATGAAACAGGAGCAGAGTGGGCTCCTGTTGAGGTTTTGTCTTTTGGTGTTTATTGTAATGCCAAGTGCTAGCTGGCAAGAGCTGGAGTCTGCACCTAGCTTCTGGGAACCTGCCCCCAGTTAATTCTGATTGGTAAATAAAGATGCCAGCAGCCAATAACTGGGGAGAAGAGAGATAGGCGGGGTTTAGGTTTCCCTGGCTAGAGACCAAGAGGAGAAAGAGCTGCCTTGGAAGAACAGGCAGGAGGGATCAGGAGAGCCACCATGTCAAAGGGCCAGGAGAACACAGCCCAGAAGGCTGTTCGTTGGATCAAGAGCAGCCAAGATGGAACACAGAAATTAGTAAGTAGTAACTTGGAATTATCAGTAGGAAAGTGGATTCTAACAGCATGAAGGTGAGGCAGGTGCCCAGCTATTGTGCTGCCTAAGGCATATTAAAATATAAGGCTGTTTGTGTCTTTCATTAAGGAACATAAATGGTCGGAGGCAGGGGGAACCCTGCTCCGGTCTTTATTAATTATTTAACTCAGACTCCCAGTCCACCACACTCTGCACACCCTTGAATGGGTCCACTGCTTTCCCACTCTTTGGTTTCCTCATCAGCCGGGTAAAAGAGTTCAGCCATATTAGTCACGGCTGCTTGCAGAGACCACTGACTTCCTCCTTCCTATGTCCCAATGTCCCCTGGAGACTCTGAAGCATAACAAACTGTACTGCTTGGACTTAGGACAGCTGGTGAAGATGACTGGTCAGTTTCATTGAGGTCCAGACTGACCAATTCATCCCAGGTGGCTGGGGCTTTCCCGGTTCTCACAGGAAGGTCTATACTCCAGGAATACAAATGGGGCAAACCAAGATGGCAGACCACCCCGGTGGTCAGTTCCTTTCTAAAATCCTATTTTAGAAATTTTAAATTCCTTTGCCATGCCAGGTAGTCCTGGCGCACGCCTTTAATCCCAGCACTTGGGAGGCAGAGACAGGTGGATTTCTGAGTTCGAGGCCAGCCTGGACTACAGAGTGAGTTCCAGGACAGACAGGACTATACAGGGAAACCCTATCTCGAAAAACCAAAAAAAAAAAATTCCTTTGCCATTCATTACCACCTTCACAGATTTTGCCATCATTGGTATGAAACCCTTTGCTCAAATATATCTACTTCCAAAGACTTTTCACATCATTATCAGTGGCCAGTATTAGCCAGGTCAGCTGAGAAGATAAATACCCCCCATAAAACAAAGCTAGAGGGTCAGGAAGATGGCTTAGTCAATAAAGTGCTTACTATACAAGCATAACGGCCTGAGTTCAGTTCCCCAGAGGCTGCATTAAGAGGCTGGGCACAGCAGGGCAGTGGAGGCACACGCCTTTAATCCCAGAACTTGGGAGGCAGAGGCAGGCAGATTTCTGAATTCGAGGCCAGCCTGGTCTACAGAGTGACTTCCAGGACAGCCAGGACTACACAGAGAAACCCTGTCTCGAAAAAACAAAAACAAACAAACAAACAAACAAAAACAAAAGAGGCTGGGCACAGAGGAGTTTGTCTATAATCCCAGCTTCAGGAAAGTGGGAAGAAGAGAAGACATCAACACCCAGGGGCCTATCTATCAGAACTGATCAGCTCCAAATTTAATTGGAGATCCTGTCTCAAAAGTTATAAGATGGGGCTAGAGAGATGGCTCATCTCATCGGTTAAGAACACTGACTGCACTTCCAGAGGTCCTGAGTTCAATTCCCAGCACCCACATGGTGGCTCACAGCCATCTGTAATGGGATCCGATGCCCTCTTCGGGTGTGTCTGAAGATAGCTGTGGTATACTCATATACACAAAATAAATCTTTAAAAAGGAAAAAGAAATAAAGTGGAGGAGAAAGTGAAGCCACCCGCCGATTTGAAGCTAGGCCACCCAGGAGGTTTCTCGGAGCAAGGCCCACCTCCCCTGCTGAAGAAATTTATGGGCAAGAAGTTAGCAACGTAGTAAAATGGGGGCAAAAGAATCCAAGGAGTGGCGTTAGGCTTTGATCCCTTCACGAATCTTGTGATTGATGAAGATACGGACATGGCAACTAGTGGACAAGCCAGTTAACACCGGAATGGTAGTCAAACAAGGAAACAGTGTGTCGAGTTTAGAAGCCTCCGCACAAGCTTAAACTAAGATGGCTGTTCAGCAGAGAAACCCAGATCCCTCCCGGAAGGGTTTGTGTTACTAATGACATAAAATGGGGTCATATACTCTTTATATGAAACTTTTTGCTAAATAAACCTTTATAATACTCAAAAAAGAGAGAGCTGTGGTGGCTTTGTGTTTAATCCCAGAACTTGGGAAGCCTGGATAGGCTCTCTGTGAGTTAAAGGCCAGTCTGGTCTGCGTGGAGAATTCCAGGAATGCTAGCACTACATAGTAAGATGCTGTCTCAAAAAAGGTAGAGAACAGCTGAGATACCTGATGCTGACCTCCAGCCTCCATACACATGGGTACGCATATACTCCCACAGATGTGTCTACACACATATGTTGCAAAAGGGAATGGGGCTGAACTAAGTATCACAAGCCTGGAGCAAGCTGCTTTCTCTTTGCCTGGCTAGTGCCTGTTCATTCCTCGCCATTCAGCTTAGATAGCACTCCTTTGGGATGCTAAGATAGAGGTCTTCGCCCCCATGTAAACCCCTTTGCACCCTGACCCCCTGCTCTTTCCATTTCAACATTCGGAATAACAAGGCCTCACTTCATCAGACAGGCTCAATTGCGCTGCAGCTTCCATGGAGACAAACAGTCATGAGCATCCACACACCTACTGCACCACCCAAGGGTCTAGATAGCAGCATCACATGAATATTGGGAGACCAAGCAATAACCACGAGAGCTACTCTCAAGCAGTCACCAACCCCAAGACCAGTGTCACACGCCTAACCCCAAGTGATTCCTTCTCATTCGCTCCAAGATCAAGGCCTCCTCCCTGTCTGCCTTCTCAAGGAAGGCAATAGCATGCCTTCTGGCCACAGAGAATATGGTATCTGGTGACACTACTGGAAACACTGACAAAAATGTGGCCATAGTGGGCTCACCGGGCTCTCAGGAAGGACTAGATATCAGTCAAACTGCCTCACACACAGGAAGAACATGAGCTGGTGCCAGCAGTGCAGGACAGCCCAAGCCTTTGGTCTTGGCTTTCCCCTCCTGGAGTATTTATATCCATCCGGAGAGGCCTGCTGGCCTTGTCAATTGTGAGTGTGTGTCTACCCAAAGTAGCTATGCCCTGAATATGCTCAGTATCAAGCCTTAGATGGGCATTCTCTGCCGTTTCAAAAGGACACATGACATCAAAGGCTCAGGTGGAATGTTCAATATTATCTCTGTCTCCTCAGAAGGGTAAGAGCCTGGTTTTGCGTATTGTTTGGATTTGGGTTTGGTTTGCAGTCCTGAGAATTTGGATCTAGAGCCTCTTACACCCCAGGAAAGCACTGTACCAGTGAACTCCCAATACCCCTCCCCCCTTTTGGGGTTGTTTTCCTAGATGTCCTGGAACTCACTCTGTGGACCAGGCTAGCCTCAAACTCAGGGATCCACCTGCCTCTCCCTCCCGAGTGCTGGGACTAAAGGCCTGCGCCACCACTGCCTGGCTCCCAGCCCTTTAACTTCTTAATTTTTCACTTTTAAATCAAGGTCTTGCTAAGTTGCTCAGGCTAACCTTGAACTTGGGATCCTCCTACCGTGGCTTTTTGAGTAACTGGAATTACAGACCCACCCCAACAGGCCTGGTTTGCATTGTTGGTTTTTACAGAAACATCTACTTTGTAAACGAAAAAGAGAAAGGTGTAAGACTCTCAGTGAATGTAAAGGAACAAGCCATTCAGAAATAGCTGTGAAGACTGCAGATTCTATGTCCAGTGTCTCTGAAGACTCAGCCCCTCTGGCCATCTTTTCAGGTTAGGCCTGAGTCCCCGGCTCTGATTTATCCTTTCTCTCCAGAGAGCTGCAGAAAAGCTGCAGCTGTCATCCTAGCCTCGGGAGCTTAGTGTTTGTAAGGAAAGGTACATATGACTTCCAGCCACACACGTGAACATGTGTTTCATGTAGTGTAAGGAACGCAGGTGCAGCAGAGCTGTCCCGGAAGAGAGAGACCTGCCACGTGATAAGAGGCCAGGTCTGAAGCCCTGCCCGGCGCTTGCCAGATTCCAGAACTGGGGGTCCATCAGTTCCTCCCACCCAAGATCCACTCCCCAGTCTATAAAGTGAGCATGATGGGAGGATGGAATCCTTGGCCAGATCTCCTGGTATGGAATAAGAGGAAGCAAGGGGAGTCCATTTGACGAGGAATTCATTCGGTATTCATTGGCCATTAGTTCCAGTAGAGGAATTAAGGCTATTGTTTTTGAATCTTGTCATATATATTTCTGTTATCATTATTGTCATGGTTATTGTTGTTCCCTACTGACGTGGAAAATGTATCAGGCGTAGTACCTGAGATACAAAGAATGTGGTAGCCTGGCCACGCTTCCGGGTGCTCACTGTATGTGATTCAAGTTCAGAGAAAGTTCATCATCCACCCGATGGCAGGCAGGTGGAAGTTGGATCCTTGTGGAAGGAACTAGAAAGCACCTGAAGGAGGAAGATGGAGAAGACAAGGCAAGGAGACTGTTACCCTGTCCCACCTGGCCAGTGGTTGGACTTGAGGATGAAAATCAACACAGACCAGATTCAGTCTATGTTCCAAGCACGTAGCTCTGGCCCTGAAGTTTTATTTCCAGAGGCCATTCTTGACAACGGGATAACTAACCACTGAAGTGACATCAGATCAAAGTGGATAGTTTTCTTTTTATGCCCAGTGATTTGGCTAGTTAGCCAGACTGGGGATAAAACCGAACTGTACGGAGACACCAGAAAGTGAAAGGCGAGGGAAGCTCGAGGCAAGACTTATTATCCGCCCCGCCGCCCCTTCCAAGTGTCTCCTCGGGTGGAATCCTGCAGTCTGTCTCCTGGGAGCAGCTCGCTCTCCAGAAAATATGACACTATTTCCTGCCCTTGTTTGTTAACACACCCCGTCACCATCCGCCTCGGTTTCATGTAACTGCCAAGCGGCATTAACACCCTCCTCCTCGCCGAGGCAGAAAATAGAAAAGGAAGAATTCAACAGACACCCCCTTCCCTCGTGTCATCCTCAGAGGCACCAAGATAACCAGGCCAGAAACCACAATTGGAGCTATGCTCCCTCCACCCAGGAACGCTAAAGACAGGATGGTTTAACCACCTTCTGCATTTTCCTGCAAAGAGAAAGTGTGTTATTTAGGCTGTTTAGACTCTCTTCCTTGCTACAGAGAAAGTTTTGCTGTTGTTGTTGCTGCTGCGGTGGTGGTGGTGGTTTGGGGGGTTGTTTTTTGTTTGTTTTTGTCCAAATACAAAGCAAGAGGGGGGACTGTCAGCTGGAGGCTGCAGCAATCAGGTGAGCCACCCGCTGGCGCCTGCAGCGGAGACACACTGACCCCTAGTGGCCAGCTGAGCCATTACAGCCCTCGGCCCACCCTTGCTCAGTAAACTAGGCCTTGTCACAGGCGAGCCTATGTGCACCTGAGTGGGTGTAGCCCCTGCTGTGTCTCCACGACACTCATGTATGCGTGCACACACACACACCTTTCCCCTTTTCCCTTCTAAACAACAGAAGCAAATTTTCCTCCTTTAGTCCATTCCAGAGAACAGTTTCCTAGGTACCTTAGGAGGGGCTCCTAGGCTCAGCAGGTTTCTAAGTTCTGGGGGAGTTGATGAGAGAGATAGTGCGCCCCTCCCTCCCCCAACACCGGGCTGGGGAGATGGTTCAGTGGATAAGAGCACTTCTTGCTCAGGCATGAGGATCTGAGTTCAAATCCCTTAGCACCCACATAAAAACCAGAAAGAGTGCTGAAGAAACGCCCCAATGGTTAAAGCACCAGCTGTTCAAACATGAGGGCTTGAGATTTGATAACGTAGAGCCCACGGAAACGCCAAGTGGGAGCCCCCATGTTACCGGTGATCTCCAGAGCAAGCTGGCTAGCCTGTGGGTAAGCTCTGAGTTCAAGTGAGAAACTCCGCCCCCATTAATATAGTGGAGAGCCTCCAAGGGTGTTTCCCAACATCAACCTTAGGCTTCCACACATGCATCCACACATGCAAACACCCATGTACACACACATGTATACATTAAAAAGATAAAAAAAATATAGGTGTGCCTGTGAAGCCAGCATTAGTGGGGGTGGGGGGACAGGTTTACATACATACATACACACACATACATACACACACACATACACACACATATACAAACACCCATGTACAATCTATATGCAGTTAGAACTATACCACCATTTCACAGATGAACAAACTGAGACCTAGAAAGGCTAAATAATTTAGGGAAGATGAGTCCAGCAGGACACCCAGGGAGCATGTCTCTCAGCCACTGCACTTGCTTCTGTGGTTTGTGGGTAGATATCAACAAAGAAGAGATCATGGCCGGGTGTGGCAGGGCTCTAGATTGCCCAGCTCTTCTCTGTGTGTCTCTTTTATGCCTAAGGATAAAGGGCCTTAACAATGCAAGATGAAGCCAAGCCATAGAAAGAAGTGGTGTGTGGGAGGCAGCTCAGTGGGCTCCTTGGCTTCACAGAACATCGCTCATTTTCACAGCCTCGGGCCTGGCATGCCGGGTGTTCAATCAAACCTGAACTGGACAGAGTTTGAAGGAAGGTTCTGGCAAAATGGAGGAGCAAGAGGAGAGGTGAGAGCTCCGGGAACCATGATGCTGAGGGAGAAACACACCTCATGCTCTTGGGGGTGGAGGTTCAAGGACATCCTCACTCATCCTTCATCTTGGAGCTAGTATGGCGGGACGGGGGGAGGTGAACCTCGGCTCACCCTCCTTACTGCACACTGCTCTCAGTCACATCTGAAACCAGGAGCCGCTCTCCTTAGTTTAATTTATTTTTCATTTCATGGAAGTCTTACTACACAGAAATAAATATAACCACTAGGGTTGTTATTTGTTTTAATGTTTTCATCATTTACTGCGTGTCTCTGTGGAGTAGGGGGAAGCGTGCATGTGCTGTGACCAACATCTGGAGGTCAAAAGACAACTTGCCCAAGTCTGTTCTTTCCTTCCACCATGTGGGTCCCAGGGATTGAACTCGGATCATAAGCTTTGCTGCAAAGCACCTCAGCCCGCTGAGACAACTCAGAAGCCCACCAGCCTTGGTTTTTTTACTTGAGAACATGGAAGTCTCTACCAAATGGGCTGAGTCAGTGCCTCGAGGTTCCTAGGTAATGAGCAGAGAGCCCACACATCCTGAGCCAAACAAGCTGTCTTCCCATCCTGTGACTGTCAACCAGGCCCCTCACATAGTGGAAACCCAGCTCCCTGCCCCCATTCCCCCTCTAGCAGTTCTGTAAGGCTTGTTCCTGTCTGTAGACCTTTACCCCAGCCGTTCCCTCAGCCGGGAGTGCCCTTCCTGTACATGGATCTTCACTAGGTTGGCTCCTTCCTGTCATTCCGGTGTCAGCTCAAGTGTCACCTCCTCCGAAAAGCCTTCCCTGTGCAGCCGACCTAAAATAGCCCTTCCAGTTACCCTCTGTTGCATCACGGCAGTATCAGTTCCCAGCAGTCATGAATCTTGGTAGTGTCCAGTCATCCTTGGTAGCTTCAGCTCGTGTGTAATAAGGGTGTCTGTTACATGGCCAAAGCCTGCCATGGGCCATGTGAGGGTCTTAAAGCATCACCCACTGGAGCCCATGACATTAGGCTCTACCATTATCCCCACTGGATAGAAGAGGAAACCAAGGCAGGGGACATTCTACAACTTATCCAAAATTCTGCCCTTAGTAAGCCTTGGTCTTTTCACCATGTGGTTGCTGGGAATTGAACTCAGGACCTCTGGAAGAGCAATTGGTGCTCTTAACTGCTGAGCCATCTCTCCAGCCTCAAGAAAGCTTGCTCTAAGCATGAAAAAAAATTAGCCAGTCAATAGCAAAAAGACAATTGAAATTTTTAACAAGCACCAAGCTTGGAGATTCCTCCCCCCTAAGAGATACAGAATTGACCAATAAACAAATGAAAAGATGCTGAAAATTATTATTAGTCATTAGAGAAGTGGAGATCAAAATTCCCCAGTTAACTCCCTTTCAGACCCACTGAGAGAGTTTGATTATTTTAAGCAAAAAATAGTAAGTTATTGGCAAGGTCATGGAGAGGTCTCCATGCTTGGGTGTTGCCAGTGGGAAGGAGAAAAGAGGCAGCTGCCCTAGAGAAGAGCACTTCAAAAAGTTCAAAATAGCGCTGAGGAGAAGGCTCAGCCAGTAAGGTGTTTGCCTTGAAAGTTTGAGGACCTGAGTTCAATCCCTAAAACCCATTAAGAAATTTTTTATTTTGTTTTGTTTTTTAAACTGGTTGTAATGTGGTGGCACAGTCACTTGTAATCACAGGTAGACAGGTAGAAACAGGGGATCCATGGAGCTCAGTGGCCAGACACTCTAGCCTAATGGGAGACCCTGACTCAAACCGAGGTGGGAGGAGTTTCTAAAGAATTACAGAGCAAATGTGGTCCCATGACCGCAACCCATCGTGCACACACACACATACACACGCATGCACAATTTGCACACACATAATAATAGCAACAAAGCTCAATAGAAATCACATATGACCCAGCAATTCCTACTGTAGGTAAAGACCAAAGGAAATCGAAAACAGTTATCCAAGCAAACACATATACCTGAGTGTTTATACCACTGAGGAGGGCTAAGAAGTGGGAGGAACACAAATGCCAGTCAACTAATGAACATGTAATGGGATATATATCCATGCAATGGAATATTAGTTGGCCCCAAAAAGGAATACTGATACATGCTACAGCAATGATATCCATGAAATCATATGCTATGTGTAAGAAGTTAGTCAAAAAAGAGTTTATAGGAGTCAATGTATATGAAATATCCGGAGTAGGCCAACCCAAACATAACAAGCAGCTAGGTGTTGCTAAGGGCTGGAAAGAAGGAAAAATAGAGAGTGACAGCTTAAGGGACATAGGGTCTCCTCGGGGTGTTGGAACGGTGGGAACAAGACAGTGGTGCTGGTTGCACATGTGAATATAGAAAGCACCATTGAGTTCTGTTGGTTACAAGGGGGCTACATAGATGTCTCAGCAGAGAAAAGCCCTTAACAATCTGTGTCCAGTACACGGAAGCCACGTGGTAGAAGGAGAGAATCAACTCCGGCAAGCTGTCCTCTGACTTCCAGGTTCACATCATGACATATATGCAAGATAGGTAGACAGACAGACAGACCACCCTTTGGATGCAGGGAAGATGCCTTCATCTGTCAATCCCTTGCTGCAAAAGCATGAGGCCCTGAGTTCAGATCCCCAGCAGCCATGTAAAGAAGGCAGACATGGCAGCATGCACCTGCAATCCCAGCTCTGGAAGGCAGAGACGTGGAGGCTTGATGGCCAGCCAAACTAGCCCATCAATAAGCTGCAGGTTCAGCAAAAGATGCTTCCTCGAAATAGACAATGGAAAACTATTAAAGATGTTAACTTCTGAGGTACGCACACACACGCGCGTGCACACACACACACACACAAAATCTGCTTTGCATATTTTGTTCATCACATCCCTGGACCTAGAATGGTGTCAGGTATCTAACATAGAAATAATTCCCTAAGGTGTGAGTAATGGAACAAGCATCCATATCTGCCAGTGCACTCGGGCCCTTTCATGAAGTTCCAGGAAGCTCTGGGTCCATGGCTCCCAAACTCCAAATGCTCCTGAAAAATCCCCACTGATTCAGATGACTAGTGAGGCCTGGGAGTTTGCATGCGTAACTTGATGTCTGTCCTTCCCCAGGGACGAAAGAGAGAGAGCGAGACAGAGACAGAGAGACAGAGAGAAGGAGGAGGAGGTGGAGGAGGAGGAGGAAGGGGAGGGAGGGACAGAAAGACAGACAGAGACAGAGAAGGAAACTGAACCATACTGAATCAGTTTCATAGTGAGAGATCTCAAGCAAAGTCTCAAATTCTATATGTTACAGAGGGATGTTACAGGCTCAGGAAGGGGCAGAATAACCAGATGCAGACTCCAAGGACCTTCCTGCAGTGACTCACTTCCTCCAGGTAGGCACTGACTTCTAAAGTCGTGCTGCTAGCTGTCAAGCCAGCCTTGCAGTCCACGCTGGTGGTGCTAGTTTGTGAAAGGGTCTCATGCAACTCAAGCTAAGCTTCAGACTCACTGTGTGGCTGAGGATGACCTTGAACTTCAGCTCCTCCCGCCTCTAGCTCCTGTGGGAGCTACAGGCATATGCCACCACACCCATTTTTTTGGAGGACTAGTGGCCATACCCAGGGCTTTGTACATGCTATCTAGTCAACTCTATGAGTCACCTCTGAGTCACCTCTCCAACCCAGTACAGAAGTCTTCTGAAAATATCTCGCATCCAATAATACCATGCTTCTGGGTTACCAGGGTAAAGGTTTGCAATCCAAGGCTGAGCTGGCGTGGAACAGGACAGGGAGAGGATTCACAATTGAGCAAATGGATATTTACTATGTGCCTCCTCCCACTGTAACAGAGTGGGGCCCTTTCCCCAGAAATGTCTACCAACTCCTGACCTATAGTGTGGCCCGTATGTGTCTCTCTCCCAGTATGTAGTAAGTCCATTTGAACAGGGACCGTGTTTATCTTTGAGCATCTAAAAGAACAAACTCACTTCCCGGCTAGAGGCTGTGCTGACTAAATGAAATATGAAATATGAAAGGCAATTTCTCACAGAAGTTTTAATGTCCACCTACTTTTACTTTTTTTCTTACATCTTAGTGTGTGTGTGTGTGTGTGTGTGCTCATGTTTATGTGCACATTGTTAGCATACTGTAGCGTATGTGTGAAGGTCAGAGGACAACTTGAGGGAGTCAGTTCTCTCTTTCCATCATGTGGGTCCCAGGAATGGTGTCTTTTCAGGTTTTTTATCAAGTTCCTTTGCCCTCTGAGCTGTCTTATTGGCCTGTGTGCATCCTTTCTGGCCACAAACCAGAGCCATCTGAGCCAAGAGTCTGTACCTGTTCCCACAAGTACATTTGTGCTGATCAGTAATAAGTCAGGGACCAAAACCTTTCTCATTCAAGTGGCTCAAAGGCTACACACCACCTTCTATGGTAGATACCCCCAGTGAGGCTGTTTCCTCCCACTCCACCACAGACCCTTCCCAGGAAGGATGCCTCTAATACATAAATATATAAAAGGTCACTATTACTCATATTAATTGAGCAAGGATCT
>JADRCH010000054.1:5134895-5196204 GCA_019843965.1 Rhynchomys soricoides | reverse complement strand
AAAAAAATCCCTCTGTATGCACCAATTTTAAAAGATTTGTTTTATTTATGTATGTGTACGTGTATCTGTATGTGTACCCATGTGTATAGATTCAGGTGTGCCAGGAGGCCAGAAGACAGCATCAGATTTTCCTGGAGCTAGAGTTACATAGGACACTGTGGACCTCCTGACATGAGTGCTGGAAACTGGACTCAAACGCTCTGGAAGAGCAGCAAGCACTCTTGACCACGGAGCCATCTCCAACTTCTTGGATTCTTGGGACAACAACATGAGAGGCTGCCACTCTCTGCATCTTACAGGAGAAACAGAAAGCAGTCGGGCTGGCTTTTCCACTCAACCAGTCACTAGTAGACTCGGGATCTGCAAGCTGTTGACTCCAAATTCCAGGCTGAACCACCTCTATCCTCACAGCTTCCCTGTCTCCACTCTACGTGGGAGCTGTCTGAAATGACACCTTTGTGGAATCCCATGATTCTGTTTAAGAAGCCATTCACTGCCAGGTGGTGGTGGTGCACGCCTTTAATCACAGCACTTGGCAGGCAGAAACAGGCAGATCTCGCTGAGTTCTAGGCCAGCATGGTCTACAGAGTGAGTTCCAGGACTGCCAGGGCTACACAGTGAAACTGTCTCAAAAAAAACAAGAAGAGGAAGAAAATGAAGAAGAAGAGGAGGAGGAGGAGGAAGAGGAAGAGGAAGAGGAAGAAGAAGAAGAAGAAGAAGAAGAAGAAGAAGAAGAAGAAGAAGAATCGTCATTCACTGAAGACCAGGCCCAAAGATATCATCCCAATGTATAGATGCAGAAACAGAAACTGAGAGAGGAGACATAGCTTACTACACTGTTAAGACGCAGAGCACTCAGCCCACTCTAGCCAGAGTCTGAGCCCCTAAGAACCCCACAATTCTGTTTCCTTTTTTAAATTTGTGTGTGTGTACATGTGTGCAAGCATGTACATTCACATGCAAGCATGTGCATTTGTGCATATGTGTGTGTGTGTGTGTCCGCATGCAGTATATGTATATCACAGTACAGATGTAGAAAACAAAGCACAAGAGCCCATCTTGTGGGAATTGGTCCTCTCCTACCCTGTGGGTCCTAGGGTTCAAACTTAACATCAAACTTAACCGCAAGTATCTTAGTGACAAGTGTCGTTGCCAGCTGAATCATCTCACCTGCCCCCACAGTTCTGTTTTCTAGAAGAAATCATGTAAGAGCTTTCTGTGATGGAAGACAAGGCCCTTGATACAGGAGGAAATGGCAGCCTGGGAGTCAGGGGCATTTCCATATGTAACCATCCTGGCAGAAATAAACATTCTACAGAGACACTTGTGAAGCTGAAGATATGGCTCAGTGGTTAGAGTACTGCCCAGCATGCATGAAACCCTGCATTTGGTCCCCAAAACTGCATAAAACCAAGTGTTGTGGCATATTCCTATAATCCCAGTGCTTGGGAGCGGTGGGAAGAAGGATCAGAAGTTCCAGGTCATCCTAGTCTACATACGAGTTCTTCCAGACTGGAGAGGGCTGTCTGCCCTTTGGCTATCAACCCTTAGAAACGGCACTAGGAATGTCATGCTGGGAGAACAAAGGACTGAAGCCTAGTGCCTGGGAGAGGAGGAACTGTCTGCTAGAAAGAGATTTCACAAGGTTTTGTCACCTTGTCACCTTGTGGCAGAGACTGGAGCTTAGACATGGATGGTTGACAAACCCCACTTTGACCAAGACCACGTAGCAATGCGTGCTTCTATTTAACCTAAACCTCAAATCAGGACCCTAAAAGTAGACACAGGAGTCACGAGTCAGCACTATTCCTCTTCCCAGTGTGCTCCTGTGAAACAAGTCTCCTTTTTCTGCTTTTCTCCATTAATTGATTCTTTGCTTGGCCTATTGAAAGTGAGCAGCTGAGCCCAGCTCCTGGAAGCTGTCAAGGCCCAAGCTCTGAATAGAACAACCAGGCACATCAGAGAAAGCTGACTCAGAGTAGGGCTCTGGGGCCAGAAAGGGTGGGAGAGGGGAGTTAGCCCAACCCTAATCCTCCAGAGTAGAATTCTTGTCCTCTTCCACATCCTTCTGCCCTCGGCAAAGCTGCCCCCGGGGACATCTTGGACAGGACCAAACAACGGTCTGCGTTCATTCCATGTCAGCCCTTTCTGTGCCTGGGTGCTCCATAATACCCAGTCAGCTCCTCCATAATATGAAGTCAAAGTTCACGCCATCAATGACACCAGGGTAATTAGACAGTGGGTGGCAGAGTGTCTTGGAGAGCACTCTACAAACTACCAGGTGATTTTCTGAAGGGAGCTTCCCTGTACCATTATAGTAACACAAAATATGCCTCATTGACCACACATTAAAAAAAACCTTTCAGTTATGTTCTGTCCTTTTAGGTCTGTAAAGATCTCAGAGAGGGCTAGGTTGAGTTCGAAACCAGCCTTTTCAACACATCATGCTCCAGGCTACCAAAAAAAGGGGGGGGGGAGAAGATAAAACCTGCAGAGAAGCAGAAAAGGGGCTGGGGGGGGGAGAGAGAGAGAGAGAGAGAGAGAGAGGGAGAGAGGTGTCAACTGTTAAGAGCACTGGCTGCTCTTCTAGAGAACTCAGTTTCCCTTCCCAGCACCCACCCAGTGGCCCACAACTACTCTAACTCCAGTCCTGGGGATCTGGTGCCCTCTTGTGGCATCTGTAGGAATTGCATGCTTGTGGTGCACAGACAGATCTTACCTAGCTGATAAATAGGGCATCATCCCCTCCCCATCTGAGATCTCTTGGTGACCAGTAGGTTCCCTGCTTTCCTCCTTGCCTGGCTCCCTTGACACCCCCTAAACAACACGCAACTGACACACTGGCCTCTGAGCACACTGCCTCCCTACCATGAACATAATTCCAAAAGTCACCCTCTCCAACAGAAGGCCTAGGACATACCAAGCTGGCCCCAGGTCCTTTACACGGGATGGACTATGTTCCTGTCGCAGTGCGGCTTGCAGTGAGGATTCAGCCAGTGTTCCAGAAACTGCTCCTCAGCACGGTGCTCCAGGGCCAGGAGATGGTGCATATACTCCTGAAGAGATGAACACATAGCAATGGGAGACTCCTGGAACTCATTACATAGACCAGGCTGGCCTCAAGCTCACAGAGATCTGTCTACCTCTGCCTCCCAAGTGCTGGGATCAAAGTTGAGTGGCACACACCCAGCTGGCCCTCTTCTTACCCTCAGTCTTTCACAGGCTCCAGTGGGAAGTCAGCCAGCAAGGGAGCCAGATGGTGCAGCCTGCAGAGGTCAGCCTCACTCAGAAAGGACCCTGGATGCTATAACCATGAGTTGTGACTCACTCCAAAGTGTGTGTGAAACAGAACCACAAAAATATTTTTAAGTAACACTAAAAAAACAGTAGTTGTTAACCAGAAAAGTGGCATTTCACCATGGGTGAGAGTGGACATATTTAGTGAGATAGTATTTATGACAAGATTAAATGGTTTTGTTACATGTCTATATCAAAAATCTCTTAAGCCCTCCTACAGCACTGAAGCGCCTTTAACAGAGGCCCAGTTTGAAGTTTTGATGTTTTGAGAATGTCCTCTAGGGACTCCACAGCCAGCACTAAACAATCATTAAAAAAGAAGAAAGGTGAGTTGGCTGTGGTGGCGCACGCCTTTAATCCCTGTACTCGGGAGGCAGAGGCAGGGGGGGTCTCTGTGAGTTCAAGGCCAGCCTGGTCTACAGAGTGAGTTCCAGGACTGCCAGGACTACACAGAGAAACCCTGTTTTGAAAAACAAAATAAAATAAAAGAGAGGAGGGGAGAAAGAAAGAAAGAAAGAAAGAAAGAAAGAAAGAAAGAAAGAAAGAAAGAAAGAAATAGGATGAAGCTAGGAAACAGCTCAGTTGGCAAAATATTTGCCATACAAGATTAGGACCTGAGTTCAGGTCCCAGCCCCTGCATTAAACAAAACTGGGCATGGTGGTACATGCCCGTAATTCCAGCACAGATGGGTCAGGGACAGAAAGATCTCAGAATAAGTGAGTTCTGGGTTCAGTGAGAGACTTTGTCTCAAAAACACAAGGTGGAGAGCAGTTGAGGACCTCTGGCTTCCACTTGCATGTGCACACAGCTGTACATGCATACCTGCATAGGAAAACATTCACACACATACACCATGCATGTGCACACATCTGCACTGGAAAACATTCACACACACCATACAGATAAACCATGCATGTGCACACACCTGCAAACACATCTACACAGGAAAACATTCACCTGCATGCATCATATAAGTGAGCATACACTCATAGAAAGGCCAGGCGTTGTGGCTATGTGCTGTATGTAATCCCAGCACACGGCAAGCGAGACAGGAGAATTGTTACACATTCAAGGCCAGCCAAGCTACATAATGAATTCCAGGCCAGCCTAGGCTTAATGTGAAAACCTCCCTGCTTCAAGAAAGAAAGAAACAAACAAACAAAGCCGGGCAGTGGTGGCACACGCCTTTAATCCCAGCACTTGGGAGGCAGAGGCAGGTGGATTTCTGAGTTCGAGGCCAGCTTGGTCTACAGAGTGAGTTCCAGGACAGCCAGGGCTACACAGAGAAACCCTGTCTCAAAAAAAAAAAAAACAAAAAGAAAAGAAAAGAAAACAAAGAAACGAAGTATTTATGTTTAACATTCCTCTTGACTCAGATTTCTGAGTTCAAGGCCAGCCTGGTCTACAGAGAGAGTTCCAGGACAGCCAGGGCTACACAGAGAAACCCTGTCTTGAAAAAAAAAAGAAGAAGAAGAAGAAGAAAACATTTCTCTTGACATGAGCCTAAAGCACACATACAGGTAAAGCATTACCACCCACTTTGTAGCCTCTACTGCTTTCCAGAACTGGAAAAACTTACACTGAGTGAGGTAACAACCCAGACTCAGAAAGACAAACAGCATGTGTTCTATGCAGATTTATATTCTGGCCTCTGGGTGCACTGCACACACATGGTGCACATACATACATGAAGCAAAACATTCCTACACATAAAATAAAAATAAGTCCATAAAATAACTTCTAAGTAGAGAGCAGGCTACAGAGAGAGACAGTGTCTCAAAAACAGACAGATCCCAGGCTCAGATGATTCTCTGCCTTGGCCTTCTGAATAGCTAGGGCTATGGCACATGCTACCCAGCCCCGGGTAGGTTTTAGTTGTGGGTTTGTTTTTTAGGAAAACAGCCACAGTACACCAAGTGTGTGGTTTAGCATCTGATACACAGTAGGTCCTCAGTACAGCTCGCCGAAGAGATATATAAATGAATACATGAAGAGATTGGTTTTTACCTTACTAAATCCTCCTTGGAAAGTCCCCACCATCTGTGTCAATTGTCTTTGCTATAATAGCCAAATGTACATAAAAGCAAAAGTCAGTGTCTATTTCATGGCAGCTGAAGTCATCACTGAAGAAAAGCCACCAAAATAGACACACACTGAGAACAAGAAAGAAGCCAGCACCGGTTTCCATGACACTTCAGTATTTATTTTAAATGTTGGGGAAATGAATATGCCACAAAGGCCCGAAAGCAGTCATTAGTCAGAGATGAAAAGCCCGACTACAAATCAGCTGAAAACCACAAATTCAACAATTGCATTGGCCGAGTCAGAAATGACCCAGTACTAATGACCCTCTCAAATGTTCCTGGACTAAGAAAGGAGAGGGAGATGGAAAACAGGTTTTCATTTCTTTAGATTCTCTTCTCCAGGGAGGAAAGAAATTAAACAAAAACAAAAACTCGTATTTGTGTTCCACATCAAATGCTCATTGTAATGATTTAAAGTGAATCTTTTCCCAGTAATTGGAATGGAAACTACACTTAGACCCTCCCTGGAGTGGCGTGATAATGAAATGAGATGCCCGGCAGAGCCTGACCTGACCCAAGAATGACATAGCAAACAGCCTATCAAGGCATGAACTCTTTCCAAGATGTCTCCATCCCTTCCTATGACATTTGGGCAGGATTACAGGTCCATTGACATTCGGGAGAATTTATTTTGCTCATTAGTCAAAGGTAATCACACAGGCTGGGGGATGGCTCAGAAGTTAACTTCCTGGATTCCCTCAAAGGTTCCACATCCCAGGAAAGCCAGTACACGCTGGCATCTCAGTTATTCTGAACCATCTTTGAGATCATGGGAACAAAGGGGTAATGGAGTTCCTGGGATGGTTGTCATGGTGCTAAACAGGAAGCCATATTTACAAAGACAACTTACCATAAAGCCCATGTGATTTATCTGCACCCAGTAAGAACACACCTGAAAGGAAGACAAGCCAAAACAACCCAGCTTCCTAGAAAGGCAAATCCCTAGGGTCCAGGAGCACTTATAAACAAAGATGATCACAAAGGACATCACTGAAGCCTGAATGTCATCGTTCTTAAAGAATTTGCCTGGTTCTCCCTGGCAATTGGCAAACAAATTCTTCCCTAAGATTTGCAAAGAGAAGCTTAATGAGTTTAATTAAGGCAACAGAAGCGATTTCCTTGGGATACACTCTAGGTCCACAGTGAAATTCTATCCTGCAGAGTAGGCACACCCCCACCTATTCTCCTCAGGAAGCACAGACACAGCTAGCCTTTACTACATGCCAATCATCAGTTTGGTTCTGGAAACCCAGAAGAGAAATAAACTGTTCGTCTCCTAAAGCGATTTAGAACAGTCTAATAGAACAATAAATGTCAAAATTGGGGGCTGGAGGGACTCAGTGGTTACGAACACATACTGTCCTTGCAAAGGACCCAAGTTCAGTTCCCAGCACTCACATGTATACACATGTATACACATGCAAACACATGTATACCCACACATAGACAAGCACACAAATGCATAATTAAAAATTTTTAAAAATCTTTTTAAATGAACAAAAATTGAAGTATTAAGTATAAAGTTCGCCAAAGCACCAGCTTCAACACTCCAAGAGATGGTAGGGTTGACAGTTAACCCATTATCTCTCTGGGCCTTTTTCTAGAAATCCGTGTATTTAGTCAAGGGTACGGCATTGTTGGTAAATGAGTAAGACAGTCTCTCCAGCCACAGGAGCTAGTTTCTCAGCGCCCCCTGGTGGATGTCTGAAAACGCAACTGGTGCTGATTTTTCATAGACCATATTTTTTCCTAGACACACGGGCCTATAATGAAGTCTAATTTACAAATTGGGCCAAGCAAGAAGTCAATGACAATAATTCATTATAAAATAGAATAACTTAAATGTTATGCTACAGAGCTGGAGAGGTAACTCTGTCGGTAAAGCTTTTACCTCCACTCAGGGAAGGGCCTGCTAAGGAGAGGCTGGGTGGGTCTGTCTAGAGAGAAAGTGACTGAACTTATCCATAATAATAAAATAGAAAGCTGTCAGATCAGATGGTCCCATTAGTAAAGTCCTTGTCTTGCAAGCATGAGATCCTGAGTTCAATCCCCAGAACCCACATTTAAAAGCCCAGGCATAATGGTGTGCACTTTTAATCCCAGTGCTGGGAACACTAAGTCAGGCACACCTCTGGGCTCACTGGCCAGCCTATCTAACCTACTTGGGGAGCTCCAGACCTGTGAGAGACCCTGTCTCAAAATACAAGGTATATGGCTCCTGAAAAATTATACTCAAGGTTAACCCTGGCCTCCACACACACAAGCACACATGTAAAAGCATAAATGTACACACACACATAGACACACACAAATAAAACAATATACTGTAATAAAAGCTTTGTAAATGCAGTGTATCATACACATATGTGCACCTGCATGTAGTTACACACACACACACATGCACACACCCTCAGCTCTCAACATAGCTTATTGAACTGGACTTTCCCTTCTTCTTATGGGGACACAGATGGTGTAACGCCTGTGGGGTAGAGAGACACCATGACTAAAGTAACTCTTATGAAAGAAAGCATTTAAGCCGGGCAGTGGTGGCGCATACCTTTAATCCCAGCACTTGGGAGGCAGAGGCAGGTGGATTTCTGAGTTCGAGGCCAGCCTGATCTACAGAGTGAGTTCCAGGACAGCCAGGGCTATACAGAGAAATCCTGTTTCAAAAAGAAGAAGAAGAGGAGGAGGAGGAGGAGGAAGAAGAGGAAGAGGAGGAGGAGGAGGAGGAGGAGGAGGAGGAGGAGGAGGAGGAGAAGAAGAAGAAGAAGAAGAAGAAGAAGAAGAAGAAGAAGAAGAAGAAGAAGAAGAAGAAGAAGAAAAGAAAGCAAGCATTTAACTAGAAGCCTGCTTACAGGTTCAGAAGGTTAATCTATATAATCATGGTGAGAAGGAGACAGGCAGAGCACTGGAGCAGTAGCTGAGAGCTTTACGTCCTGATCTCTAGGCGAGAGAGAGAGAGACAGAGACAGAGACAGAGAGATCATCACAGAGACTAAGTGGCTGACAGGTGACATGTAGGAGTGTGCACACACTAGAGATGGCCACCCTAGACAAGATGAACCAAGACATCGAAAGACCTCATCACCCTCCCCAGAATAGCGCACGGTTTTGACTTATGCATTAGTCCCTGCTAAAATCTCCCATCTAATATTTAAAGGATGACCAGGAATCACAGAAAGCAGAAGTGCAAATAAGGAAGGGAGAGCACACAGGAAGGGTAGATGGGAAAGAGAAACACTGACATTCAGAAGGAAGAAGAGAGTACCAGGCAGAGCTGAGGGGAAAGGGCCTTCCGGATAGATGGAGCCACTGATGAAAAAATGCTGTGCTCTCATTTCAAAAGCAATGAGAAGTTCCGGGTGATTGAACATCAGTTACCTGGGAAGGGTGGCAAGGAACCCAGAGATGGCTTAGGGCCAGTATATTCCCAGGCCATAGCACACTACCTCTTTTCTATAAGCAGAAAGGAGGCAGAAGGCTATCTTAGTTAGGGTCACTACTGCTGTGGTGAAACACCATGACCAAAGCAACCTGGGGAGGAGAGGGTTTACTCACTCATAGTTCCGTGTAACAGTTCACCATTAAAAGCAGTGAGGGAAGGAACTCAAGCAGGACAGGAACCTGGAGGCAGGAGCTGATGTAGTGGCCCTAGAGGGATTCTGCTTACTGGCTTGCTCCTCATGGCTTGTTCAGCCTGCTTTCTTATAGAACCCAGGACCACCAGCCTGAGGTGTCCTTACCCACAATGGCTGGGCCCTTCCCCACCAATCACTAATTAAGAAAAGGCCCTGTAGGCTTGCCTACAACCTGATCATTCAGAAGCATTTTCCCAGCTGAGGCGCCCCCTTTCTGATGACTCTGGCTTGTGCCAGGCTTTAAGGATTATTTACTAGGCTGGGTTTTGTGGGGTGGTGGTGGTAGTTGTCCCGCGCTACCGTCTCGCCAGCAAGAACGACGCGGCACACAAAGGATCCTTCTGCAGTAAAGCTTTAATGCATCTTGAGAGGGAGAGCATAAGCTTGCCAAGAATGGAGACCCCGAACAACAGAACACCTGTCCCTTATATAGGCCACAGCGCTCGCCTGGGACGTGGAGCTTCCCCATTGGCTCCTGCACATCAGGCCAGATGACGCCACGAGAGAGGCTGAGACTCTGAGGTGGAAAATTACCAGGTACATGCGCACTAGCCTGTTTACAACTTGTCCTCGGCCGAATATAGGCGCCATCTTGTAATGGCGAATGTGGGTGCGACTCGGGCGGCTCCCCACAGGTAGTGTTTGGTTGGTTGGTTTTAAGGAATCACCTGTAGAGATCACTATGCTGAGCACCCACTTCTGCCTCACAATGAGCCTCATCGGCAGTTATTATTTCCTTGTTTTCAGAAAGTGGATCTTTACCACTGTTCCCAATTAAAGATGACATCATACTGGATTCAGGTGGGTCCTATCCAGTGGCTTGTGTCCTTTGAAGAGGGAAATGTGAGAAACTAGGGTGCCAGCTCAGTGTCAAGGCACTTGCTTAGCACATATGGGTTCAATCCCCACCTGATGGCTTGTTTTTATTATCAACTTGAAGCACTGTGGGTAGGCTTCTCTGTGAGAGATTGCCATGATTAGTTCGTTGAGATGGGAAGACCCGCCCACTGAGGGCGGGGCATCTTTCCCTGGGTTTGGGTCTTGGGCTGTGATGAGTGGAAATGAGCTGAGTACATGCAATGCTCTCATTCATTCTCTCTTGACAGTGGATATGACTGTTTCAGGTTCCTGCTGCCTTAATTCCCCACAGGAATGGAGTGCATCCCGGAACTGGAAGCTAAAATAAACCTTTTCTCCCCTATGTTGCATCTGTCAGGGTATTGACCAGAAACAAAGCTAGAACATTCCAACACTGGAAAAAAAGAAGAAAAAAAAGGAAATGTAGACACAACGTCGAAGTTCTGCTGGTTAAGAAACAGTAAGGACCACCAGCCACCACTAGGAGGCAGGCTAGGGACAGGTAATAGCCACTTCAGAGCTTCATAAGGAACTGCGTATGCTTGATTTCAAACCCCAGCCTCCAGAGTTGAAAGATAATAAAGTACTATTTTACCACAGTCCATTACAGCAGCCCTAAGAAATAGATAAACAAGCCACAGAGAAGACAGAGGTGAAAGTAAAATTTTGCCCCACATCTTATCACTCAGAAACACCATCACTTTTGCCCCATACACACAAACAGAAATGGGTAGGCCACGTCTTTCTTCAAAACTTCATCTCCATTTTAAAAGTTGTACATGCAGATTTTTATATAATAAGGTTTTGTCAAGAGTGCAGCTCCACAGAGTTGTCCTCTGACCTCCACATGCACACCGTGGTATGTGCACCCACAGTCACTTATCACGCACATGCACAAAAATAATAAATAATTTTTAAAGGAGTATAGGATGCTGGGTGTACTGGCTGGTTGTGTGTGTCAACTTGACACAAGCTGGAGTTATCACAGAGAAAGGAGCCTCCCTTGAGAAAATGCCTCCATGAGGTCCAGCTGTAAGGCATTTTCTCAATTAATGATCAAGGAGGGAAGGCCCCTGTGGGTGATGCCATCCTTGGGCTAGAAGTCCTGGGTTCTATAAGAAGGCAGGCTGAGCAAGCCAGTAGTCAGCACTCCTCCATGGCCTCTGCATCAGCTCCTGCTTCCTGACCTGCTTGAGTTCCAGTCCTGACTTCCTTTGGTGATGAATAACAATGTGGAAGTGTAAGCTGAATAAACCCTTTCCTCCCCAACTTGCTTCTCAGTCATGATGTTTGTGCAGCAATAGAAACCCTGACTAAGACACTGGGCATGGTGGTGCACACCTTTAATCCCAGCACTCAGAAGGTGGAAGAAGGTGTATTTCTGGGTTTAAAATCAGTCTGACCTACTTAGCAAGTTCCAAACCAGCCAGAGCTACATAGTGAGACCCTGTCAGAGAGCCAGACAGAGAGAGAGAGAGAGAGAGATCTTATACACACTGGGGGCAGCAGACCTTGGTACAGTTCGGCAGTGTCTAGTATAATTGAAAGCACATGAAACTCCGAGAAATTTCTCTTTTTTTCCACTGAACCTGAAAAACACACAAGTGTATGACGGGTTTTATTTCATTCTCTTATGTCTATGAGTATTTGCCTGCATATATGTCCGTGCCCCATGTGCGTGTCTGGTGCCCTCAGAGGCCAGAAGATGGCATGGCAATGGATCCCTAAGATTGGAGTTATAGACTTCGAAAAAGTACCCTTAACCTGAGCCATTTCTCCAGCCCCCTGTGTGTGGGGGGGTGGGGGGTGGGGGTTTACCATATAAGTTTAATACCTAAAATGCTCGCTGTTCAGAAAAAGAGCAAGTAAATTGTAATACGGTTCTAACATGTATCACTTAATAATAACGAGCTGGAATACACTGTGTCGAGTAGAAACAACCACACTGCAGAAAAAGCATAAGCAGGACCTAATTACTGCCCCTGCAAGCAGGTGGGCTGGGCAAGGAGACACAGTACAGATAGCGGCAAGGCTGGGGCAGAGGCAGGACAATAATAATGAAGGATCGACAGGCCTCTGTGCTTATAGATCCTCAGGGAAGTAAAGGCTGGAACGAGAGGACTCAGTGGGGAGGCAGGAATGCCATCAGCAGGGTTATTGCTTGTCCTTCTTGTAGCTATCACAAGGACAATGGAGGATGAGGAGCCAGGCTCTAGAATTTGAGGCGGTGCCTCAAAGGCAGTAGCCACTGTAGGTGTAAAATCAGGAATTCCTTTTGGAGCCGTTGCATCAGAGATCCCTATTAGATATATTCAGTCACAATTAGGAAGTGGACAGTTGGATAAACCAGTCCAGAGCTCCTGAGAGAGGTCAGCCAGGGAGCAGAAGCCTGCAGCTATCTCAGTGATATAGAGGTAAGAGTCACAGGACTGGAGAAACAGGGAAGGCAGAGCCCAGGATGCTCTGACATCTAAGCAACCTCAGATGCTAAGAAGCTAGCAGAGGGAACCCAGCTGCAGAGCCGTGGAACAGAAGGAGAAATGGGGGGCAAAAGGGGGAACGCTTGGAATGATGGTCCTAAGAGGCTAAGCAACCAGAGTGCCAGAGCCAAACAGAAAGGCCAAATGTGTTGGGGGGGGGGGGGGGGCAAACAGGGCCATAACCCCTCTCCTATGGAAATAGAGATGAAGCCACGCCTTCTCCAGAACAGGACTTCCAAACTCTAAAGTGCCCAAGGATTGTGGGTCATGCACAGACATGGACCACACTTAGGGGTGTGTGAGGAGCAGCCTGGGTTCTGCCTGTCTGGTGAGCTCAGATGAAGCTTGAGCAGCAATCTAGGGACCACATTGACAGACAATGATTGAAATCTAGTCATAAAGATCAAGCACACTCACAGCTGAGGGGTTCTTGAGGGGACTGCGGAATCCTTTTCCATGTTGGTTACTCTCACATCACTGTGACCTCAGTACCCAACGGAAACAACGTAGAAATGATTTAGGCTGGATTTAGGTTGGACAGACAGTCTAATGGTTGGGAGCATTTACCGCTCTCCCAGAGGACCAGAGTTCAGTTCCCTGCACTCTGTGGGGAGCCACATGTGGGGTGGCTCTCAATAACCTGTTACTGCAGCTTCAGGGAATCTCTTACCTCTGACCTCTTTGAGCCCCTTCATTCATGTGCACATAACCTTGTACAGATACGGGCAAATACAAACTACTGAAAATATAGATAAAATCTTTTTTAAAAAAAGACTTAGGGAAGATTTGTTTGGGCTCATGGTTTTAGAATTTATTTAGTCCATCTTGGTGGGAAAGACATCACTTGGTGGGAAAGACACACTCTGGTTCAAGGCAGCCAGAGTGTGTGACTGTTCGTGTCATGGTGAACTGAGGAACAGAGAAAGTAGGGCAGGAACCAGGGGCCAGGTATAACTTTCAGAGGTATACCCCTTTTTTGATTTTGGGGTGTTTGCTTTGTTTTTGTTCCACCACCAGCCAGGCCTCAGTGCCAGCTAAGGAACAAATATTCAAAACTCGAGCCTGTGAGGACATTTCAGCTTCAAACTGCTTTCCATTCTGCTCTCTTCCCATAGCCCTGTCTTCGTGCAATTGTCTCCAAACAGGGTTGGGTTATTTGGTTGGTCTAGGCCTCTGTGAGCTCGATGAGGCTTCATTAGACCTACAAGTCCTCTGACACAATAGAGTCACTGTGACAACTCAGTCAAATCTACCCTTCTCCATGTGGCATGTCCCTAAATGAACTGCCAGCTTTGGGGGAGCTCCCATCCCATTTCCATGAAGTCCAGACACTATGCTCCCAAATCTCCAAAGATCTGGAGGCAAGTTAATGATAAATGACTGTCACAGCCTGTTTCTCTACCACAGTGGCTTCTAGATTCTAGGGGTGACTTTCCTCTCTTGACAGCCATGATCACCCCCACTGTGTACCACCTGCCAGTCATCGTTCCTTCCAGAAAACCACTAACGCAGATGGCTTTGTGTGGTTGGGGTTGCAGAGGAAACGGCGAGCTAGAAAACTAACTGCAAACCCAAAGCCAAGTGTACTCAGATCCATGTGTCAGCTGTTTCCTAGACCAGGGAATTCCGGCCCTGTGCCTTCCTTAGGCACCACCCACCTGCCCCTTTCTCTGGCCTTTCTCTCTCTATCTTCCCCACACCGTGGTCCTCATCCTCTTGCATCCTGGCTGCCTCCATACATTTAAAGTGCCCCCCCCTTACCCATCTCTTCCCTTTTCCCTCCAGGCCCCAACTTCCTCCATCAAGGGCCTGTTCCCCCTGCTTCTCCCAGGCAGATGCCAGCCTGCCCATCACTAGCACGTAGTCAGGCACAGGAAACACACAGGGGCTGCTTCAGTCAAGGCCCCTGTGTGCATGGGTAGTTTGAGCCTGTGTCTAATAAGCCTGTAATTCTGTACAAGCCAGCCTGTGCAGTGTTGAAGCCAAGGGTCACAATGACAAACGCTGCACCATAGCCCTTCATGAGGAGAGACTGTAAATCTCCATGTGTGTTTTTATTTTGAACTAACACAGCTCCCTAAAGCACTTCTGCCATGGCCTCTCCGTTCTCTGAACCAGTTTTATTCTATCCAGTCACTTAGCAAGAAACAACATAAGACAATCCCACTAGTTAACATTTCAGTTAGCTAAGTTGGCAATAAGCACACGGGTCTCCAGGCTTGGTTTCCAGGGACACATGCCTTCTCCCAAAAGCTGTCAACAATACTCATTTGCCCAAGTCTACCTATCGGTCTCCTGGGTACCATGACAAGGAGATGTATGTGTCCAACAATGTCACTGGCTGTTTCTCATGTACAGCATCTGAAGGACAGCATCTAAGAAGCTCTGTAGCCTGAATCTCTAATTCACAGACCTAATCATATCAGCGCCCTGCTCAAAACCCCTGGATGGTAACTCAGTGTGTGCAACACTAAAACCCAACCATGTTGCAACCATGTCCAGGGAACATCCAACCTGACCCTGAAAGAGCCTTCCATGGACATCATTCCAAGTAGCCCAAGGGGCTCCAGTCAAGGCCCAAAGAGGAACATGAAGAAAGGATATCAGACATTCTGACACAAATATTCTGCAAAGCCTTTTTTAAAATATATACATATAGGCCACGCCTTTAATCCCTGTACTCGGGAAGCAGAGGCAGGTGGATCTCCGTGAGTTCAAGGTCAGCCTGGTCTACAGAGTGAGTTCCTGGATAGCCAAGGCTATGTTGAGAGACCCTGTCTCAAACACACACACACACACACACACACACACACACACACACACACGAGAGAGAGAGAGAGAGAGACAGAGAGACAGAGAGACAGAGAGAAAGAAAGGGAAAGACGGAAGGAAGCCATGACTCTTCAGGAGCCAAGGGCCCATGGATGATGTCCACCCACTGTGCAGCTTTGACCACCAGCCCCTGACTCTGCCTGGCCATGGGACTTCACTGACATCCCATGACATGCTGACAAGCACAGGGCTGCCATACTTTGCACTGAAATCCAGCTGCATGTGTTCTCAGGGGTTGAGGTAGGCTATGGCCCCGAGCCAGGAAGAGGCACAGTGTCCGCAAAGGAGTATACTCAGAAGTTTCTAAGAGGGGAGAGGACCACACAATGCAGAGTTCAGAGCCAAGCGTTGCACAGTTGCAGGCGATAGGAAGCTTAGCTTCAGTGGTCTAAACACCTGCACAGGAAGGGAGCTCTCAGTAAGGGCCATGTCCGTTTCCCCACAGAGTTCAAGACCAGCCAGGTGCAGGTGCTGTCAGAGAAAACCTCAGAGATTGGGATGTTAGCTTACTAATAGATTGCTTGTCTTATTTATGCAAGGCCCTCCATTCGGTCCCCAGTGCAGGAAAGAAAGCTGGGAGTAATGACATAATGTAAGGAAACGTCCCTCACACACACTTAGAGAATTAAGAGATTCAAGCTCTCTGCAGGGCTCAGCGGGGAAAGGTGCTTGCTGCCAAGCCTGACAACACATGATAGAAGGAGAGACCCAGCTCCTATAAGTGGTCCTCTGCCTCCGTATACACATGCACATCACTAAGTAAGTAAATATAAAACAAAGAAAGAGTGAGAGGAGAAACAAAGTAAATTGAAAGATTCAAATCTAGTTAGACCTGAGCCAACAGCATTTACCATCATTTTTTTTTTTCTTTCAATGCTGAGCATCAAATCTAGGATCCTGGTTCTAGGCAAGCATTCTACCACTGAGATACATTTCCAGCCCAATAAAAGTCTTTTAGGGGCTGGAGAGATGGCTCAGCAGTTAAGAGCACTGACTGCTCTTCCAGAGGTCCTGAGCTCAATTCCCAGCAAACACACGATAGCTCACAACCATCTGTAATGGGATCCAGCGACAGTGTACTCACATACATAAATAAATAAATCTTTTTTTAAAATTATATAAAGAAAAATTCTTTAAATATAAAATTGTGCACATTGAGTCTGCATCAAGAGAAGGTAAACGTGGTCCTGTGAGCCTCAATGTAAGACTCTGACTAAGAGCAGACACCCAGCTGAGGGGGCCAAGAAAGAGACCAACCTGAACCACAAAGATACGGTCAGACAATAATGTCCAGACTCCCAGAGCTTGATAATACATTGTGATTAACTTTTACTGGAATGAGGCAGAAATACCATGAATATCCAAAGTGCTTCCAGCCACAGCAGGAGCCAAGGTAGGCCCCAAAACGAAGGTTGGACAAGCCTGCCAAGGTCTCACACCCTGTTCTAAACACCCGAAAGAAAGGCAGGAAAAGGGGCTGTGTGATTTTTTTCCTTTTTGTTGTGATAAAATATACAACTTGAGGGAGTTTTATTTTTCTTCACTGTTTGGGGGTACCAGTCCATCATGGTAGAGGGGCATGGCAGTGGGACTCTGAGGCTACTGGTCATATTGCTGCCACAATCAGGAAGTAAAAAGAAATGACCCAGCCCAGCTGAAATATCTACAACACAATTCCTGCACCTAAGGCCTGGGGATCATTACAGAGGAGAAACCAGAAAGATGGTAAGAGCCAGAGGAGGGCTGGAGAGATGGCTCAGAGGTTAAGAGCACTGGCTGCTCTTCCAGAGGTCCTGAGTTCAATTCCCAGCAACCACATGGTGGCTCACAACCATCTGTAATGGGATCTGGGTGCCCTCTTCTGGCCTACAGGCATATATGCAGACAGAATGCTGTGTACATAAAAAATAAAATTAAAAAAAAAAAAAGCCAGAGGAACCAAAGGTTTGCTGTGAAACTGTGTCCCTTAGAAATGTCAGAGAGGCTGCATCGGTGAAGTCTGATCAACATGGTTGCCCAAACAAAACTTGAGCAAGGAAACAAGGAAGACACCAACCAGACATGCTAATATGGAAGAGGGAGAACTCATGGAGACTTCAACCCTAGACAAAGAATTATAGGCAACCAGGGAATTCTGAGAGGGGCAAAAGTGGTCTTCTCCAGGGACAAACCCTCCCTAATTGGTTATCCAATGGCAAATTGTCAACCCTAAGATTATATAGATACAGGTAATATTATACAGACTGAGCAGGTTGTATTTCTGTATTTATGAGTGTGTGTGTGTGTGTGTGTGTATGTGTGTGTGTAACAATAATTAAAGAAAAGGAAAGCCGGGCAGTGGTGGCACACTCCTTTAATCCCAGCACTTGGGAGGCAGAGGCAGGTGGATTTCTGAGTTCGAGGCCAGCCTGGTCTACAGAATGAGTTTCAGGACAGCCAGGGCTACACAGAGAAACCCTGTCTCGAAAAACCATAGAAGAAGAAGGAGGAGGAGGAAGAGGAGGGGGGGGGAGGAGGGGGGAGGAGGAGGAGGAGGAAGAGGAAAGGAAAGTTGGTCATGGTGGCCCATGCCTTTAATCCCAGCACGTTGGAGACAGGGGTAGATGGATCTCTGTGAGTTTGAGGCCAGCCTAGTCTACAAAGTGAGTTCCAAGGCTGTTACACATAGAAACCCTGTCTTGGGGGTTGGGGGGGGGAGAAAAAGAAGAAAAGAGAAGGAGGCCTGAGGTTGAGAGAGAAAGTGAGAGAGGAATAATGTAGTTACATTATAATTTCAAAAAATTTTAAAAATATATTATTAAAAAATAAATAAAAACTGATAGCCAGATTGCTTTCTCTTTTTTTATGGCTGTCTAGAACCCAGTCCTTAGAATGATGATGCTTACATGAGTCTTTCCCCACCTCAGTTAGCTCAGTCTTAAAACTCTCACAGGCAAACCCAGAGGCATGCCTTGGAGGTGATTCTAGAGCCTCTTGAGTTGACAATATTAACTATCACTGATGCCCTGATTCAGAAAGACTACAATAGCATAACCCCGCAGGGCAGAACTGAGGACAAAGGACATACCCAGAAGCAGCTGCTATGAAGATTCTGCCCAGGGAGGCCATCGCTGGCTGAGGACGCTAGTCTAGTCTGCCTGGATTGGCAGTGGCCAAAGAGAACAAACAGCTCCTGAGCAAGCAGTTCGGAGGAGGGAGATGCTGAGCAGCCCATTCGGGATGCTAGGACACACACTCCACACCACTGTAGACCGTGCTATTTCTGTGTTAAGTAGGTGGGTAGAGCCAGCATCTCCAGGGGTGAAGATCACACGTCTTACTCCTGAGTCTGTAATAGAACGGTCCATCTCGCAGCCCACCCTGTGACCAGCCATGCATGAATGCTCATTCAGAAGATGACGTGCTCTATAAAATTGCCAGGGCCGGGCGGGCACTCACCCTCATGGGCTCGTCAGGGAATCCAGGTTTGCTGGGCCTGTCCTGTCGCCTGGACCTCAGGAGCTGTTTCGCTTGCTTTTCTGTCAGAATCGGGGAGGCTTCTGGAAAATTCAGGAAGAGACTTGAGAGATTCCCAGGCCCGGTAATCCACATTCCACCTTAGTATTCCAGAGAGGATTTGCAAGTCTAATCTCAGTTAAAATACAAAAAGAAATCTGTTTCAAACAATGTGGCTTTTTTGAGGACTCAGAAATTTTACGTTGTTTTTACTATGGTTTGATTTTGTTTTGTTTTGTTGCTTGCTTGCTTCTGTCTGTTTTGAGACAAGGTTTTCTGCCTGACTGGTCTTGAACTCAATGTCTAGTTGGAAGGAGCTTGACCTTCTGATCCTTCTGATTGCTACAATAAATTACAGTTGTTTACCACCACGCCCAACTAATGTGGTCCTGAGACTAAGCTCAGGGCTTCTTCACATATGCTAGGCAAGGACTCTGCTAACTGAGCTACATCCCCAGTCCTGAATATAGTTTTAAAATAATATTTATTCTCTCCTCTTCTAATGTCTGTGGCAATAAGACTGTGTTAAACCTGGTCTTCACACATTCCACTGAGAAGGTCATAAAATTATTAATGGGGAAGAGAGTAATCACATGCAAATATTAAAAGTTCTTAGCATAATAAAGATTATAAAGCTTCTGTGATCTCATATGAACTTTAAAAGAAGATGCAATTGAAAGCTTGTCAGCATTTTTAAAATAGTACTCAGACACATTTTAAGACTTTTCAATTAAGGTAATTTACCTCCCTTTTTTAAAAAAAATAATTCTCAAGCTTGCTTTTACAAAAAAAAGAGAGCAGCAAAATGCCAATATACACTATATATCATTATGTCAGTGCAAAAATTGGCCAGGCCCTTGGAGAGAGAACCTACCTGAGGAGAAAGCCAGTAGAGTGAGAGCAAAGACCAAGACAAACAGCTTCTCCATGATGCCAGGCTCCTCTCCACTGACTGCACTCTGCAGACTGGTCCACCTACTTGAAAGAGGCCCTGTCAAATCCAATGCTGTGTAGACTTCCACTAACACAGTTAGCCTTGTGAGGCTAAGTGCATCTGACTCTGAATTTGCAATAATGACTGTTAAAATATTTCCCTCTGAATTCCTGTGAATTTTCATCCTGAGACAGGAAATGGTCCCTCTGCAATGTGACCTCCTGAGTGCAGTTTTGAGAACATTCATTTTCTATAAACAGGTCTATCAAGTGTATTCTGCAATCATTTGAGAATTTCTCTTAAGCTTCAGTTTTGTTTTGTTTTGTTTTGTTTCACTGAGGTAGCACACATCTCTTTTTTGACATTTAGTTATTTTGAGTGTGTAGGGGTGTGTAGGTGGGCACTCACATGCCTCTGTGAAAGGATGTAAGTCAGGGGCCAGTTTGTAGGGGTCAGTTCTCTCCCTCCACTGTGTAGGTCATGGGGATTGAACTCAGGTTGTCAGGCTTGGCAGCAAGCACCTTTGCCCACTGAACCATCTCACCAGCCCTTATTGTCTCTTATATTTGCATATTTTGTGACATTTTCCCAAAATCTATCCATCTAAGTTCACACACACACACACACACACACACACACACATTGATGATTTCAGTGGTAGGTAAGGAACTAAGCAAGGAGCAAAATGAAGGGAATAAAAGTATTTTCCCCTTGACTTTGGAGCCAGAAAGACCAGCCTTTGAATCCTGGCTTAACCTCTTCTCTCTCTCCTCTTCTCTTCTCTTCTTCTTGGAGAAGAAGCCAACAAAACCCATCGGGTGCCCTCACAGGGTATGATGAAGTATCTGTGAGAAGTCATGAGCATCACACAGTAGGTGTGACCACTCACTATTAGCCACCTCTCTCTTAAAATTGAGAGAATTGAGATCCAGAGTTGGAAAAATCAAGTCTGGGTTCATACATCAGTATCAAGGGAGAATCTAAATCTGTCTTCACACTTAACGCTGTGTGTTCTCATTATGCTCCGTGCTGTAGGTTAGATGTCAACTGCTCATAAAGGCCCATGTGTCAAAGGCCCCCCAACATACAACATGCCAGTACTGGGGGGAGGGAACAACCTTTAAAGTGTGGAACCTAACCCCAATATAATGGTGCATGACTTCAATCCCAGAACTAGAAAGGTGGAAGCAGTTGGATCTCTCTGAGTTTGAGACCAGTTGTTATACACAGTTTTAGGGCAGCCAAGGCTGTGTAAATAGATCCTGTCTCCAAAAAAGAAAGAAGGGGTGGGGTGCTTCCATAGCAAGTCCTAAGATCACTGGGAACACACCCTTGGGAACATGCCCTTGATAGGAAGAATTGTGGGACCTGACTCCATTCCTCTTTCTCTTTTGCACCTGGATCAAGACAAGATCCGTTCCACTTTGTGCTCCTGCCGTGATATGCTGCCTCACCACAAGCCCAAGACAAACAGAGACAGTCAGTCACATGCTAGAACCCCCTACATTGTGAGACCAACAAGACCTTTCCTCAGGGCTGGAGCAGTTAAAAGCACCTGCTGCTCTTGAAGAACACCCAGATTCTGGTGCTCCTCAATTTCTGGTACCCACATTCATAAATCCAGTTCCTGGGGATCCAATGCCCTCTCCTGACCTTTCCAGGCACCAAGCACACACATGGTACCCGTGAACGCATTCAGGCAAAACACTCATATCTAAAATAAAATAAACCTAAAGATAATTTTTTTTAAGGAAAAGAAGCCATGAACTGAAAAGAGACCAAGGCCGGCAGATACACAAGAGGGTTTGGGGGGAGGGGAAAATTATGTAATTACATTATAATCTCAAAAAAATTAATAATTTTTTAAAGAAACCTTTTGTCTTTATAAATTGATCATCTCAGGTACTCTGTCACAAACACATAAATTTGACTAACATAACTGTAACACATCTCTTCCTGCAAAGGGCCTCAGGAACTATCAGTAAGACCATAAGCAGCCTTAACCAGACTTAAGGTTATCTTCATAAAGATCAGAAAATCTGCTGGGTCAGAGGCAGACTTCAGGGACCCAGCTCTTCCAGGTTGAAGCAGGGGGAACAGGGAAGCTCAGGTCCTCCCAGCATGTAGGAAGTTCAGTCATTGTCTCAACCAAAAAGGAGGGTCCACCTTGGTGCCGTGGTTCTCTGAAACTCATCAATAAACATCATATGAAGAAATCATTAAATACATAACAAGAGCCGGGCAGTGGTGGCGCACGCCTTTAATCCCAGCACTCGGGAGGCAGAGGCAGGTGGATTTCTGAGTTCGAGGCCAGCCTGGTCTACAGAGTGAGTTCCAGGACAGCCAGGGCTACACAGAGAAACCCTGTCTCGAAATACAAAAACAAAAAAAACAAAAACAAAATAAATACATAACAAATTAAGGCTGGAAGGGACGCGCCATTTCTTTGTATAATGCTCTCCATTCAGAATAATGGTTGCTGTCTTGTGGTCTCTTTGCCAGCTCCAAAGAAAACAGAACCTGACCCACAGTTGTCAGAGGCCATGCTAATGCCTGGTAACTGATATTAAACTGAAATGTCCTTAAAAAGAAAAGACAGAAGAAAAAATAAACAAACTTTTAAGACTGAAATATCCTGTCACTGGGTTGGTATACAGAGATTTCAAGCAAACTGCAAAAAGAGAAAGAAATCATGTGTTGTCAGCAAAAGATGCACGTCTCTCTCCTCTCTCTCCTCTCTCTCTCTCTCTCTCTCTCTCTCTCTCTCTCTCTCACACACACACACACACACACACACACACACACACACACAGCGTCTCACTGTCGCATCTATCCTGAAACTCACTCTGTAGACAGAGATCCGCCTGCCTCCGGAGTTCTGGGATTAAAGGCTTGCAACACCACTGCCCAGCTTTCTTTTGTTTTGTTGGTAAAATGGATACCAAACCTGACAACCTAAATGCAATCCCCAAGATCTATGGAGTGAAAAGCCTGAACCAACCCTGACCTCCACACAAGTGCCAGGGCATTCTTGTGCCATATCCATTTGTCTCTACAAAAACACACAAGCAAATAAATAAATGTAATAAAATAACATTTGTAACATACCTATTTTTTTTTAATTTCTTCTGTTCTTTGTGGTTGGATAGAACACTGTTGTTTTGTGCTATCAAATAAACTTCTGTCCATTAGAGAAAAACCTATACTTAGCTAGAAATTGCTAAAAATGTTTGGTATGCACTCACTCTGAAAGCACCACTCTAATCTAGCAACTTCTGTCCAATAAAAAACACATGGCTTGTTAGTGATGGTGGACACCTTTGATCCCAGCGCTCAGAGGCAGAGGTAGGTGGATCTCTGATCTCTGAGTTCTTAGGCCAGCCTTGTCTACAGAGTGACTTCTAGGACAGTCAGGGCTACACAGAGAAACCCTATCTTGAAAAACCAAAACCCAGCAGGGCAGTGGTGGCACATGCCTTTAATCCCAGTACTTGGGAGACAGAGGCAGGTGGATTTCTGAGTTTGAGACCAGCCTGGTCTACAGAGTGAGTTCCAGGACAGCCAGGGCTACACAGAGAAACCCTGTCTCAAAAAACAAAAAAGAAAAAAGAAAAGAAAAAGAAAAACCAAAATCCAACCAACTAAACAAAACCATAATGTGAACCAGCCACAGGCATAGGCACACAGCTGTAATCCCAGACTTAGTAGACTAGGTAAGGAGAATTATGATTCTCCAAGTCAGCCTTAGATACATAGTAAGACCCTGACTCAAACAAACAGTTACAAGAGAAAAAAACTTTTTTTGGCTGGGGATGTGGCTCAGGCATCAGATCCTTGCTAGCACAGGCATGAAGCTGTGGGTGGAATCCCCTCAACTCATAACTGAGTGTGGCAGTGTTCAGCAAGGGGAGGAAAGAGGGCCAGAAGCTCAAAGCCATCCTCAGCTACATTGATAGTTCAAGGCTAACCTGGACTATATGAGACCCTATCAAAAGAACGAAACAGCAATCTTTGAGGGAGAAACTCATTCAAGATGGTGTCATGATGGGCAGTGGTGGTGCACTCCTTTAATCCCAGCACTTGAGAGACAGAGACAGGCGAATTTCTAAGTTCAAGGCCAGCCTGATCGACAGAGTGAGTTCCAGGACAGCCAGGGCTACACAGAGAAACCCTGTCTTGAAAATTTTCAAAAAAAAAAAAAAAAAGAAAGAAAGAAAAGAAAAGAAAGAAAAAAGAAAACAAGAAATAAGTAATGTAAACTATGAACCAGCCATTTCTGGGCTATTTCACACTCTGCCTGTTGTTGCTGAGTCAACCTGCTCACTCTGATATGCAGTTCACCCTTTCATGCCTCAAGTGTCCCGCAGCTGCATATGGCTAGTGGTGGCTGATTAGATATCAGGGACCCACAGCCATCCATCTCCCTTGCTACTACTGCCGTTGACAGCTCACCCAGCTCCTGTCCTAGGTCCTCAGCAGTCCCCAGCATCCTGCCGCCCATGTCAAACCATGCTCCATCAAACAGAAACTCACCCAGGTAACGGGGGAAGCCAAAGGCAGATGGGTCTCTGTGAATTCTAGGCCAACCTGGTCTACACAGTGAGACCATGTATAAAACATTTTTTTGAAAACATTGAAAAAAAAATAGAAACTCCACTACCTTCCTAGTGGACTCTAGACAAAATCAGAGTCTTTACCTTGTGCTACATGACCCTAGGCTATATGCATACAGTTCTTTCCCACACCACTCCTGCCACACCTCCAACCCTTCCCAGTCGTAAAGTATTTTTATATTCACTTCATGTTCAAGGCTCCCCAGTCACTGCCACTTTCCTGCCTCTGGACCTTGGCATGTGCCCTTTTCCTGAGCACCTCCTCATCTTTCACGTGTCAATTTGAAACTTCTCCCATTTGGGTAACTCTGCCCCTCGTAGCCTTCTCAGTAAACTCCCCGGCCTCCTATACCCATTTCTGTCCCACAGTTTATCAATATGTTTATTTGTTTGCTTTTTAAAGGCTGTCTCCTCCACTGGGCTGTAGGCTCTAAATTAGTGTGTATTTTCTAGTGGACTGGAAAGGTGACAGTCAGAGCCTCTATCACACCCTGGGATGCTCAGGTGGAGCTAGGAGAGCTAAAGCGAAGAGGGCTGTTTCAGTTTTGCCGCTCAGAAGAGGATGTGATTCCCAATATGGCCACAAGGTGGCAGATTAGAGCAGGACCCCACAACTAAAACCAGAGGGGATAGTGAAACTACAAAACTTCCTGTTCTTGATATAGCTAGGCTCCCAGGGAATCATTGGTCATAGGAAGAGGTGGCTCTCCAGTGCCCAGGACTATTTCTCTACTACTTAGTTAATGTCCTACTCGAGATCATTTTATTTTATTTTATTTTTCATTCCTGGGTCTCAAACTCAAGGCCTTGAGCATAGTAGGAAAGGTCTCTACCACTGAGCCCCACTTCAACCCCTTACTTGAAGGTCTTCAACAGATGCTAAGGGCTAGAACAACTCAATTACCCATTTGACAACATCTAAGGACAGAAGAGAGTGCCATTCAGGCTTGGAGGGGTGCACCTGTATCCCCAACACTCACAAGGCTGAGGCAGGAGGATTGTGAATTACAGACCACCAGAAAGCAAGACCCTGCCTCGAAATAGATAGATAGATAGATAGACAGATGATAGATAGATAGATAGTTAGATAGATAGATAGATAGACAGATGATAGATATGATAGACAGATGATAGATAGATAGATAGTTAGATAGATAGATAGATGGCATCCACCACCCAAAATCTCAGGACATTCACATAACTAATGTTTTCATGGGAGTTACCCATTTTCTTTCGGAAGTGATTCTAAAATTACCCAGATATTTAGTACTCTTTGACAGAGCCAACACTATAGGGTTCTCAGCATCCTCCTGCTACATGATATTTTAATAGTAAAAGAGATTTAAAATTCCAGGAGCTTAAAAAAAAAAATTCTGAAACACAGGAAATCTATTTGGGTTTTTGTTTGTTTTAGTACAGAAAGATACTGAATCTATCCCAACCAAGAGAATTAACATGTGTCCAAATTGTATATGCCCAGCATCACACAACAAATACAAATTCTTTGTATTTGCTTGTTTGGGTTTTGTTTTGTTTCATTTGTTTTTTTGAGACAGGGTTTCTCTGTGTAGTCCTGGCTGTCCTGGAACTCACTCTGTAGACCAGGCTGGCCTGGAACTCAGAGATCTGTCTGCCTCTGCCTCCCGAGTGCTGAGATCAGAAGCCAATGCCACTATGCCTGGCAATATAGACTTCTAAAAAGTGGTGACAGCTGTGTCGTAAGCTGCGGTCCACACTATCATGTTGATCAGCAGCTACACTGTGCGGACAGATGTGAGGCTTGAATGGTTATAGTAAGTTGAATTACTAACATCAACTCTTCACCATCTGCACCTGGACTCTGGGCTGGACCAGCTTCACAAACCTTCTGCAATAGGGATCTCCTTCTTACTCAATAACTTTGTACATGATCCAGGTATACAAATCAAATGGTAACAGAAAAGCAATCATAAAGAAATATATTTTAAAGCATTTCTTTCATATACAAATGGTTTTCACATTAATAATATAAAGTGTGTATTAATTATGTAAATATATGTGTTTCTTTTTAAGGGTATATTCAACAGTTTTCAGAGATGATAGATATTTTGATTTCATAATTGTCAATGCTAAGAACATTACTCTGCATAAATTCACAGCACCAAGTGATACAGAATGCTTAGTGACACTTCAGAAATTGTTGGAAAGTATGTCCTAATGACAAGTCAAATTCACTGAACTTTTTAAAAATACTTTTATTAGTAGGGCAGTGTCTTTAAACCCAGCACTAGGGAGACAGAGGCAGGCAGATCTCTGAGTTTGAAGCCAGCCTGGTATACAAAGCTAGTTCCAGGACAGGCAGGGCTACCCAGAGAAACCTTATCTTTAAAAAAAAAAAAAAAAAGAACAAAGAAAGAAAGAAAGAAAGAAAGAAAACTTTCATTAATTAGTTTATTTGGGGGGGGGAGTGATCATATACCTGCCAAAATATATAGGTAGATGTCAGGAGATGACTTTGGGGAATCAGTTCTCTCCTTCCACTATTGTGGGTCCTGGGGACCAAACTCAAGTGCTTAGGCATCTTTGTGGCAAGCATCTTTATTGGCTGAGACATTGTACTGACCCCAAAGCAGAGAGCTTTGCATGTCCAATAAAAACATTGTGCTTCATAACATTTCAGGGTCGGAACCGAGCTGAGGTATTTCTGGCAGTGGTCCTTGGTATCACGAAGCACGATGCGTGTTTGTGTTCAGACCGAGTCTACAATGCAGTGGGACTTGAGCAGCATGTGGAAGCTCAGCCAGAAAGGCATTGGATTTATTACACATTTGATCCTGAGTTTGCGCATTCAGAAACCTTTTTATGACCACCAAATTTTCACAGCCTGGTATTCAGATGGAGCCACAGCTCCCACTTAAAGAAGCTGAGGGGTAGACCAGGTGACTGTCTTTGGGCAATAGGACAAGAACAGATATGACACAAATGGGGTATGCAATATGTTTGTGAAACATCCACTCAAGGCGATCTACCTGGGTCAGCCAACCTGCCCAAACCTGCCGAGCCGGGCAGTATATTAACAATATTAATAAGGTCTTGGCAGAATAGAATTCAAAAGCAAATGAAAGCCTCCGTGTAGGCAGGGTGGGATAATGGCTGCAACTGTGGGTTTTGGAATCACCTCCAAACCCGGGTTTAGCTAGGTGTGGCGTCTGTCTGTAATCCCAGCAATTAGGAAAGAGAGGCAGAGAGTCACAAGCTTCGGCCAGCTACTTGTGGTGTGACCTCGTCTCCAACACACACACACACACACACACACACACACACACACACACACACACGGTGTTAATTGTTGGTCTTATTCTTCCTCTTTCTCTGGGAGAAGCCGCTCTTACTTTGTTTGCATACATTCTCGGACACAGGAAGTCCCACACCCAGCCAGGAATGGTAGAGCTTGCTATGCTAGTAATCCTAGCACTTGGGAGGAGGGGGGACAAGAAGATCAGGAGGTCAAGGTCATCCTTGGCTACTTAGGAAGTTCAAAGCCTTCGTGGAGAACGTGAGACTCTGTCTTTAAAAACAGAAGGGGGAAAAATGAGCCTGTGAAACAGTTTCAGAGGACCAAAGATGCCGAGGTTAGTCACGCATATCAGGACACAGAACATTATACACTGTTTGTTAGAAGAGACGGCGGCCCCTTTTTAATTCGAGATTACTTGCTACACTAACTTCCACCTCAGGCTCCCCTCCTTTCCCTCAGGGCTTTGCCCAAGCACACCCAGGTTCCCTTCCTGTTCGGAAAACAATGGTGTGGGGTTTTGGCCTTGGACAGAGGCCTTCCAGCTTCCTGAGTGCGTCCAAAAAACCAGACTTTAATTTCTCCTCTGGGTCCAGATGTGGGCCTCATGTTGTGTCTGCCCAGCAGGTGAAGATAGCCAAGGTCAGCAAGGGTTCTGATGGCCAGAGCCAGCCTGCTATCCAACCTAAACAGGAAGGAGCGGCATGTGGGCAGAAGGGCAGGAATGTAGGGTGCAGACGGATGCTCACACGGCCTGGAACCAGAGGACACAGCATTCGTTCTGGGAGAAACACTGACTTAGACATAGTTCTTCTGGTGGTATCTCGAGAAGTCAGGCTGACAAAACTTGTGAGACCAGGGGGCCCCAATAGTGCTTCTTCAGCATCTGACGAGCTCTGACAAAGAAGACAGAAAAAGAAAAGAGGAAGACGTAGCTGAGGCTACACGTGGTGTGACCTTGTCTCCAACACACACACACAAATAAAAAGATTTTTTTTTTAACACAAAAGCAGACATTGAAAACTTCATAAAAAAGATTTAAGAGGAAAACTGAAGAAATCTTTTTAAAATAAAGCAGGAATGACAGGGAGGCTTAAGAAAATTATGTTTAAGAGAGAGGGTATTTACCCACATGAAAAGCTGCATTCGGACATTCACTTGTCATTACCAAAGCCTGGCAGCCATCAAGACATCCTCCCAGAGGCAAATGGACAACTGATCTGGAAGGAAGACAAAAACAGGACAAAGGAGGAAAAGAAAATGTTAACTGTAAGTGAAAGAAAGCCAGGTGTAGTCAGAGTGTCTCCTACGCCTGCTACCACAATGCATCTGGACACCCGGAGCTAGGGGGGCCCCTGCTCCGCACCACTTCACCCCATTACCTGAGTTGCATGAACATAGTACCACACAGAATCCTCCCTTGGAGAGCATATTTTTGTCAGATTATAGCCCTACCTGGAAATTTCTACCACAGCCTTTACATGTGTGTGAGAATCTAAGGATGTATGTAATAGCATATACTTGTAGTGACAATTTGGGAATTTGGGGTTTTTTAAAATAACACAGAAATGTTGTAAGAAAGTGTTTTTGTTTTAATTTCAGGTGTCGAGATACAGACTGCTTCGGACCATCTGCAGCAGCAGACTATGATTTGCCTCGTGCTCTAGCAGAGGCATGGTTTTGCCCCCTGCAGATAGTTTCTGCAATTGTGTGATGTGTGGAATACTTGGAACTTTTCAGAGAGTATACTTTTAAGGCCTGGGTAACTGCTGTCTGTCTAGCCAGCCATTTTATATTGTTTCTACTGTTGCCAGGAAACGTTCTCATGCCCGAGTTGATCGCATATTTCTGTTATGTTCTGTGCTTTGGTGTGCTTAGAAATCAATCATAATAGAGGTCAGTTAAAAACTACTTTCTATAGTTAGCCACAATAAGCTTGGACCCAAACTAACCACCTGGCAGCACTTCCTGCACCTGTGTCTGAGCTTTTATGGTTCTCACCTTTGTAAACTGCTTCTGGGATGGACCCCCAATGTAAGAGAGACACCTGCATCAATATAAGAAGCCATTTGGAATAAGATTTCCATTTTGAGTAGGGGTCAAGTAAAGTTTTAAGTTCCCAAGACCTCTCTGGTAATTGCCATCCTGCTTGGCAGAAGAGTCATATATGTGGGTAACTAATATCCTGGTTAGCAAGTTAAAACATGAATGTTAGGTAAGGCAAGTCTCCCCTGCCACATCTGAATATTCCAACCAATGGGAGCAGCATAAGTGTCCCACAAATACTTGTTCCTGAGGGAATCCCCTATCCATAAATCCTGACGGGTGAAATAATTTGGCACTTTTTTTTTTTTTGGAGACAGGGTTTCTCTGTGTAATTTCGCACTTTTTAATAATTAATTTTAATAATTTGTGGACTTCAGGCTTAAAGGCTCTGTAGAATCCTGGCTCATCATAGCAGTCAGTTTCCAAGTCTGATCTGCAGCCCTGATGGATCGATCAGTCCTGAGTCAAATGCTCAATAAACTATCCCAGCCTGACTGAGATAGGTGTTCTTGTGGTTTGTGGGGTGACTCCTAAACCTCAACATATATAAATGGTAGTGCCCCTAGGTGGGGCTAGGTGATTGCTGGTCATTTAGGGAATCTGGTTTCAGTTTGTTAGTAGTGCTCAAAGAAGGAATAAAAGGAAAGAAATCAGATTCAGGGATCTCTCTCTATCATTTCCTATCTAGTGATAGGAAATGAAATCGGGGTGGGGGTAGGATAAAGGACGGGAAAAAGAACCCACAACGTAGCAAAGACCAGCAACATAATACTGGCAATAGCTTACTAACCATGGAGAGAAATGTCACTTTGGGTTTTTTTTTTCTCTTTTGGTTTTTTGAGACAGGGTTTCTCTGTGTAGCCCTGGCTGTCCTGGAACTCACTCTGTAGACCAGGCTGGCCTTGAACTCAGAAATCTGCCTGCCTCTGCCTCCCGAGTGCTGGGATTAAAGGCTTGCGCCACCACTGCCCCGTGAAACGTCACTTTTTAAGAGTGTGTTTGTTGTTGTCTTTTAATAACTTTAAGGATTCTGCACCCAGAAGGATTTATAGAAAATGGTAACACTTGCATACACAGTGCCAGTGGTCTGAGCAGAAGTAATGCTGTAGAGATCTCTCAACTCATGTTATAGATGAGAATGTAAGACCCAAAGGGGAAATGATGAGCTTAAGAGACAGGAATCCCACTTGTGGGGGGGCATTCTGTTCCCAGCACTCATCAGCCCATCTGATCAGCTTCCCACTTAGCCAGTATCTCCACCTTCCAGTTCCAGACTGTTCCATACGCCAGTCTCAGACTCATAGTGTACTCCCGAACCACCAGGATCATCATAGCTGCCATCTGACAGCTGTTACAAATGTGGACTCTCACAGCAGGCAAAGTGGTACTGGCCTGTACTCCTCACACTGGAGAGGCAGAGGCAGGACAACTGCCACCCATTTGAGGCCAGTCTGGCTTACGGGGTGAAAGTGTCTCAAAGAGAAAATAATCTCAGGTCTCTTCCTTGAGAAAAGGGGGATCAGATCCTGCATTTTATAGAATTATATAATCCTATTATAGAGTTATAGAACAAATTATAGAAACTCTTTCATGGCTGAGACCAAAGCTGACCTATATGCCCAAAGTAATTCTTTTTAGAATTAAATTTACTTATTTATGTTTGTGTGCATGTTTGTGGGTGCTCGCATGCCACAGAGAGTGTTTGAGTCCCAAGAATCAAAGTGAGGTTGTCAGGCTTAGCAGCAGGTACCTGCTGAACCATCTCGCTGGCCCTTGAATGGCCAAAGTAAAACAAAGTGATCTGGGTTGTGATGAACTGTTATCCATGGGGTTGTTTGGGTTTGGGTTTCTTTTTATTTGTTTTGTTTGTTTGTTTGAGGTGGAGTCTTGTTGTGTATCCCTAGTTGACCAAGAACTCTTGTTAATCCCACCAGTAGAGAATAAGATCACTACCACAATTTAAAGCCAAATTTAAAGCAAGCTTTAATTAAATACAGGCCAGGGTGATGAACTCTCTGGCCAAGTCCATCTCTGGGTTCCCAGAGAATGGCCTTGAGTCGTGCTTTGCAGAGGCTTAAAAAGACAAAACCCACAATTCACTGCATTTCCCATCAGGTTCAATCAGGGGCAAGCATAAAGCTTGACCTATTTCCCACCTACATGTGCCCCTGATTTACCTCCGGCCCACATGTGATCAAGCACATCCGTGCAGATGGGCCAAACACAGGTCAAACAGGAACTTATCCTTAACTGCAAACAGAACTCTTAACCTGGATGGTATATTTTTCCTGTTTTGATCCTCACACTATGTAGATCAGGCTGGCCCTGAACTCACAGAGATTCATTCACCTCTGCGGGCCCCATGCCCAGTTACTCTATCTATATTCAGACAAAGAGCACTGGTGACTTTTGGCAATCTTTGACTTGTGCCATTCAGAACATAACACTTTCAAAAAAACCAATTTTCTCCATCCAGCATTCTCCAATATCCATAACCATGCCAATCCCACCGGTAAGGAAGGGGATCAGGCTATAGATCAAATACTGTAAGTCACTTATGGTAGAACTTCCTTTGGTTCCGAACTTATGACAGTCAACCATGTACACTAACATTGTTACTGCGCCCCTGATTTCCCTAAGCCATGCCTTATTCCACACCATCTTATCGGTTTCTCTGCTCATCCTCTCCTACCTGGTCCAGACCCTTGAAGTCTTTCAACTTTCCAAGCCAACTCCAGCCTCGGTCCGCCTTCATACCGGACCCCTCCCACCCAAGGGGAGCGTCGCCGGGAGCCCCGCCCTACACCTGGTCCCGCCTATAAATAAGTTTTATCAGCACAGGCCCCGCCTTTATCTGGCTCCGCCCACCGTCGGAAAGCGCCGCCATTGGCTTTGTCCTACCTGGCCCCGCCCATGTCCTGGCGCGTCAGGCCCCGCCCAGCCTTCGCCGAGCTGCCGGCCGGCGTGCGGACTGCGCAGGTGCACTCCTCAAGCGCGGCCTCATCACCCCACGCACATCTCGCGGCCTGAGGGTGGGAAGGCGGCCGGAGCCTTGACTGTAGATGTACCCGAGACCGCGATAGCGAACTGGGGTCTCCAGAGACCTCGCGAGAGGGGCACGGGCGAGGCCCAGCGCGACGGACGTTGTGAACGCAGTGGTCGCGAGCCAAGCCTGTACTGCTCAGAGCCCGCGGGTGCGACCTGCGCTTTTCCCGGGGCCGAGGCCACGCGCGGCCTCGGAACAAGCCGCAACCCCACGCAGTGAGTCCGAAGGCAAGCCCTCTGGACCCGGCCGATCCGTAGGCCACGCCTGGGCCTGGGAAGATGGAGGGGGACCAGCGGTCCGGCCCACCCGCCCAGAGCCTGCTCCCCGATGGCCACTTGGTCCTATGGACGCTGTGTTCCGTGCTGTTGCCGGTGTTCATCACATTATGGTGTAGCCTGCAGCGTTCGCGCCGGCAACTGCACCGCAGGGACATCTTCCGCAAGAGCAAGCACTGCTGGCGTGACACCGACCTGTTCAGCCACCCCACCTACTGCTGTGTGTGCGCGCAGCACATCCTGCAAGGAGCCTTCTGCGACTGTTGTGGGCTCCGCGTGGACGAGGGTTGCCTCAAGAAGGTTGACAAGCGCTTCCCATGCAAGGAGATCATGCTCAAGAACGACAGCAGGGCGGTAGATGCCATGCCACACCACTGGATCCGCGGCAATGTCCCCCTGTGCACTTACTGTGTAATCTGCCGGCAGCAGTGTGGCAGCCAGCCTAAACTCTGCGATTACAGGTATGACTCTTGTGGGAGGCAGGATTGCAAACAGTGGGTGGTGAGACCTAAATTCATCTCAGCAAATGGCCTAAACTACTCAGGGCATCCCTGGCGTTTGCAGCAGGTCTCATGTAGATGTGGCTTCTTCTTTTTTTTTTTTTCCTTTATGTGACAGCCTCCTGTAGCCCCGGGCTAGCCTAACTCACTGGATAGCAGAAGATGACCTTGAACTTTTAATGCTTTTGCCTTCACCTCCCCGTGCTGAGATTACTGGTGTGCATCACCAGAACCAGTTCATGAGGTGTTTGGGTATCCAACCCAAAGGCCTTAAGCATGTTCTTAAAGCTCTCCAACAACTGAATTCCACCACCACCACCATCCCTAACTTCCCACCACTGTCAGGGCTCATAATTTTCCTCAAAGACCTCTTAAGTGCTACCTGACTCATGGCTACTCTGTAGCACCCCATTTTACATAAGGAAAAATGAGTACACAAAGAACCTTAGGCCAGTCACAAACAAGGATCATCCCAAAACAGTGCTTTAAATTTCTTTTGCTAACACAGCGATTGGTGTCATAGTCAAGTGTTTGACACACAAGACAGGAAAGGGTTATTACGTTTTCCACTCGTTTATTTGGGGGGGGGGGTGCGCATTTGCAATGGAGTTGTATATGTGGAGGTCAGAAGAGAAGTGAGTCCCCTTCCAGGACTGTGGCTCTGAACTCATCAGGCTGTTGGGCTCTCTTGCCAGCCCTGAAAGGGAATTTCTGTTGTCAGATCTTTCAGGACTAGTGTCTCAAATGAGTCACCTGAGTTAAACTAAGAATGTTTTCATGGCATCAGCATGCACAATGAACAGGGCATCTTGCGTGGTAAGATTCCGTGTGAAACAGGCTTCCGTGCTGGAAGCTGGTGGACAGCAGAGCTGCCTTGCAGATCGTCTCACTCGGTCCCCACTTGAGAAAACTGAAGATAAAGTAGGGCTGGTTCCCCGAGGTTTCCAACACCCAGCCTTGTCAGAGCCTTGTCTGGACTTCACTGCCTAACAGGTTTTATTTCCAACAAATAGAAACTCCTACACACACTTTAAAGAGCAGATCAGAAAGGTGGTAATAGCTCTGAGGCTACTGTGTGCTCGCGATGCGTGTGTGTGTGTGTGTGTGTGTGTGTGTGTGTGTGTGTGTGTGTTGGTGTCCGCACACGAGTGTAGATGCCCACAGCAGCCACAAGGGGGTATCAGCCTACCCTGGAGCTGATGGTGGTGATTTTAAGCTTCCCAGTATGGGCACTGGGAATCAAAGGGTCCTCTGAGAGCAGTTATACACATTCATAACCATTGATCCATCTCTCCTTCCTGTCCTCTCTAAAAATTCTTATGTCTGAGCTTACTGTCCATGTAGGGACACATTGAGAGCATTATTAATAACGATGCCAGAAAGTAAGCTAAAATCAAGGTAATCACAGTCAAGCAGAGACATGTGGTCACCATATTTCTGAATCTGACTTAATTTTTTTTTTTAGTTGTATGTGTGTGGGTCTTTTACCTACAGGTGTATCTGCATCACATGTATGCTTAATATACAGGCACATGGAGGCCAAAAGAAAGCATCTGATCCCCTGGAACTGGAGTTACAGAGGATTGTGAACTGCCATGCAGGTGCGGGGAGTCAAGCCTAGGTCCTCTACCAGAGCATCCAGTGCCCTTAATCACAGATTCATCCCTCTGGCCTCACATTTAACTTTTAAAAATGTATTAGATTAGTTGGACAGTGATGGCATGTGCCTTCAATTCCAGCACTTGGAAGGCAGAGGCAGGCGGATCCCTGAGTTCAAGGACAGCCTGGTCTACAGAAGGAGTTCAGGACAGCTAGGGCTAAATAAATAAAATAAATTGAAGATAAACTGGTGCACATTTTTAATAACTATGACAAAAAGATTTCTGGGTAAATCAAAGTGTATGCAGTTACAAACCTAATGAAAGTGCCATCAAGATGGCTCTGTGAGTGTACTCTTGCCACCAAGTCTCACAACCTGAGTTAGTCTCCAAGGCCCGCATAGTAGAAGAGAAAACAGAGTCCCAGAAGTTTTCCTCTGACTACCACACAAGTGCTGTGGCATGCCCTTCTAACACTAGCTAGGCAGATAGAGTTTTAAAAACTGAAGAAAGGCCGGGCAGTGGTGGCGCATGCCTCTAATCCCAGCACTCGGGAGGCAGAGGCAGGTGGATTTCTAAGTTCGAGGCCAGCCTGGTCTACAGAGTGAGTTCCAGGACAGCCAGGGCTACACAGAGAAACCCTGTCTCAGAAAACCATTAAAAAAAAAAAAAAAACTGAAGAAAGATAGATATGGCCAAGACTACATGCTAACACTCTCAAAAAAAAAAGATGAATATAGCACATAACTGAGTTCACACACACACAAAGGCAAAAAGAAAACTCAGTTTACCTAGTTATCAAAGACCTCGGAGTTAAAACAATAGTTTTGGGTTTTTTGTTGTTGTTTTCATCAAGACAGGTTTTTAGGTACTAATGAACAGAATTTTAAAAAAACATGGCTTAGGGACTAGGGATGTAGCTTAGTTGCTAGAATGCCTACCTAGTGTGTATGAAGCCCTGGTTCAGTCCCCAGCTCACAGAAACTCCTCTGGTCATGCACCTGAGAGGTGTGGGCAGGAGGATTGCAGCAGTTCAGAGTCATCCTTGGCCAGCCTGGAATACATGAAACCCTAAGAAGAAAAAATAAAAAAATTAACAGAAAAAGATGAAGTTGTAAAATATCCATATAATGTAACATTACACATTTCTTTCTAACCCATGTTTTTAGAAAATACATACTAGTTTAGGAAAATCTGCCTTGTACCCACTAGGAAGAAACACAGTATCCAGTACATACAGACCACATTCCTACCTGAAAAGCATTTCACACTATAAAACTGGGAGTAAGTGCTCCAAGAATTGAGTGGTGTCTGTAGATGACTTACACCTTTCTATATTCCTAAATTCTCAATCACGTTAGTGTTATTTAAAATACAGTTTTTAAAAACTTAGTAAAGAAATTCATGAATATATTCTAGTTTTTAGAAACTTAACTAACACACAGAAATACCAGGGTTAGAAGTCCATGCCTTCTCAGCCTTAGTCTTATCTTCCCAGAGGGAATTAGGAAATACTTGAATGGGTATTTTTGCAGGTTGTGTTCAGTAATAATCTACTATTTTTAGGTTGTAATTCTCTCTTATAAGGCCACCATCATGTGTAACCCTGTCAGGAGGTTTTGGGAGGTTCTTCAGGGCATTCGGTTTATTTTATGTGCACTAGTGTTCTGCCTGAGTGCATGTTTACATACCCCATGCATGCCTGGTGTGCCCAGGTCAGAAGAGGGTGTCAGATCCCCTAAACTAGAGTTATAGATGCTTATGAGCCACTGTGTGGCTGCTGGGAGTCTAACCCAGGTCCTCTGCAAGAGCAATAAATGCTTTTAACTGCAGAGCCATCTCCCCAGCCCTGCCTTTGCTTTTTTGACACTATAGGTTTTTGTTTGCTTGTTTGTTGGGTTTTGTTTTTATTTTGTTCGAAGAACAGCATTTTCTGAATGGGAAACTATGTGGCTCCTCCCAATGTATTGCTTGTTCCCACGTGACAACAGTTTACATGCCAAATCTGATTAGCTGTGCAGGTGTGAAGCCAAGGAGGTAAGCAGGTTAGTGTCTCATAGTCTTACTCAGCTTAAAAATTGGTAGTGAGAGGAGCTGGAGAGGTGGCTCAGTGATTATGAGCACTGACTGCACTTCCAGAGGTCCAGGGTTCAATTCCTAGTACCTATATGACAGCTTCCAGCTGTAACTTCAAGAGCTGACACTCACACAGACATACATGCAGGCCAGACACCAATGCACATTATATATATATATATATATATATAGGGTTAGGGTTAGGGTTAGGGTTAGGGTTAGGGTTAGGGTTAGGGTTATATATATATATATAAATAGATGGTGAGATTTGACCCTTTTCCCCACAAATAAATGTGGTACATGGGGGGAAATAGAATATACTACTTAGAGTTAGCTGAGCTACAGTTGTACAGTTGTATATATGTAGGTAATAAATAGAACAATAGACTAGCAGGAACAAGTCCTGGGTTGCATCCCCAGCACTGGGGGCAAAAAATTGACCCAAGCCCAGTGTGGCACCACTTGCCTATAATTGTAGTACTCTGGAACCTGAGGCACTGGGACTTCAAAGCCAGAGAGCCAAAAAGCAGGATTGGATCTCAAAAACAATACATCCAGTGATCACAATAAAATAGTAATTAGCTGTAGACCACCAGTAGATGAAATAGTTACATCAACTGTGTAACCATCTGTTACAGTTTCTGAAGTTAAAGGCCAATATTTATGAATGTTATGAGCAAACTATGTTAAAATTGTGTGAAACACATTGTTCAGGTATCTATTTTTAGCCATCAATAGAACTCTTGAGTAAACAGCAGTAATTACTTAACAAATCTCAACATTTTTTTTCCAAAAGGAAAAAAAATACCTTTAAAATAGAAGGCTCAGAGTTAACATTCCCTCCTTTTTAAATTAGTTAATTCTGTCCTCTGGTGGCCTGTTTTTGCTAGTCAGATGTGTCTTATCTGTGAGTGGATTAAATAGTTTAGCAGATTAATAATAGGAAGCCTGAGTCTGGCCAGCACTAATCCCTGCCTGTTGTTGGCACTGGCACCCAGAACCAAGTAAATCTGGATACACTTGCCCTATCTTTGTTTTAGAACCAGACATTGAACTATTTATCAGCTCCTAAAAGAAGTGGGATGTTTGGGGGCTGGAAAGATAGCTCAGCAGTTAAGAGCACTGACTGCTCTTCCAGAGAATCTGGTACCCACACGGCAGCTCACCACTGTCTGTAACTCCAGCTCCAGGAGTTCTGGCACCATCACATAGATACACATGCATCCAAAACATCAATGCCATAAAATAAAAAGAAATAGTAAAATAAAAAGAAGAAATGGGATGTGTTACTGTCTGCATAAAAGCTGAAACATTTCCCAGCCAGGCCCGCAGAACTAGAGATATCATAAACAGGTTTCCGCTAACGCACACACATTTCTGATGTACCGCTGTTCTAGATTGACCTTTCTGGGGATGTTGTACCTACGAGTGTTATCACATTACAAAATTGCCATAGGAAGTTACTTACTCATTTTAAAAATCATGATCATATGTAGTACAGCTTTGTGGAAATTTTTTTTTATGACATTTATTTCTGTGTGGATACACTAACTTTTGACAGAATGTGGTTTGTAGATTGGGAACACTGATTTAGCACTAATTAACAGCTCTCTTTCCTCAGGTGCATTTGGTGCCAGAAGACAGTCCATGATGAGTGCATGAGAAGCAGCCTAAAGAGTGAAAAGTGTGATTTTGGAGAATTCAAAAATCTCATCATCCCGCCAAGTTATTTAACTTCTATTAACCAGATGCGTAAAGACAAAAACACAAATTATGAAGTGGTAATTCATTTATTTTCTTATAAATTTATTCATTTAAAGTTGACATATAATATAGTTAATTCTGTATATTTGAAAAAATTGGGAATTAAGTAACTAAGAGGTCAAGATATATAAAATGTTGTTATGGTAAACCATAAAACCTTAAAGGTCCAGTATGATGGCAAACATCTTTAATAGCACCACTTAGGAGGTAAAGGCAGCAGGACCAAAAGTTTAAGGCCACCATCGTCTATATCGAAACTTCTGGAATGCTTAGCAAAATCTGGTTTCAAAAACTAAGAGCCAGGGGCTAGAGAGGTGGCTCAATAGTTCAAAGCACTGGCTGTTCTTCCAGAGGACCAGGACTTGATTCGCAGCACTGTGTGGAGACTCAGAACCAGCTCTAGCTCCAGTACAAAGGGATCCAATGCAGCCAGTCCATGCATAAAAAAGATAAGTCACAGTACTCAAGAGGCAGAGGCAGGAGACAGACAGATCTCTGTGAGGTCCTGTTTCAAAGAACAACAACAACAAAAAAAAAAAAAAAAAAAAAAACCAGGAATCACAAACAACTAAATCTTGCAAGCTGATATATCCTCAGGTACATCCAGAAAAGGAAAACAAAGAGATAAGAGAAAATAAAATCCAGTTTGTCAGTGGCTAAAAGAACATTAACTATATTAACTGGGGACAGACTCACAAATGTAAAGGTTGAGCATCCCTAACCCAACGTTTTAAGTGCCATCGAGACACCACAAGTAGAAAATCCCCTGCTGGGCAGTGGTGGCTCACGCCTTTAATCCCAGAACTCTGGAGGCAGAAGCAGGCAGATTTCTGAGTTCGAGGCCAGCCTGGTCTACAGAGTGAGTTCCAGGACAGCCAGGGCTACAGAGAGAAATCCTGTCTCAGAAAAAAAAAAAAAAGAAGAAGAAGTCAATGAAAATTAAGAACCCATTTTTTTTGTTTTTATACTAATTTGATTTAGCAGTAGAGTGAACTGCTTTATTAATGAGTTCCTTTAAAAATTTTTATTTATTTCGTGTGTAAGCATGTGTGCATGTGACTCCATGGGTACCTGCACTCACACATGCACATCACACACAACTGAAAATGAAAATAAAATAGTTTTTGAACACTTATTACATATACGTATTTCATGGGGGCTGTACATGTGCCATTGCACATGTGTGGGGGTCAAAGGTTAACTTGTGGGAGTTGGTTCTTTCTGCCAAGTAGGTTTCAGGGATTGAACTGAGGTGTTAGGCGTGGCAGTGAGCACTTTTACCCTGCTAATTCATCTCACCAGCCCCTAAGTATTAGTCAGAAGTCATTTAGGACATACTTGGATATTCATATTTAAAAGGACTTCAGGCTGTCTTCTAACAGGCTCTTGTGAGCCACCTGAAGTGGGTTCTGGGAAGCACACTCAAATCCTGCAGGAGCCCCATGAAACTACTGTATAAAGAATGATAAAGGGGCTGGAGACAGGGCTCGGCAGTAAAGAGCACTGGCTGCTCTTCATTTCCCAGCACCACATGGCAGCTCACAGCTGTCTGTAATTCTAGTTTCAAGGGATCCAGCACCCCCTGGCTTCTGAGGACACTGCATGCACATGATGCATATTTATGCAGATAAAGCACTCGTCCACATAAAAATAAATGTAAATTATTAAAAATTGATTAAATTTAACCAGCAGGTGGTGGCGCACTTCTTTGATCCCAGCACTCAGGAGGCAAGGGCAGGCAGATCTTTGAGCTCAAGGCCAGCCTGGTCTACAGAGTGAGTTCCAGGATAGCCAGGGCTACAGAGAGAAACACTGTCTCAAAACAGCAAGAAAAAGCTTGATTAAATTTGATTTCTTAAAATGGATGATATGGAATAAGTACCGTGGAGACAGGAAGTGGTTCAGTCAGTCGGTACTTGACATGCAAGCATCAGGGGCTCAGTCCTCAGCATCTGTGGAGAAGGCTGAGCATGGTGGCATCTGGGAGTAATCCTGTTCTCGGAAGACAGAGCTTCTGAGGCTTGGTGGCCGGCCAGCCAAGCATAACTGACAAGTTCTGATCTGTGGCGAGACCCTGTCTCAAGAAAGAAGATAGCCTCTCTGCTGAAACACTTTTTATCCCAGCACTTAGGAGGCAGGGGGGAGTTGATCTCTGAATTCCAGGCCAACCAAGACAGATAAGCGAGACTCTGTCTCAAGGGGGGGAAAGGAGGGTGTCATCTGACCTCCACATAGAGACGTATACACCTAAGAAGTCTACGTTAGTGGAAAGCCAGGCTGGACCGTCCTTTCCATTCCTGGGCTTTTTATTGTGTTGATAGTACTGCGTGGTTCTTATTTCAGTAGATTGGAGCACCACTGTTACTATGGGAAAGTTTCTGTTGGCCGTCTCTCACCCTAACCCCATTTTGTTCTTGTTCATTTTTTTAGCTTGCTTCTAAGTTTGGAAAGCAGTGGACCCCACTAATAATCCTGGCCAACTCTCGTAGTGGGACAAACATGGGAGAAGGACTGTTGGGAGAGTTCAAGATCCTGTTAAATCCAGTCCAGGTGACCAAAGAGAAAAGCCTTCCTTTCTAAGTCTTCTTATTTTTAGCTTTTATTTTCCCTGAAATGCAATTGATTGATGCCTCGAATCACTACTTAGTCATAGGAAAGAATAATAATTATAAAAGACTCAAGCCCTTCAAGTAGAAGGTAAAACAAAAATCATATCACATAGCAATCCCGTTTCAAGGACGAAATGTTTAATGACAGCCTTTTCCAGAATTGCTAAAAAGTAGACTGGCTCTACTGTCCATTGGCTGCTGGGCAGATGAACAGATTGTATATTCATAAAGTGGAATAGTTTTCAGTGAATGAAAGAAACAAACTATATATGATAGTGAATTTTAAAAAGGCACTGCTAAATCATTGCAGGCTGAAGGGAACATACTGTATAGTTGCATTCATGTGACCTGTCCAGAAAAGGTCAGAAAGTGTAGACTCATGATTGCCGAGGCCTGGAAGTAGAAAGTAACTATAGGACCTTGCGGCATCTTACTTTTAAAAAATGTTATAAACTGAATTATGATAATAGTTGCACAAACTAAAACCATCTACTTGTTAATTTTCAGAGAGAAATTATTTTTTGAAAAGTAGATTATACTTTGATTTTTAAAATGGGGGAGGTATGCTATTAAAATTGAATGTATCCAAGTATAATGGCACACTCCTAAAATCCCAGTACACAAGAGGCAGAGACAGGTGGATCTCCGAATTCAAGGTCAGTCTGGACTACACAGGAAGATCCTCTCTTAAAAACAGTCCACTTTGCTGGGCAGTGGTGGCTCATGCCTTTAGTCCCAGCACTCGGGAGGCAGAGGCAGGTGGATTTCTGAGTTTGAGGCCAGCCTGGGTCTACAGAGTGAGTTCCAGGACAGCCAGGGCTACACAGAGAAACACTGTCTTGAAAAAAACAAAATTATTAGATTAATATACAAATGGCTGGTGAGGTGGTTCAGTGGCTGAGAGCACTGACTGCTCTTACAGAGAGGTCATGAGTTCAATTCCCAGCAACCACATGGTGGCTCACAACCATCTATAGGGGGATCTGATGCCCTCTTCAGGCAGGCAGATATTTATGCAGCAGAGCACTCATACATTAAATAAATAAAATTAAAAAAAAAAAAGACGCTAGATTCAGTCCATAGCACCCAAGAGGATAACTGCCATTAACAGTAAGATGCACAAATTTGCATTTCCTTGGTGATTTAAATATTTTCTGCCATTACAATATATGCTCATAATTTCAGACCTGATGACTAACTAGTAACTTAACAGATATGTAGTGATTTATCAAGTTTCCTACCATTAGAAATTAAGATTGTTCCTGCACTTGGATCACTATGAACTATACCACAGAAGCCACCTATACAGAGGCCATTAGTCTCTAAGTGTTTCCTATGTCAGTAAATATTTATAGATAATCAGAGTCCTTACATTTCAGGTCATTGTGTATTTGTCAGGATTATTTTTTAGAAATTTGCACTAGTATTTTGTTTTGTTTTTAAGGCATAAAGAATGGAACACTAGCTAAAGGTGAGCTTAGCCCACTATAGTGTAGTGTGACTGGAAAGCAGTCATACGGTATGGTATCATAGACTTAGTTTGGATTGTATCTTAGCCATCTGCAGATTCGCCAGCAACTGACTTAATCTCCTGGGCCTCAGTGTCCTAGTCAGCAGAATGAGGCTGGTTCCTCCGGTGTAGGTCAATATACCGGATAAGCCGCAGGGAGCAGAAGGCTCTGAGGAACTTCGAAAGGGAAATAGGTAATAACTGGTACTGCTGCTCGGCTACCCTCTGTTCATCTCGAAGGTAGTCATCGCAGGTGAAAGGCAACAGTGGGTAAAACATTTTTTCCTTGTCCTCTCATTTTTAGGTGTTTGATGTAACTAAAACTCCCCCCATCAAAGCTCTGCAGCTGTGCACTCTTCTTCCTTATTACTCAGTTCGAGTCCTCGTTTGTGGCGGGGACGGGACTGTGGGCTGGGTCCTCGATGCCGTTGATGAGATGAAGATTAAGGTATCTTTGAGAACTACTGTAATGGCAGCTGACAGTGTATGTGTGTCTGTGTTGCAATAGTCATTACGTTTTTCAGTTACTATTATGTTACACATAATCTAAAGAGAAAAATCTGCAGTGCATCTTTTATATTCTAGGGACAAGAAAAGTACATCCCAGAGGTTGCAGTCTTACCTCTGGGAACAGGCAACGACCTGTCCAATACCCTGGGTTGGGGTACAGGCTATGCTGGAGAAATCCCAGTTGCACAGGTGTTAAGGAATGTAATGGAAGCAGATGGAATCAAACTGGATAGGTAAGCTGCATTGTGCTAGCGAGTCTGTTATTTGAGCTTGGGGATATTATTTTTATAAATGAAGACTTTCGTAGCTATAAAATGGAATGAAATTGGCCAGGCATGGTGACGCATACCTGAAATCCCAGCATTTGGGAGACAGACAGAAGAGAATTGCCATGAATCTGAGGCCAGCCTAGGCCACAGCATTAGGACACTGTCTCAAAACCAAGAGCAAGTTAGATGCCATTTGAACGAGAGCTATATTTGCTGTACTTGTACCAGCTGCTGCTGTCTTGTTCTTATAACTGGTTCAGTTATAAATTATACCAAAGTTTGCATACTTGCTTAGATGTGAATAATGTTCTCAAATGCTTTCAAATAGCACTTATTAAAATAGAAAATTTCAGCTGGGCATTGGTGGCACACACCTTTAATCCCAGCACTTGGGAGGCAGGGGCAGGTGGATTTCTGAGTTCGAGGCCAGCCTGGTCTACAGAGTGAGTTCCAGGATAGCCAGGGCTATACAGAGAAACCCTGTCTTGGAAAAACAAAACTATATATATATATATATATGTTAAAATAAAAATTTCATATGTCAGGCTATTTAGAATAGAGGTTTTTTTAGTAAAAAGTACTCTTTTTTTTTTTTTAACTTCTATTTTTTAGATGGAAAGTGCAGGTGACAAACAAAGGATACTACAATTTAAGAAAACCCAAGGTACGTGTTTAGTGCTTCAGCTGTAAGCAGTTCAGCAAATGCACACAGAGTGTCCATGGGTAGGATGGAGAGATCTGGTCTAAACGGGGCTGGGTACAGAGCAGAGCACCAGGGTACCTGCCTTACTCACTGAGCTCTGCTGTTTTGGGCTCAGGTTTTCCCCATTGGCTTGTATTTTAGGAGGTGCTAGATGAATACTCCGCCACTGCACCCCAGCCCGGCCCCCAAGCTGGACTGTATAAAACATGCCGTGGAAGAGTGTTGCACTTAGTTCTGCCACCCTAGCAGATCAAGTTAATTTGGGTCAGCAAAGAAACGGAATTTCCTTCACAGAGGTGAAGCATGCCAGCAAACAGCAGATAATACACAGATGACAGAGAGTTTGTTTACTGGGAATCAAAGTCAAGGTTTCACACATGCTGCCCAAGTACTCACCTCTGAGCTACCCATGATCCTCATCCGTATTTAAGAAAAATTCTAAAGACAATGTGACCATGACTTACAGACATAGGGAGAGCGTGAGGACCATCTGGAGACTCTTTTCAGTTTAAAGACATTTTTAAAGTTAGACTGATCAAGACTTGGCAGTTGATACCCACAAAAAAAAGAAAAGAATGCATAGCTACTAGATTTCTAATTTTCATAATAGGATACATGGAAATGATGATAACCAAGAAAATAAAACTAAGGAACTTTAAGCTTTCCGCGCAGTAGAATGAGTTACTTGGCATAGCAACTCAAATGACTGTGGGGTGTCGAACAAGAGGCTGGTGGTTTGTGCTTTTGCTTAGGAATGAGAACACAGCTAGACATCAGACAGAAGAGTTTAGGCTGTATTGAGAGTACAAACTATGGGAATAAAAAGTTAAGACCTGCAGTCTGAAAGTTGCAAAGAAGGCATAGAGCAAGTAGTCCCATGAGAACACAGGAGCAAAAGCCTGCAGACAGAATTCAGAGCCAGTCCAGATGGGAGTTCTGAGGTGTGGTGTGCCAAGGAGACACAGAGCAGGAGTCCTGTCCGTGGCTCTTGGCCCACAGTTTCACCAGGCAGTGTATAGAGTCAGCGAAAAGTAAAGAGAGAAAGTGGTGCGTTTTCAAGAAGGATGCAGACTAAGGTTGGCCTGTGTACGGCACAGCTGGTAGAGTCTTGTCCATTCTCTCTCCCAGGAGTTCACCATGAACAACTACTTCTCTGTTGGACCCGATGCCCTCATGGCTCTCAATTTTCACGCTCATCGGGAGAAGGCGCCGTCCCTGTTTTCCAGCCGAATCCTTAACAAGGTGTGTTGGATAATATAACATTTCCTGCTTATCAGCGAAGGTACAGTAAAAATCAACCGTTCAATTATATTTAGCACTTTTAGATTCAGATTACACTGATTTACAGAAACATTTATGTGGTCTGTTTTTATAGGATTCCAAATTAAAATCCATAAATATATTTTGTTAACTATAACAAGAGTTTTAAAATTAAAAGTTGGGATATTTTACTTCTGGAAGTTAATTGGAGTTTGTTAAAGTTTGTCTTACAGAGCTGCAAGGAGTTCTGGGGGGAATAAATCTGTGGTTGTGTCACTAACAGAGAAAATACACTCTGCTGGCTTAGGGAAGCCCCACCAGGCAGATGGCACCGAACGGAGGTCGTCGTTCCTAGCTTACCTGCTTCCCTACATGGAAGTACTGTTGGGGTTTGTGTGTTCTTTTCTTGATTTTGTTTGGTTTGTTACTGTTTTTGGAATTTTTTTTTTTTTTTGAGACAGGGTCTCCCTAGGTAGCCCTGAATCTTGCTATATAGAGTGAGCTGGCCTTGAACTTTCAGGGATCTACCTGCCTCTGCTGGGATTAAAGGTGTGCTCCACCATGCTTGGCTCTGTTGAGGATTTTTTTTTTTTTTTGGCTGTGAAGAAGAATGGAAATTAGTTGTATCCCTAGTTCTGTTTTACAAATAATTGAAATTTCATACCAGGTTGCAGAGGGTGGAAGCTGGCTTTGTGACCTTCACAGACAGCAGAGTGATGAGCTGAGGAAGCGAGAGGGCAGTTCTACTCGACAGTAGCCAGTGGTGTGTCAAACTTCAGGAGCCTGACCCCAAGTGGGCTACTTAGGCATACTTAAGCACAGCACAATTTGATGGAAACTACTCTGGTGATAACTAACTCAATCCCACATGCACAGCAAAGTATACGTGTGTATCCTTAAGGAACAAAGTAAACTAAATATAGATCAGACTCGACTCCATTAGAAACTCTTTGTCTACAAAGAGTCTTATCTCTTAGTCCATACAGATAAGTTCTGTAGATTGACTAAGGAAAACACCCTTACAGTAAGGGTCCAGGGGAGGATCTGGTGCCAGAAAATCTTTGCACACAGAGTGCAAAGGTCACCTGACTAGAAAGCTCCAGCCTTGTGGACAGAGAACAGGTTTTGCATCCTTCCCTTGAAGGAACAATCCCATGTGCGTGTCTGTGAGCACAAAGACTCCATGCCCACGTCAGCTGTCTCTTTATTGTTTAAAGAGAGAACTGTGCTATAATGAAGACCAAGGTTGAATGCAACGTTCATGGCTAGTCTAGATATTGTGAGCAAGCATAGCAAAATTGTAAGAGTAACTTGCAGAGTACCGAGGAAAGGGGAAAGCCATGCTAACCATGACAGCTATTTAATGACCACTTGAGAGATTTGTTTATCTCTTTATGCAGATCATCAATTCAACCAATTGGTAATATGAGAGAAATCTGACACATTAAAGCAACATGTAACAGGAAATTATTGGCAACCAAGGTTATGCTTGAGCAACAAATAGTCTATTTTGTAAAACTGTGGTTCTCAATTTGCTCATCTCTTGATTAGCTCCTGCTAATATTTCTACTGTTATATTAGTCGTTTTACTAATCAGTCATATAGGAGCCTATTTTTAAAATCTTTATATTCCAGTAATTAGTCTTGGGACTGGTAATTTTAAAAAGCCATTGTAGCAGCAACCATTACAGGATCCAATAGATGCAAAGAACCATCACAGTTTTCAGGGACAGCTCTCTTTCACAGACACTAGTATTTTAAAAATAATATTACTAAGATAACATGGGCTGGAGAGATGGCTCAGTGGTTATAGGAACAGGCTGCTCTTGCAGAGGACCAGGGTTTGATTGCTACCACCCACATGACAGCCCACATCCCTTTTTAACTCCAGTTCCAGGGAGTCAGATGCCCTCTTTGATTTCTACAGCTACTAAGCATACATGTGATACATAGACATACATTCAGGCAAAACATCCATACACATAAAATAAAAACTAATCTTTTAAAAAATAATGTTACCAAGACAATAAAGATTGCTATTTGTATAGTTAGCAACTTTAGTTCTTCTATCAACCCTTCTATGCTCAAAAGTGTTTATACAGTGTTTGCAAGATTTATATGATTTTTTTTTCCTTAAATAATCTGGAGTACCAGGAAAAGGTAGAATTTTCTAACTCCAAAATAGTCTTATAAAATTTAAATCAGGAGGCAATGCTATGTAAACACAAAATATCCCAGCCATATCCCACACTCCCTCTGAAAGACTAGTTAAACCACAAAATAATAGGGTTTGTTGTCACTCTAAAGAGAAGGATGATTGTATAATTCTAACAAAATAGGAGGCCTGAGGAAGGAGAATCACCACAAATCAAGGCCAGTCTGGACTGCATAGAAAGGCCCTGTCAAAGGAAAAAAAAGAGAGGGCTCAGAAATGTTGCTCAAATGGTAGAGTTCGTGTGCAGTATGCATGTAGCCCCACGCCAGGGACCTGCCTCTGCGTGGAATGGGGTTCTGAGGAAATGGTGTTCAGGAGCTGCAAAAAGAACAACTCAAAGTCAAATCTTAGGTACAAGCAGAAAACCTGTGTTCTGCTTGAGAAAGCTCTCTCTGAAGCTCTCCTGATAGCTCAGCTCTCAAAGACCAAAACCCAGTCTTTTATTTACTTATTAAGTCATTTATTCCAGGCCTCATTTTCATTATCCCATAAATCAGCATTCTATAAGCCCAGCCCCTTGATTCTTAGAAAGAGAGAGTAAGCACATTTTTTTAACATTGCAAATGAATTCTGAGATCTGCCTTTGTAAGCAAAGACTGAAATGGGTGGGATCCCATCCTGAGATTACCGTTCTCATTTTGCCTGGATCTAAACTAGCTCTGTCCCAGGCTGACCTTGAACTCAGGAATCTGCCTGCCTCTATCTTTCTGGCAAGATGGCTTATTAGTGTAGCTGCCTCTGTTCTTTTAGGTCTGTGAAGCCCTTTATATAATTCATATTGCATCCTTATATTTTGCATAGTTGAGAAAAATATATATGTGTGTGTGTGTGTGTATTTTTGAACTCATGTTTTCAGAGTTCTTTCCCACAGTCTTTTTTTGTTGTTGTGTTTGGTTTTTTTGTTTTGTTTTTTTGTTTTTTCGAGACAGGGTCTATATAGCCCTGGCTGCCCTGGAACTCACTCTGTAGACCAGGCTGGCCTCGAACTCAGAGATCCACCTGCCTCTGCCTCCCGAGTGCTGAGATTAAAGGCGTGAGCCACCACTGCCCGGCCTGTTTTCCCTTCAATCTTTAGGGCTGTCCTGAAGGTCACAGTGTTTAACATTTTTTGCTAAGGGCATAGACACACCCTCGCCTCCTGGACTTGTGCTGTCTCTGATTATCATGGAGTCATTAACATTGGCAGAGAGGAAATTCCTCAAAAGCCTTGGCAGAGAGAATATTCCACAAAGGAGGAACATGAAATAAAATATATATTCTTTATACAAACAAGCCTCATGTCCGCAAACGGTCAACACCCTTGGAGGCCCACACCCATCTGGCTCTGTTCCAGGGACAGGAACCCTGCCATACCTTTCCTTCCATGACCATGTGGGACTCTGGCAGTCCTGGGTTTAATCCCCAGAACCCCTTAAAACAAGGTGTGGGTAACAACCAACCAACTGTAATCTCAGTACCCAATAGGTAGAGGCAGGAGGATGAGGAGTTCAGACTAAGTATCATTTTCTAGGCCAAACAGGCATCATGTACCCTGTCTCCAAGAAGAGAGAGGGAAGGCTCACATTTCACGTCACCTTTTACCTAGAATTCTTCAACTGCAGTTGCCAGACAAAACAAAATGCTGAATGAGTGTTAAGGGAGTAAAGCTGAGTTGCATACCAGAGGCATCCCTGATCTGTGCCTTAGAGCCCAGGCCACACTGAAGCAACAGCTTGTGGCAGAGCAGGAGCTTTGCTATCATGTTTTCTTAGTACTTTAAGGCCATATCTACAGTGTCTTCTGGATGTTTTGATGCCATATTTTCAGTGTCTTCTTAATGTTTTAATATCTTTTGTCCATTTTTCATAGGCTGTTTATTTATTCTATGGAACTAAAGATTGTTTAGTGCAAGAGTGTAAAGATTTGAATAAAAAGATTGAGGTAAGCTACTGATGTGTTTTCTAAAGGTTTGGGTATTTTCTGGATTCTGAAGTTCTTTAACAAATGCTGAATTTTCTGCAGACATACTTTGTGGATGTGGAGTGTTTTTATGCCAGGCACTTGGCTACATTCTTTGTTTTTGTTTTATATATTTGAGTGTTTGGCCTCTGCACCAACTGGATCCTCTGTAGGAGTAACAGGTGCTTTTCACTACTAATCCACGTCTGCACCCTCCACTTACCTAGGTTTCTTTAGCTCATCATTCCTCTACATTGTCACGACAACTCTCTATGTCAAGCGTTACTATACGCCTAGAGACAGTAAGTCTGTTTGAAATTAAGTAATTTTCCTAAGTCACATGGTTCATGGCCACAGGGACTAGTAGTCACAGCTTAAATCCAGATTTATTTCAGAATCTGTTTAGCTAGCTGACTGGTAACATATCTAAAGTTTATAACAGTGCTGACTTATCTGACTGCTTGGGAAAATGTAACACATTAACTTATGTTTTGTATGATACCTCTTATATACTAAAGCAAATAAGAATGTGTAAGCAGTAAGAAGAGGACATTGTTGCTTGTGTATTGCTACAGAACCCAGACATCATACATAGCAGTCTTGTGTATCTTACTTGCTTCTACAAAGAGTCTGTAATGGTTAATAACAACAAATATTAGAAGAGCCCAAAATCATTGACAAATAAGAAGGGGAGAAATGATAACCACCTTGGTAAGAATGGACAGCATGGGCATGTAGTGAGGAGCTATCCAGCAGGGAAGGAGCTGCAAGATTCTCCAGGGCAGTGTTACTGTGTGTGGTTCTGGGGATCAAGCCCTGACACTTGTAGGAGAGCTTCAATGCAGAACATGGCTTGCAGGGAGGAAGAGGGCAAGAGCCAAGGCTAAAGGCATCCAGACAGAGGCCAGGCCACAGTATCATACCGGCCTGTTTAGAACTTGAATTCTGCCCTGTGCCAGGGTAATAAGCCAGTGAAGGCTTGTAATGAGGGAGTGCTGTGTTGCTTTGTGCCCATTAGTGTATGGGAGAGTAATGCTGGAGTGCACAGCCTGTTGGAAATGTTTGCAGGGGAGATCTCTGCCACAAAATACTATTGTCAGAAATGCAAGACACAGACACAGTGTCCTGTGGTTTCCTGCTGACTTGGTTGTAAGGAATACAGCATAGATAATGCCAGGTTCCTGGTCTGGGAATGTGAGGCACCATGCTGCTCTCCTAGGATGGGAGATGGGAACAGGGTGCAGAGAAGGTTTTTCTGAGTCATCTTACTTTCTTACTTATGTGGGGGGTGGGTGGAGGTTGCACACAAGTGCAGGTGCCAAAGAAACTAGTTCCAGGGAATCTGAAGCCATCTTCTGGCCTCCCTGGACACCAGGCATGTGAACGGTGCATAGACATAAGCAGGAATGCACACTACACATAAGATGCTTTAAATATAAATAAAAAACGGCAAGGTGGTGGGGATTGTAAAAAAGGGTGGTGTCGATCCAATGACTAGAAACTATTCCTCTTGACCCAAAACCAAGACAGACAGTGTAGACTGACCTCCACACACATGCACAGATGAATACACGGGATAAACCAATTAATTAATAATTAGTTCTGTTGTATGGAGACAGAGAAAGGCCAGGTTGCCTTGAACGCAAGAGAGGAAGTTTCTTCCCCTCAGGCATGTCTTACACCTCTGAGCATGCTTATTAAAGTTTGCGTTCCCAAGAGGTAGCTGTGGAAATCGGGCGCCCTGTAGTAACTAACTGCTTGTGTTTCTTTAAAGCTAGAACTGGATGGTGAGCGAGTGGAACTGCCTAACTTGGAGGGGATTATTGTTCTGAACATTGGATACTGGGGTGGTGGCTGCAGACTGTGGGAAGGAATGGGGGATGAGACCTACCCTCTAGCCAGGTGTGTGCAGTTGGACGAAGCTGGTTCATTGTTGGGGTGGGGGATGGTTTGGGTTGAAACAAAGTGTGTGAAGCAGGTTAATCTTGAACTCAGTCCTCCTGCTTCAGCCCTCCTAGAGCTGGATTATAGTTGTTAGTACCACAGCTGACTGCAGTATGCGGTTGTCCCTTTCTTTAAAGTGCTCTGGGTTTTTGTTGTGTTGTTTTTTGAGATAGGGTGATACTATGTAGCTCTGGTGTACTGGAACTCAGAGCCTCTGCCTCCCAAATGTTGGAATTAAAGGTGCGCAGCACTACGCCAGCCTTCTGTTTTTGTTTTTGGTGGGGTGGGTTTTGTTTTGTTTATTGTTTGAACTCTCATGTTTCCCTCAGATTTTACTGCTGGATATGTTAATAAGATAGTGGGTGGATGTGGTGACAACAAAGCATTTAATCCGATAGATAGATAGATAGATAGATAGATAGGAAGGATAATAATATGATGGCCCCCTGTATGAAAGGTGTTTTCTGAGGATAATTTACTGCATTCTGTAATCCATATTTTCTTCTCCACATGTCAGACATGACGATGGCTTACTGGAAATCGTTGGGGTATATGGGTCTTTCCACTGTGCACAAATCCAGGTGAAGCTGGCAAATCCTTTCCGAATAGGACAAGCGCATACAGTGCGGGTAGGTGACAGTGCTTGGTACGTAGAGGGCAACATGACTCACTACTCACTTTCCCCAGACTTTATAGCTTGTAGCAGGGGCTTGCAGGAAGCTGGCCAGCTTACAAAATAAAATGCCCACTGGAAAGAATCCCTAAACAGTCTATAAAAGAGCTATATTCAGATTAATTTTTTTTGTTGTTTTTTGTTTTTTGAGACAGGGTTTCTCTGTATAGCCCTGGCTGTCCTGGAACTCACTCTGTAGACCAGGCTGGCCTAGAACTCAGAAATCTGCCTGCCTCTGCCTCCTGAGTGCTGGGATTAAAGGCGTGCCCCACCACTGCCCAGCCAGATTAATTTTTTAATATCAAAGGTTAAGGACCTTTGGAGGTATTAGAAGATAGGAATGCCTGCCAGTAGTTTCTAGAACGGACACTTTTCTAATTGTTTCCTGATTTCAGCTGACTTTGAAGTGCTCCATGATGCCGATGCAAGTAGATGGGGAGCCGTGGGCCCAAGGGCCTTGTACTGTCACCATAACGCACAAGACACATGCGCTGATGCTGTACTTCTCTGGAGAGCAGTCGGATGATGATATCTCAAGCCCTTCAGACCACGAGGACTTAAAGGAAGCCGAGTAGAAGGACGAGATGCAGCAGCATCTGTGACACATCCACTCCAGCCGTCATTTCATTCCTAGTATTATGTGAGCCGTGTAAACAGCATTTCCACAGCTCGACTTCAGTGTCACAGACAGACTCTGCTATCAGCAGCACACTCTGATCATTTATCACTAATTGGGAAAAAAAATACAGAAAGGTCCACAAAGACAAAATGTTCCTCCTGGCTGGACACTCTTAAGACTGGCCTCACGCTTCATCATGCACTGCTTTGATGGACAGGATGTGGATGGAAAGATTATTCCCTTAGTTCTTGATATGGTGACAACACGTTAAACGTTGGCTTGCTTTTTGAACTGCCATGGTTAACATGGGCTACCTCCTGCAGTGTGCTTCATAAGATGTTCCACACCTCAAACCAAATGGACCCTACATTCTGATTTCTAGGAGCACCTGAGGAGAAAGTCAAAGAAAGATGGCACTTACAATTTTCACAGGAGTATATTTCCTATCAGGCTTCTGGGTATTTCATGACCATATTGAACTGAAGTGTGCAAAATCTTTTTTTTTTTTTTTTAATTGTTTTTGTTAGGGCAGTACTAGGGATTGAATCTTGATCTTCTGGAAGTCTAGATGAATGCTCTGTCATTGAACTACACTCACTAGTGTGTGTATGTATGCACACACATGTATATATGTATACACAACTAGATAGGTAGATAAGTCTAAAGTAAGATTTAGAAAACTTTGGATTGGAAGCTCTACAGTTCTCCAGCCTTTCTTTAAAAGATATTGTTGACTGGAAAAAATATACACATAAGGGAGGCTTCCAAGTCAGATTAGTTACTCAAGAAAATCCCAGGCTGACTGCCTTCATTTTGAGTGGTCTTGTGTTGTGAAACACTGCAGGACTGTTGACAGCATTACCCTCGGAGAGGGAAGCTCTGCTAAGATGTTTATATCGTATTTATTTCAAAGTGAGAAAGATATATATTTTTAACTTATTGTTTACCTTGTGGCATGATGCTCCTGTTTAGCATTTACACTGTACTGTACAGCTTTATTTAGTAAGGCGGTCGCATAAATCTGCTGGTCACAGTCACACAGCACTCTTTCTTGGTTCCCATGGTGTATATACTCACCTGTGCTCATTCTGAAGACCTTAAAGGGAGGCACAAAATGATAAACTGGGGTTGCAGAGCTTCCTTTCTTTCATGACCCCCACCCCATTGCTAAGTACTTACTGAAGGCAGATCCGTGGCTGTCCATTAGAGGGCGCTCTGCTGCTGCTGTCCGTGGCCTGTTTCTGCAGTTAGCCACACCAGTGGGCATCTAGCTTGGTGTGTTTCTGACAAATGTGTCATGTCTGCACTTGGTGGTCTTGCATGAATTAATTTCTGAAAGACTAGAACCTATTCCCAAAACCACCATTTATCTCCCTTTTAATGGTTTATTATGAATCTACAGTCAGTGAATTGCTATAAACTTCAATTTTAGTCACTTCAGGCCTAGACCATGTTTTTAAAAGGACAACTTAGTAAATAAAATATTAGTGAGTACATTATCTAAAGTCATTTTACTCTGCTAAATTAACTTCTTCCACCTGTTCCTGGGTGATACCAAATTCTACCATTGAAAGATGTTCCTCAGGTTTGTAACAACGTACACCTTCACACTGGATAGCTGCAGCCAAGGTTTGAGGTGGCTGTGAGAGTCTGCAGCTTTTTCCTTGTGAGCTGATCCTGTTTGGAGTGTAATGAAATTCATCCTTAGATTCAGGGTTAGAATTGTTAAAGTCACCCTCTAAGGCATACTGTTAAATTTATTGTGGATGTAGTTTATATACCTGTAATTCATAATGCTCTGTTTGTGGTAAAACAACTTATTAATTCTGGGCTATCAGTCAAAATAGGGTAACTACTGAGATGCCCCAGATAGAGCGGACTGGTGTCCCCTTGCCACAGCACGCCATGGCGTCTTTCTGACACCTTACTTGGATTCTATTATGTAGCTTCCACAATACTGTGTCACAAAACACACCAGTACTTTATTTACACAGCTCACGCTTAGGCACTAGTTTATCCAGAATTCCAGATAAATGTCTTGTTTGAATACAATTTGTAATACTTGGTGTTTGCAAGTTACATATTAGATGGTAATAACATTACCAGGCCTCTGTACTTCACAAAATGATTCACTGAGATCCCTCTGTTCCATTTAAAGTTGTCTCCATAGCAACACAACTTACACATTCTCAGGAAAAACTAAGAACCGTCTCTCTCTGTTTCCACATCTCTTGTCTTTCTGCTCTAATACATTCCTCACGACAAATGAACTTAGTGGCTTAATCTCCGAATAGATCCTTAGGCAGATAGTCTTCAGTGCTTTGTGTATATAGTAGAGTCAGAGGGATTTCTGTCTCAGATTAGATGTTGTCCAGTAGTAAGGTTAACTGAATTTAAATGTCTTAGACTTTCTGCACCTTAGCTGTGAACCTGTAATGTAACTGATATTTATAAAAATTTTATAGTGAAAACTATTTTATTTTTTTAAGAGTATGGAAATCTGTAGCAGTTACCTTCTGAGTATTTGTGTGCCTGGCTGTAATAAAGGCTGACTCAGAAAAGTAATTTTTGTGCTGTGTAAACTTAGTACTTCTGCCAGCATGTCAGAAAGTAATTTTCATCTGTAACAAAGTAAAATATTTCTAATGTACACTGTGGGATTTTTCATTTGCACTAGCTAGAAAACTTGAAAGGTTATATTAATGTGGACCTAAATACATAATCTGACCAGAAAGGTCAATAGAATAGGTGATGATGTCATGATACTTTTGTTCAAAATGAAAATATTGAAGCAAGAAACCAGCACTTTATATTCAGAAATGGGGATAGGGGTGTTAACTTGGTTTCTGTGACTTTTTTTAAACTTCTGAATGGTTTAGGACAGGGGATGTTAAATATATTTTATAATTTTTTTTTTTTTTAAGTCTAGAAATTTTAAAGGAAAAATAGTTTTGTTACTTCATGCCAGTCCTCATGAAGTCACATGTTCAGCAACAGCATGGGCTCTTGCTTTGGCTCACCTTTACAAAGCATGTCCTGTGTTTCAGACCTAGCCCCCACATCTCAGATAGTCCCTGAGAGCCAGGAGAGCCACAAGTGTGGTTGAGGGGTGAATTCCTGCTCTTTTTTGGATCAAGTTGGCAGTGTATGCTGTTAAAATCCCAACACCTAGAGGTTGAGTTCAAGGCCAGCCTGGCTATATATGGGGACCTTATCTCAAAACAGTTGCTTGCATTCTAACCCAATCAGTGACCTAGTCGACCTAGTCTTTAGTTCCTGGATCGATGTAGTCATTAGACTCTCTGGCTGAGCAGAGACGAGGCACATGCCTTCCACCTCAGTCAGTGTGGCATATCAGACTGTACTGAGCTTACACTGCACTGAACTACACTGACTTATGTATAAGTCCAGTAGGGAAAATATTTCCACTACTTAAAAAAAACGACCCTCAGTGGGGCATGGTAGCAATGTCTGTAATCTCAGAGAGAGGCAGGAAGATCTCTTGAGTTCAAGGCCGGTCAGCCAAGGCTACCTAAACCCTGTCTCAAAAAAAAAAACAGGGCTTTTATGTGTATGACTGTTGTGTCTGCATGTATCTACACCATGATGGTGTGAGCACTAGGAGTTGAGCCTCTGGAAGAACAGCCCTGAGCCATCTCTCCAGCGCCTGAGATTGTATTTTTGTAAAAAGGATTTGGAAAGTACTTTCTTTGATGACTTTGTCATGTGGTTGATTTTCTAATGGTTTTTTAAAAAAGATTTTATTTATGTATATGAGTAGCTGTCTTCAGACACACCAGAAGAGGGCATCGGGTCTCATTACAGATGGTTATGAGCCACCATGTGGTTGTTGGTATTTGAACTCAGGACCTCAGGAAGAAGAGTCAGTGCTCTTAACTGCTGAGCCATCCCTCCAGCCCCTAATGGTTTTTTTTAATGCATTCAAAATCTCATGTTTTTCTGAAAATACTCTTTGGGGATCTTAGTTGCCACTTGGAATACACTCACTTGGCTATCTCACAGCTCTGTGGGATTTTTGTTGCCTAGTAAAATACCAAACTTAGCCTCTATTCCTTGTGTTGTGACCGTAGTGTGGAAATTGTCCATGTTCTCAGTTACTTTGTATAAATACACACATAAGTGTTCACTGATGACCCTGGCTGTGTGATGACTATGAGGCTTACTGGTCTCCAAGACTATATCCTAAGATTCTTGAAAGTATATTAAAGAGTCGCGTTTTAATGCAGACATTTGCAAGATTTAGCCTTCTAAAATAGCTGTAGAATATCCAGAAAGTGTGTAATCATTATGCTGATAGTGGGCCAAAAAACATTTCCTCAGTCTCTATACGGATAACCTGTGCTACTCACTAAAGGAGCCAGCACAGAATACACTGAACCGAAGAGGAATGCTGATCTCTTTGGTGAGTGACATAGAATGTCAAAAAGGGGAGTTTAGAAGTTAGATTGTTTCCTAGGTCTTTCTGACACTGTCCAAGCATGATAAGCATCCTGATTGAATGGGCAGACTTGACAGGTGAAGAAAAACACAGGGTTAGACAGGGCATTCGTGCTCTTAGGTGGTGATCGCCTCCTACACCTTTTGTAATTGCTGGGTTCAGGACTTGGCTAGTAGTCCTTACAACTTGATCCACCTGAATGACCCCTATGAACAGATGGGCCCTGTGATTCTGCTCTGTGCAAGTTTAGAGCAGCCTATCTGGGTCCTCAGTCCTCTCACAAGACAACCTCTACTCATAGCTCTTAGCCCACAGCACTGAAGATATTCAGTGACCCCCACTGGAGCAGCAGGCTGGCTTCTTACACATTTACCCTGCTCTGACCCCAGTAATAACATCTACCACTGTTGATTATTCTGTTAGTTGCATTATTGAGTTGGGTCTGCATTCTGTGACCAGTGCCTACAAACAGAAATGTAAATTAAAGTATTCAATATGTTGAAGATACATTTGCTCATTTTAAAATAAAATGTAAAGTCTAGCACTTAAAAAGTGTGGCTGGGTGTGTGTTTGTCTGACAACAATCACAAAAGGAGCCGTGCATCTCCACCAATGGTCAGTGGTCTTCAGCAGAGCAAACATAATTTGTGGCAAATTCTAAGTCAGATATTTTGGGGGGTGAGAAGAAAAACAAAAAAAATACAGTGCCTCTAGCTGTGGGGTCACACACTTTGTGGTGCTCTGAAAGAGACTGGCCTCCATAGATTCATATCTTATAATACTTGGTCCCAGCTGGTGGAAGAATTGGGGGGTGTTCTTAGAGCAGGCGTGTCACAGGAGGGGGCTTTGAGCCTTCAAAAACCTCCCTGTACCCCCAGTGTGCTCTCCGCCTCCTGTGTAGGGTTTGAGACTCAAGCTCTCAGCTGTTCCTACTACTATTATGTCTCTGCCCCTCTTGCATTAGAATTATAGCGAAGCTAGGCAGTGGTGGTGCGGGCCTTTACTCCCAGCACTTGGGAGGCACGGGCAGGCAGATGTCTGAGTTTGTGAGCCTGCAGAGAGTCCAGGACAGCCACAGCTGCCCAGAGAAACGCCGTCTCAGAAAACCAAAAAGAAAATAAACAGTTGTAATTGGCACTGAAGAGATGGCTCATCAGTTAAGACCATTTGCTGTACAACCGTGAGAAACTGAGTTTGGATCCTGGCACCCACATAACAGGCTGGTGTGGTCTCTCAAATTCCTGTAACCCCAGCATTCAGGAGACAGAGAGAAGGACACTGGTGCTTGCTGATTGCCAACCTAGAAAAAAACAAAACCTGGGCCACACATGGAGACAAACACCTTTAATCTCAACACTTAGGAAGCAGAGGCAGGGATCTCTGAGTTCAAGGCCAGCCTGGTCTACATGAGTTCCAGACCAGTCAGAAATTGTCACAAAAACAAACAAAACCCCACCTGTTATACCCAGGTAACTGGGGTACTATGTGAACTGGAACATAAAGCCATAGCATATGTCCCAGGTAAATGGTACAGTAACATCTGTACAGCATCTGTCTTTTTTAGAGCAATTTCAATCAAATATTTTGTCCCTTTCAAAAAATTCAATTGAATCAACAGAACAGGTACCATTTCTGTTGCCCAAATCATGACATTTATTCCAAAAGGTAACATGTTGAAATTGTCCTGACTCGGTTTTACACCTGCTTAGACACTTGTTAGTCTCTACCCCTACCTCCCAACAGTCAGGTCTGCCTTGGCAACACCCTGTTCTATGGCCTGGACCATGGTCCATCTGGATGTATTAACCAAAATAAGTAATGATTATGCAAATAAAACGTAAGCTAAAATAACTGGGAAAGGTTAAAAGATCAAAATTAATCGGCATGTTGTGTCTGAAATACTTAGGTTGCAGAGTTACTCGGACCTAATCTAAGGTTGGTGTAATTGTGCTTTGTTTGCCTTTAAAAACACTACCTTTGAGCTTTGAACCAAGAGACTCTGAGGCATTGGTTCGCTCTTGGTTGCAGGCGAAAACATTAAAGGATTCATAATCTTTTTTTTTTCTGTTTTTGTTTTTCGAGACAGGGTTTCACTGTGTAGCCCTGGCTGTCCTGGAACTCACCTGGACCAGGCTGGCCTCAAACTCCAAAATCTGCCTGCCTCCTGCCTCTGCCTCCCAAGTGCTGGGATTAAAGGCGTGCACCACCACTGCCGGCTGGATTAATAATCTTAAGATTATTGGCCTAATTGGTGTGGTGGTCTGCATCTTTCTCATGTTGATTTATTTCAATGCCAGTGTTGCATGGAATGAGGACACCACTCTAGGGACTCTGAAATCCAGGGGGTTTGGGCCTCCCTTTCCCCATCTATGTTGCACCATCTTGTAGTAGGTGATGGGTTTCTAGCCTCCATTGGGTCACAGGCAGACTTCCCTATGTGGTTGACTGTTGTTAACTATTAGGATTTCATTCTGTTGCTGTGACCAAAAGCAAGAACAAGGTTTATTTCTGCTTACAGGATGGAATTCATTCATGGAATTCAGAGCAAAAGCTTAGGCTGGGTTAGAGGTAGCTCTGCTTGCTATTTATCCCACACGGCATTACCTCCACTCAGGGAACCCACTTCACAGACAACATACAGCAGAGACCGAAGGGGGTGCTTGCTAGCTTGCCCACAGGCCAGCTTAGACTCAGATAGCTTTCTTATGCAGCTCAGGACCACCTGTCTGGGGGTGATATTGCTGGGCCCTCCTACATCCATTAATAAGATAGTCCCCCCATGCTCCCCCGAAGATGTGCTCACAGACCCATCCTATCTGGACAATCCCTCAAAGAGGAGGCCCGCCTCAGGTGCCTCCACATTGTCAAACTGACAATCGAAACAAATTAAGACAGGGCTAGAGAGATGGTTCAGCAGTTAGGAGCAGGTAATTGCAGAGGACCAGAGTTTGGTCCCCAGCGCTGGGTTGGGGTAACCCAAAATTGCCTGTAACTCCAGCTCCAGGGGGATCCAATGCCTCTTGTGGCCTCCAGAGACATTGCATGCTCCTGTACAAACCCACGCACACACACACACACATTCATGTTTTTTAAGTTAACAAAGACAGTAACAGACTCCTTTTTCTTCTCTCCACTGTCTCCCAGCTATGCCACAAAACAGATATTTGTGTTTGTATGTATGTGTGCATGTTCATGTGTGTGCAGGTGCATTCTGTATATAGGCATGCGTGCATGTGTGCATGTATGCGTGAAGGCCAAAGGGTAAACTCAATCTCAGGTATCATTCCTCAGGAACTGAGATGGGGTCTTGTCTCTCACCAATTTAGGAGCTCACCATATAGATTGGGCTGGCTAGCCAGCAAGCCTGAGGAATCAGTTGTCTCTACTCTGCCAGTGCCAGGTTCATAACTGAATGCTACACCCCTGACTTTTTTACATGATTTTTGGGGATGGGATGCAACTCACATCTTCGGGTTGGCAAGCAACTACCAACGGAGATATCCCCTCAGATCAAAAAGCAGAATTTTGTAGGGACCTCATTAGAACTGGCCTGGCAAGATGGCTCAGCAGGTGGAAGACACTTGCTGCCAAGCTTGATGGTCTGAGTTTGATCCCCAGGGCTCACAAGATGGAAGAAGGGTACAGTCTCCGTTAGTTGTTCTCTGATCTCCACATGTGTCCTATAGCTTATAAACACACACACACACACACACACACACAGATACATACATACACATATATACATACATACATACATACATACATACATACATACATACATACATA
>JADRCH010000054.1:5076897-5134885 GCA_019843965.1 Rhynchomys soricoides | reverse complement strand
ATACATACATACATACATACATACATACATACATACATACATACATATTTTCACAGCCTGGCATGATAGTACATACTTTTTAATCCCACCTCATCCAGAGGCAAGTGAACCTCTGTGAATCTGAGACCAGCCTGGTGTATATATCAAATTCCAGGCCAGGCAGAAGGACTACATAGAGAAACCTTGTCTCAAATAACAAAAACAAACAACAAAACCCAGCATTTCCAGCTATGGGTGCCGCACAAGGTAAATATAAACTGGCAGTGCAGATGAACTTGTTCTGACTGGTCAGCTTCTGCTGCCTCCAGGCATTTTCGGTTCTCACTCATCTACAAACCCACAGAGAGACAGCTTGTGAGTCTACAAGTTCAAAAGAGTTATCAGGAAAAGGAAATGATACTGAAAGACCCTGGAAGAAAAACGCCCCTAGACTCAGCACTAGAGCCCTAGGCCACCCAGGGGCCTGAGATAGGCTAAACTCACCCCCCTTAGAGAGTTCTGAGAATGGTTGTTTTTACCTTGTTCCAAAAACAGGCCCACCATGAAGTGTCATGATGAACTCTGTTCTGAAAATTGTTTTGGGAAAGTAGTTGTTTTGACTTGGCTCCTATCCTGTTGATCAACCAAAAATGTCACAGTGATCTCTGTTTTGAGCCCCTCTGCTCTTTCCCATGACGCATGTTCCCCCTGCTCCCCCTTTTGCTTTGTGGTTTTTCCCTACAAATACCCCTAACTTCAGCTGCTCGGGGTCGAGCTCCTCTGCCCCATGTGGGTTATGAGCTCCGCCCAGTGCACTGCCTCCCCGAATAAACCTCGTGCGCTTGCAGCAAGTTCGGTTTCTCATGAGTCATTGGGGGGTCGTGTCTTCCCGTGGCTTGAGTGAGGGTCTCCCCAATTTGGGGGTCTTTCAATACTTAGCCTGAGCCTAGAAACTGTTGACAAGCTAACACATTCAAATTCAAAGATGTTAGGCTGGACAAGATGGCAGGAAGAATTGGGGGGGGGGGGGTAGGATCCGTGGGAGATGAGTCTGGGAAAGCAGCAAATAACTACCGAAGAGAATGTTTTAACATTCATTCATTCACTCACTCATTGGGGAAGACATGTGCCACAGTGCTTGTAATTTCTGCACAGAGGAGGTAGCAGCAAGAGTTCCTTTGCATCCTCACCTGTACAGCCACTTTGAGGACAGCTTTGGCTACTTGACTCCTTGTCTCCAAGAGGGAGTAGGCAGGGCTTGAGCTTTGGAAGACTGAATCTATTCAACAACTATGGTGTACATTCTTATGTGGGTAGCAGAAACAGAAGCACAGGATGCCAGCTCACAAAAGCAGAGCCAAGGCCAGGTCCTGGCTGATTGAATCAGTATGCTTTCAAGGAGCCAGACAGCTCAGCAAGTAAAGGTGGAGCCTAATGACCTGAATTTGATCCCAAAGAGCCACAGAAAGTAACAAACTAAAAGATTTTATTACAAAGGTGAGAACCAAGCCAGGGTATGAGTGATGGTGCACACCTTTGATCCCGGGTCTCAGGAGGCAGAGGCAGGCAGATCTGAGTTCGAGGCTAGCCTGGTCTACAGATTGAGCTCCAGGATAGCCGGAGGCAAACAGAGACCCCCCCCCCTCCTCCATCTCAAAAAACAAAAACAAACAAACAAAGGTGAGAAACAGCTCCCAAACATTGTCATCTGACTTCCACAGGAATGCACAGGCCCAAGTATACACAATAAATAAACCAAAGCAATAAAAAGAAATGTAATGATAAAAAAATATGCCATTACTTATATAGAGAGCAAAAAGAATAATCCAAGGCTGGAAGTGTAGCCAAATTGATGAGTATACCAGATGTGGTAACACATGCCTATAATCCAGCAGTGAAAGCTGGAGGCAGAATAATCAGAAGTTCAAGGTCAACCTCAGCTACTTACAGAGTTTGAGGCCAGATTGGGCTTCCTGAGAGACCCTGCCCAAACAAAAGGAATAAGCCAATGGTTTCAGGTCCCCTTGATCTTTGTCTCATATACTAGAAGATACCACACTGAAACTCAAGAGGCCCAAGGATCACAATGAATGCGGTTGGTTGAGCAGAGGGCTAAGAAGCTGCCTCTAGGCTTCAGTATTCTAAAGCTCTGCTGTGAGGAGGTTGGACAGGAAGCTCCTCCTCTTCCTCCCACCTCCCCTGAAGCCCTGAGACAGGAGAAACTGTCTGATAGCTTCTCCAGACAGATAAGGCAGCTAGCAGGACTTCTGGCAATTCCTTGAAGGTCTCCTACCTTCAGGAAGATCACAGGGTGTTCTGCCAAGACCCAGATAAGCTGCCTTTCAAGTGCACCTCCGTACATGCAAGCTCACCAAGATGTGGTGTAGCCCTCCCCACACGTGGGAGCTGAGCTTATCAGATAAGCTTGATTTTAGACACAGACACTATACAGATAATGGGGACATTTATGGGGAAGTGCCTGGGGCTGGTCAGAACTGAAAGGGTAGGCCTGGGTGTCCTCTGAGGAGTCGATGGTGGTGATGGGGTGTTTGAGAGCCTCTTTAGTCCTGAGGTCAGGTCTTGTCTCTCTGATACCTGTTGTGGTTTTGGATCTGAGATGGTGTACCCCAAGGGTTCCTGTTTTGAATGCTTGTTCTCTGGCTGGTATCACTATTTTGAGAAGCTGTGAAACCATTAGGACAAGGTTACTAGCTTGTCAAAGTCCCCAGAGGCAAGCCTTTGAAGGTTCTAATCCTGCCCACTCTGCTTCCTGCTCTGCCAAGATGTGAGGGGTCTCTGCCAGACTCCCGAAATGAAGAATTCCACCATGCCTTTCTGGCCTTCCTGAACTGAGACTCTGTGAAACTGTGAGTCTGAATACATCCTTCCTTAAATTGTTAACGTTGGGTATTTTGTCACAGTGGCGCCAAAGCAACAGAGACAATGGTTACGTTATTAATTACCTGAAAAGTTGGTAGTTAAATTTTGGGACCTGCTTATCAAGATGAGACTTCTTCCCCCAAGTAAACCCAAAGGCTGGTGTTAAGGTAGGTGATAATGGCTGAGTCCAAAGGCCCTCCTCTGACTTCTCTGCAAGGCCAGTGTGACACAGGGTCTTCTGAGGTTCTGTCATAAAAGGTGGTCTAGTCTCTGCCTGGTTCTGCTGGGACAGCTGCCTTTGGGGCCCAGCCCTTTCTTCAGTCTCACATAGACAAAATCTTCGGCTGTGGGGAACAGATGCATGGGCAGGTCCCAGTTCATGTTAATGTCTGGTGCAAGCGAGCAGATCTAAGGACAGCTTCCCTACCCCAACAGATGCCAAGTAGAATGAAAATGAGCTGCCCCTCCCAAACAGACCCAGAAGCAGAATACATCTGTCTTCTCCAAGTGTGCTTGCTTTCTTTGTTACAGAGTTGATACAGGCTGAATCAACCCGGAGATGCCCGGCCTCCAGACTGAGAGATCTTTTTCGTTGTTGTTGTTTTTTGTTTGTTTGTTTTGTTTTATTTTTCGAGACAGGGTTTCTCTGTGTAGCCCTGGCTGTCCTGGAACTCACTTTGTAGACCAGGCTGGCCTCGAACTCAGAAATCCGCCTGCCTCTGCCTCCCGAGTGCTGGGATTAAAGGCGTGCGCCACCACTGCCCGGCTTTTTTTTTTTTTTTTTTTTTTTTTTTAAATGATGGGAAGGCTGGAAAGCTGGCTTGGCAGTCAAAAGCACTGACTGTTTTAGAGGAGGACCTGGATTTGATTCCCCAGTATCTATATGGTGGCTCACAACCGTCCTTGACTCCAGTTTCAGGGGATCCAAAACCCTCTTCTGCCCTCTTCAGGCATCAGACATGCACATGGCACACAGATGTACATGCAGCTAAAACATGGATACACATAAAATATACTAACTTTTAAAAAGTTGAGTTCAGGGCTGGAGAAATGGCTCAGCAGTTAAGAGCACTGAATGCTCTTCCAGAGGTTATGAGTTCAAATCCCAGCAACCACATGGTGGCTCACAACCATCTGTAATGAGTTCTGATGTGTCTGAAGACAGTTACAGTGTACTTATATATAATAAATAAATAAATCTTAAAAAGTTGAGTTCAGCCAGGCAGTGGTAGCACACGCCTTTAATCCCAGCACTCGGGAGGCAGAAGTAGGTGGATTTCTGAGTTTGAGGCCAGCCTGGTCTACAGAGTTCCAGGACAGCCAGGGCTACACAGAGAAACCCTGTCTCAAAAAAAAAAAAAAAAAAAAAAAAGTTGAGTTCATTACCACAAATTGCATCCCGGTGTCAGGTTCATGTGGAGTGCTGGGTGATAACCGGGAACTCCGGAAAGCAGAAGAAGGAAATGCATTATCAGCCATTGTTATTATTCAGGAAGCACAGTGGTCACAACAGCAGTTGAGAAGACTCCCGGCAAACTAGCAAGGGCGGTGGCAGGTCAGGTCACCAGAAGGGAAGATGACAACCCATAAACAAAAATGAAGTCAAGTTGCTCTGAATGCAAAACCAAGGAGCCACAAACATCAACCAACAAGGAGGCAGTCACAAGGGCCACAACTATACTCCTCCCTCACCTCACAGAGACCTCAGGGGCCATGTGGGACACTACAAAATCTGATGCCCTCTGACATAGAATTCTGAGTTCAGTTCTCAGATACTAGCTAGAAACGTAAATTCTGGAGACCTGTGGCATCCGGGATGTTGTGGGTGGAGAGGGAGATTCTTCTTTAAACCCTGGGGGTAGTTGAGAACTCACTAAAACCCTAAACAGTGGGGAATTTGTCCCCAGGGGCTCTAGGTGTTGGGAAAGGCCTTGGTGGCATGGAGGACATTGAATCCTCAGCAGAAATAATCCCTATTGGTAAAGCAGTGTAGACACCTGGAGAAGGAAGATTTCCTTCACAAGAAACTGAGGCAACTGCTCTCCCCAGCATTGTTACTGGAGGTTGGATGAGCCTGGACTGTGGGCTGGCAACTCCTCTGAGTATCTTAATTTCTCCTTTCCCTAGGACTCTAGGTAGAGTCATACTAAGCTACATACTAAGGGTGTTGTTAATAGGGTCTCACCATGCAATTTAGGCTGGCTTTCACCCAAGATCCCCTTGTCTCAACCTGGAGAGTGTTGTGATTTCAGGAATAAATCAGCCTCTGCTGCTCAAGTTTGTTTTTTTTTTTATATTTATTTATTTATTTATTTATTTATTTATTTATTTATTTAGGTTTTTCGAGATAGGGTTTCTCTGTATATCCCTGGCTGTCCTGGGACTCACTCTGTAGACCAGGCTGGCCTCGAACTCAGATATCTACCTGCCTCTGCCTCTGCCTCCCGAGTGCTGGGATTAAAGGCGTACGCCACCACGGCCCGGCTAAAGTTTAAAGATGATGATAATTATATGTGTGCATAGGTTTGGGGGAGGGGGAGTGAGTACAGTCATCATCCCGGAAGGTCAGAAGAGAGTGCCGGAAGGATTCCTGGAGCTGGAGTCACAGACAGATAAGAGCTGCAGGGTGTGGGTGCTGGGAACTAAATGTCCAGTCCTCAGCATGAATGAACAGGAAACACTCTTAACAGATGAACCATCTCTCCAGCCCACCGCTCAGGTTTTATACACACACACACACACACACACACACACAGACACACTTCGCACACAATGTCTTTATTATGCCATGGTCTTGCCTGTTTTCTACATCCCTCTACATCCACCACCCCACATCCCTCTGTCTGATATAGAACCCCCTTCCCACCCCCTCCCATCCCCAGGCATGGATTTGGGGGTGTTTTTTCAGTTACCATCCTTAGCCTGGTTACACTACCTGGCACATGACAGCCCTCCAGACAAACGTACTGGATGAGAAAGTCACTCTTCTGTTGATCTGTGCAACAGCAGCAGTGGCACTGTGTGAGAAGACACTAAGGCAGAGTTCACAGCAGGGACCCACAAAGGCTGGCCAGGCAGGCAGGATGGGTGTGACACCAACAAGCAGCTGTTCGATATGCAGCAGCTGACAGTGAGCTGTAAAAGCTGGGATTTCCTCTGGGTGGTGTTGCCTTAAGGACTCGAAGGGCCATCGTCTTAGTCACTGTTCTCTTGGGTGACCAAAGCAACTCTTATAAATGAAAGCATTTACTGGGACTGGCTTACAGTTTCACAGGCTCAGTCCGTTATCATCATGGTAGGGAGCATGGCAGCATGCATCTAGAACAGTAGGTAAGAGCTACATCCTGATATGAAAGCAGAGAGAATTGGGGGTGAGGGGAGATAGAGACACAGAGAGAAAGAGAGCTAATGATATGTGAGGTGGGCCCACCTTCAGTGACAGACTTCTTTCAATGTGGACAGAAATTCTAATCTTTCTAATCCAGTCAAATAGTGCCACCCACTCTCCGGTGACTAAGCATTCAAATGTATGAATCTATGGGCCTCACTCCTATTCAAAACACCACAGCCATCATTAGCAGCAGGGAGGAGCTACTTGATGGGAGGGAGAAAATATCAAAAATATAAATGGAAGAATCAGGCCTGGTGATAGAGGCCTGCACTATCATCGAACTCTGGAAACTGAGGCTGGAAGTTTACAAGATGCCTGGATTAGAGAGTGAGATCAGGGCCTGCCTGGACCACAGAGTGAGTTCAAGGCCAGCCTGGACAAATCAGTTAGACTCTGTCTCAAAAATAAAACATCCCTGATACGTGATTGAGTAATAGAGGATGCTTACCTAACAGGTCCAAACCACTAGGTTCGAATACAAATAGAACAAGAAGACAGCAGTGAAATGGAACCCTAGCAGTGACTTCTACCTACTTTTAGTGTCCAGAGGCAAAATTCTCTTTTCCTCTCTAATACTGCGGCATCTGGACTTCCTGCTGCTTTGCTGGCTGCCTTCCAGACAAGTGACAGAGAAGAAGAGGTCACTCCCGGGCATGGCTAGGGTGTGCTTTAAAGAAGTCTGTTTTGGAGGTCTATTAAACAGACTCATTATGAGTCACTAGAAACAGGGAAGAAATGGGGAACTAGAAACTGGCCCACCCAGCAGGTGCCATTGGACTCAGGACAAAGTTCAGTTACACAGCAACCACAACCAAGCACGAGCAGGGTAACCTTTCTGTTTACATTTATTAAAGTGTTACTCTGGGAGGGACGGCACCGTTGATTCTTCCTGCTTATGTATGTAGTAAATTTAGATGTGTGCTCAAGCCTTTTTGTGGATGCATGTATGTGTGTGTGTTTGTGTGTGTGTGTGTTTACATCCCAAGAGAAAACACAGCTGAATCTGCTCTCGATCTTATATTTAAAAATATTTTAGACAGGATTTATTTTACTATGTGCATGAGCCTGTACAGCTGTGTATACACAGCTGTGTGAGTGTCAGTGCAGGTGCCCTAGAAAGCCAGCCTAGGGCTTTAGATTCCTTAAAGCTTGAGTTACGGGTCTTGTGAGTTGCCCAACGTGGATGCTGAGAACCGAACTCTCATGCTCTTGATTAAGCAAATGTTCTTAACCACTGAGGCAGCATTCCAAATTGGCCTTTTTTTTTCTGTTAAAGAATACTGATTCACTTTTGTATTTTGTTTGTTTGTTTTCTTTTCTTTTCTTTTTTTTTTTTGGTTTTTCGAGACAGGGTTTCTCTGTGTAGCCCTGGCTGTCCTGGAACTCACTCTGTAGACCAGGCTGGCCTGGAACTCAGAAATCCGCCTGCCTCTGCCTCCCAAGTGCTGGGATTAAAGGCGTGTGCCACCATTGCCCGGCTCACTGTTGTATTTTTATGGATTTAGTTTCTGTGCCTTTTAAACTCTGTCGCTAATGATCTGTGTATATGGGGTTGGGGGGGCGGATGTGGAGGTCAGAACAAAACTTGCAGGAGGAGTCAGTTCTCTGTGCCGTGTGGGTGTTCAGGATTGAACTCAAGTCAGCAGGCTTGGAAGTAAGTGTCTTTACCCACTGATCCATCTCACCAGTGCTGCAGTTTTAATTTTTGCAAAACTGCCCACTGCATTTCTGCCATTGTGGTTTGAGTACAGATTTCCTAGTCTCCATTCTGTGTTGTTAAGAGAGTAAGAACTTACATATTATATCTAGAGGTGGCTAACATTAGATGACTCTGGCTGAAAGAACGGCTCAGTGGTTAATAATATTGGCTGCTCTTTGCAGAGAACACCGTATGTGTTCCCAATTCACATATGATTGCTCACAACAGCCCATAACTCCAACTCTAGTGGACCCAGTGCCCTCTTTTGGCCTATGTGGACACTAGGCAAGCATATGGCATAAATACACACATTTAGGCAAACACTAATACGCATAAAATTATAAAATGATATTTTTAGACATTAGATGAGGCCGTTGATGTGGATCCTCTCACAGTTAGTTGAAGCTTGAGAGACATTTCACCTGCACCTCAATCCAGAGAGGATGCTGTGAAAGGCCCCCAAATTGGGGAGACCCTCACTCAAGCCACGGGAAGACACGACCCCCCAATGACTCACGAGAAACCGAACTTGCTACAAGCGCATGAGGTTTATTCGGGGAAGCAGTGCACTGGGCCGAGCTCATAACCCACATAGGGCAGAGGAGATCGACCCCGAGCAGCTGAAGTTAGGGGTATTTACAGGGAAAAATCACAAAGCAAAAGGGGGAGCAGGGGAACATGCGTCATGGGAAAGAGCAGAGGGGCTCAAAACAGAGGTCACTGTAACATTTTTGGTTGATCAACAGGATAGGAGCCAAGTCAAAACAACTACTTTCCCAAAACAATTTTTAAGACAGAGTTCATCATGACACTTCATGGTGGGCCTGTTTTTGGAACAAGGTAAAAACCACCATTCTCAGGACTCTCTAAGGGGGGTGAGTTTAGCCCATCTCAGGCCCCCATCTCAGGCCCCTGGGTGGCCTAGGGCTCTAGTGCTGAGTCTAGGGGCATTTTCCTTCCAGGGTCTTTCATTCCCCACTTCTTCTAGAACATAGTTCTAATCCTAGAACTATAGTCTCATTTTACTTATGAGCCTGTTCTCCCAACGCCTGGTACTGTTGCCTTAACATCAGGATCTGCACAGAACTTACTCGTTCTCTGACGAAGGTCATCAATCTGTTGATTAAACAGGGTCCTACAGTGAGTAAGAGGAGCAAAATCATCAGAGGCCCCACTAAGGCAGAAAGCAAAGTTGTCATCCAAGAATTGCTGAACCATCCTTCAAACCATCCCCGTCCAGCCTCTCTTTCCTTTCTGCGTTTCTCTAGTCTTTCTCTAAGCTTGCTCATGGAGTCCCTAATGGCTCCTGAGTGGTCTACATAGAAGCAACATTCTTCTCTTAAGGCCGCACATAATCCACCTTCTTTTAGAAATAATAAATCTAATCCTCTTCTGTTCTGCAAAACTACCTCTGATAGGGATGTCAAGGATTCTTCTAGATTACTAACAGATTTTCCCAAAGCTTGAAGATCCTCCGTTATGGCTACATGGAGCTCATTGAGCCCCCTTTCTAATTGTTGTGGACCCGATACTAAAGCGGCAGCCCCTGTCCCCACCCCAGCAGCCACTCCTAGACCCAGCATGACTGCCAGGGTCACAGATATTGGCTCCCTCCTATATCTAGAGAGGCGTTGGTCATATTCGTCAATGACTACCTCTGCTGGATGGTAATAGATCCGAGGGACAAGCTGAACCATCACACAGAAATCTTGAGATGGATTAAAAACCAAGGTGGAAACACAAGGGATTAACCCGGTGTTACAAGCCCACCACCTATTTGGCTCCGGTACCAAGTATTGTTCTGTTGTGCCCTGACTGACGGTTGCAGTGGAATTACAGAGAGGCTGGTGGGTAGAGGGTACCTTGCCTATGCAGAGTTCCGTCCCTGCCACTTCAGTCATGGTGAGCTTGTTTTTAAGAGCCCCACGAACATCGGGTTGTTTGGGTGGTGGAATTAAAGAACCCTTCTGTAGGCAGCCCCTCGTAGTATGGGGGCCCTGAGGACAGACAAAGCCAACAGGAAGAAGTAGCATTGGGGTTTGTGGTATTGAGGGCCTGAAAGGCTCCTTGGATTAGGTTAAACAGTCTTTGTCCCGTCTTTACTGGGGGGGGTAGAGGAGGTTGTAGAGGGAGCCAGAGTAGGCCTTGGTGAGGAAATGGAGGTTGATACGGGCTGAGGGGGAGGGGGAGGCGGTACCTGGAAGCCTCCCTGTTCAGCTAAGACGGGATTGGGCCCTACGGGAACGGTTTTGGGGAGTTCGGTTTTTAACCGGATGGTGAAAAGGAGACCATCATCATATCCATCCCTATATAGTCTGATGCCCCATTGATATCCCTTGGCCCACCCCATCGCCTGCTTTCCTTGAGGAGTAAACCTGATCCTGAGCGGATGGCACCATTTGCTATGGCAGACACTCCAGTCCTGACGGGAGTGCGTGGGAATAGTTGGCCGTGACAGTGACATAGTCCCAAGAAGAAGAGGGTTTCCAATGAGTGTCTCCAGTAGTCTCACAACCCCAGTTTTTGCAAAAGAAGTCATGCTTATACCCACAGGTCGGCCCCAGTGCCCGATTGCAATGGTAGCCCGGACAGACATAAAAGGGGATAGGTCTTAGGGCAATCCTCCGGAAAAAGGTAGAACATCCTTCCCAGGTGCCCTTCCCCTTATCTGGTGGAGGCTGGTTTGGGTCTTGTCCTTCCATGTCCCAGATCCCTGCGTTCGGGACCCCGGTAGCCAATTTGCAAAGATCTGGGTATAAATCTGGCCACCAAGATGAGGAGGAGGTCGTCTGGCTTACTGACCATACTTCCTCCCTGAGGGCCGACAGTACTTGCCAGGTTAGTTTTAGGGGGACATGGGGATTTTCACCCAGCCCCTGAAGCAGTTCCATGCAGCAAGCGCAGTTTAAGAGGATTAGCAGTCTTCTCCAATTTCCATTCATCCTGAGCTGACTCCGGTGCTCTCTTGACATGGGATGCGTGGATCCAGGCTGAAATGCCCTCAACCTTGACTGCCGTAGGGGTGGTCAGAAGCACGAAGTACAGTCCTTTCCAGCGAGGTTCAAGGGTGCCCACTCGATGGCGTCGGATCAGGACTGTATCTCCAACCTGGAACTGGTGGGGCACATCTGGGCTTTCAGTCTCGTAGGCTCCTTTCAGCTGTTCCCAGGCTTGACGCCTGACCAATTCCAGGGCCTTTAGTCGGGTGAACAGGGGTTGGGAGAGAGAAGCATCCGGGTCAAACACTCCTCCGGCCTCTGTAAGTGGTGGGGGCCCCCCACATAGAATCTCATACGGGGTAAGTTTAAACCTTCCTGGGGTGTTCCGGACTCGGAACAGGGCAAGGAGAAGGAGGGCTGTCCAGTCCTTCCCGCCGGTCTCCAAGGCTAATTTGGTCAAGGTCTCTTTTAGAGTTCTGTTCATCCTTTCTAACTGACCTGAACTCTGGGGTCTGTAAGCACAATATAATTTCCAATTAATCCCCAGTTGGGTGGCCAGTCCCTGACTTACCTGGGCAACAAAAGCAGGTCCATTATCAGACCCGATTACCTTGGGAATCCCAAACCTTGGGAAGATTTCTTCAAGGATCTTCTTCGCTACCACATTGGCGGTTTCAGTCCGTAGGGAGCGGCTGACAGTCTATCGCCGGGCTCTGGTGGCAGGCCTCAAAGGGGCGGCTCAGCGCCCTACCAATTTGGCTAAGGTAAGAGAGGTCCTACAGGGCCCAACTGAGCCACCGTCTGTGTTCTTAGAACGCTAAATGGAAACCTACCGCCGATATACTCCTTTTGACCCAACTTCTGAGGGTCAGCAGGCGGCAGTGGCCATGGCTTTCATAGGACAGTCAGCAATGGACATTAAGAAAAAATTAAAATCCCAATTAGGGCGGTTCAGAGGAAATCCAGCATCTATCTCATTCGGGAGGCTGGTCGGTGCCCTGTCCGCCCCTGGTACATTTTTGCGAGCTTCCAGGAGGATCCGCTCCTTTTCTTCTGTAGTGAAGAAAATCTGTAAGAGTAGCTGACAATCATCTCAAGTAGGTTGATGGGAGAACATTAGGGATTCCACCAGTCCTGTCAGGCTGGCCGGATTCTCTGAAAAAGAGGGGTGGTTAGTCTTCCAATTATAGAGGTCAGTAGAGGAAAATGGCCAGTATTGGAGGGGCTGGAGCTGAGGCAGGTCGACCGGGGGCCCGTATACGCGAAGCGGCAGCGCAGTGGTGGAGTCTGGTTTCCCGGGACCCTGAGCAGGACTCTGGGCACGCCGGCTTCAAGTCCCTGCGGCTGGTCCGTCCTCAATGCCACCAACCGCACCGGGATCCGGCACTTGGGGAAGGGGGTAAGGCGGAAGAGGTGGAGGAGGAGGAGGAAGAGGCCATTCGGGGGGCTCCTCGATCTCAGGGTAGAGGAGCTGAGGGCTGGCTCTCTGGTTGAGCCTCAGGCTTTGAAGTTTTTGCTTTCGGTTTGCGTTCCGTCTCGCTGAGAGCCAGGACTCAGGAGCCTGGCTTTCGTTTCTGAGCCCACAGCTTAAGCCATGGAGGGGGGTTTTGTGCAAGATTCCCCCAGACAATAATGTAGGGAGCCTGGTCGGGATGGCCTTCTGGTCCTTCTTGGAGGACGATGGCTTTCACTGCAGAAATAACAGACAGATCAAGAGTGCCCTCTGGTGGCCAGCTGACATCAAAGGTCGGCCACTCTGAAGAACAGAAAGTCTTCCACGGTCCTTTCTTAACCTCTACTGACAAATTATGTGCCCTATCTTTGATCTCTCTCCAGTGGTCTAAGGTCAGAGTCAGGGGAGTTGCCACAGTCTGTCCCATCGTCAGTCAGAAAGTCAGACACACAAACAACACAAATAGACAGAAAGACAAAAGACACAATCCGAATCGCCCCGGGCGCGTCCCTCACAAAAGTGAAAGTGCAGCTGACGGCTTCGGGCACACAGGAAACAGAAGGGCTCGACCGGAGCCCACCAGAAGGGCTCGATCAAAGCCCTACCCGATAGGAGTTCTGGCGTCCCCGCTCCTTCTCTCCTGGAGCGTCCTCCAGGCTACGGCCTGTAGTCTTTCCTGACACGTCTGTCGACCACAAACTCAGAATTCCTTACGAAACAAAGAGCAGCCGTAAAAACCGAAAACCGAAAGCGCTTTTCAGACAGACCCAACACAGACACAAACACAGAGACACACAGACACGGACAGAATCTCACCTCCAAGTGGGTTCTCGGAGACTAGGGTGGTCGCAAAATCCCGGACGAGCCCCCACATGAAAGGCCCCCAAATTGGGGAGACCCTCACTCAAGCCACGGGAAGACACGACCCCCCAATGACTCACGAGAAACCGAACTTGCTGCAAGCGCACAAGGTTTATTCGGGGAAGCAGTGCACTGGGCCGAGCTCATAACCCACATAGGGCAGAGGAGATCGACCCCGAGCAGCTGAAGTTAGGGGTATTTACAGGGAAAAATCACAAAGCAAAAGGGGGAGCAGGGGGAACATGCGTCATGGGAAAGAGCAGAGGGGCTCAAAACAGAGGTCATTGTAACATTTTTGGTTGATCAACAGGATAGGAGTCAAGTCAAAACAACTACTTTCCCAAAACAATTTTTAAGACAGAGTTCATCATGACATTTCATGGTGGGCCTGTTTTTGGAACAAGGTAAAAACAACCATTCTCAGGACTCTCTAAGGGGGGTGAGTTAAGCCCATCTCAGGCCCCCATCTCAGGCCCCTGGGTGGCCTAGGGCTCTAGTGCTGAGTCTAGGGGCCTTTTCCTTCCAGGGTCTTTCATTCCCCACTTCTTCTAGAACATAAGCTGAAGGCTGTCTCACTGCATCTAAAGTAAGGTACAACAGCCAGCCTTGCCCTGTATAATGATTATCTTAATGATCAATTACCTCTAAAACACTAGGTTCAAGAAGTCATAGCTAAAACATTAGTAATTAATTAATAATCAATTAATAATCAATAGTATAAAAGATAACATATCGATATTAGTAATAGATCAAAAATCAACTTCTGAGTGATCAGAAATAATAGTCAGCCAGTCCAGAAAAAGACAAAGACTTGCTTGACCTTTAGTTTATCACACCAGGGTGAGTGAGCCATTCTCCAGTACCTTGGTCTAGGACAGGATTTTACATCAACATTTCTGGAAATTCCTGTATGTCCACAGGGCCCTGGGGTTTTCTTGTCATCCATGTTAGGAGTTTCTTCCATATTGGAATGACAAGAGTAGTGAACAGAGCCATCCTCACCTTCCCACCTGCCCGATTTTGCAAAGAGCTAAGTGAGATGTGCGTGCTGATGTACTCTAGTACACCAACCCAGAAATGCTTATGGTTAAGGATAGGTCTTACCACTGTAAACAGAAAAGGTACCAGACAGCAAGGGTACACCCCTCCACTTACAACTCCAAAGCATCTCACACAGCTCTGGGCTTTGGTTGCCTGCTTGGCTCTCTCATAAACAGAGGGACGCATGCCTTCCTAGCCTGAGCTGCACACTTCCTGGGAAGAGTCTTGACTGTCAGTCTCCTTTTCTACAGAAGAGCCCAAGCAGGACTCTTGAGTTAATCCTAGCGTTCCACTTCTCTGAACCTAGCTGTTTCCCAACTCTGATTTGGCCTCAAACAAGGCTCAAAGCAAGACCAGCAGAGATGACTTGGGGCATCTTCAAAATCGGAAAAGCCTAGCCAAGAATTTGTGTGGGAGAGGAAGAAACCTTTCAAAGCCCACATATCATTTATAGGGACATTCACTGTTCCCTGCAAAGATGCTTAAAGGGAATAGAACATTCCTCTGGGAGGAGACACAGATCAGTCTGTCAGGAATGCCAATACTAAAAGCCTGGAATTCCATAAAGACCAGAGATGTGTTCTCAAATATCCATCAAATGAAAGGTCTAGGGGCCTACCTTCCCTATGGTGACCTCTCTTCATAAGAATGCTTACAAGCAGGAGCTCCCCACTAGGAGCTGGACTCCTATCACAAGAGGTCAAATCCTCACATCTTCTGGATTTGACATCACGACAGGAGGAGGCAGGGAGATCCCAGTCATCCATCCCTGCCCTTTAGTGGCCTGGGCTATTTTCATTGTGTGAAAGACAACAGAGAAAACAGCCACTGCCTGGACCCTCGTATGTTTGTTTGTTCGTTTTCCTTAAGTCTTCCTAACCTGTCTACATGAGCATCTGGAATTGGCTCAAAAATGAGGAAGAGAGCAGAAAGGGTCAGGGCAGGTGATGGGTCTGACTCATCACTGGGCCTGCAATCTGAGGCTAGAGATAAACAGGAATGCGGCTATCTCCAGGGGTTGTTTTAGAATCCTTCAGGACATAGGCAGGCAGTCCCCCAGTAGGTGATCTAGCAAGGTTCCTGAAGCAACCACACACAGACAGTCTACATGACCGTAGGCTTTGGGAATGTGGTGTGGCTGTCCACTTAACTGTGGTAGTAGCCACAAAGAGCAAATGGTGGCATTTATAGCCATCAGCCCAGTATCTACAATCCAGAGGAGGGGGACATTACTGCTGGGAACAGCTGTCAAGGCAAGATAACAGTAAGAGTAAGACTGAAGGCTGACAGGCTCCCATTAAGTTCTGCTCCCCAACCCCCACTCCCGGCCTAGGCTATGAGAAGAAAGGCCTCTAACTCCATGGCCACAGTCAACATGTCCCTGGAGAATTGCTCCTTGAAGAGGGAGAGACTTTTGTCCCAACCAGGGGCTGACTCAGTCTGCAGCCTCATCTACAAAAGGTTCCTTGGGGGGAAGGGTTATATAGAAATTCAGAGTAGGGGTAATGCTCACTGGTAAAGCAAGGCCGTAGATTTAGTCCCCAGCACCAAAGAGATAGTATATATAACAAACTCAGGAGCTAGATTTTTGTTTGTTTTTCAAAGACAAGGTGGCACTATGTAACTTTAGCTGTCCTAAAACCCACCAGACTGTCCTTGAACACATAAAGATGTGCCTGCTTCCCAAAAGCTGGGATTTAAGGCATGCACTACTACACTTGGCCTTTTTTTTTTTAAATCTAGACCATATTCAAAACACAAAGATCTGAAGGCTACCCCAGAGAGCAGAATAGGGTGGAAATCTGTCATCTGAAAAAGAACGTGGCTAATGGCTATAGATTTTCTGTAAGACAACAGGGACACTAATAATCTTATTACTCTCTGAAGCTCTGTCCAAGTAACTAGCTGTCTGGAGGTTTCCCAGAACACTGGGAGGTCACCCTGCCCTCAGGGGCATGAAGAGGTAGATATGCTTCCCCACCCACAAGACAATCACCCCACCCCTTTCTCAGCCTAATCTCACCTTTAATTCTTTCTACCCCTTCCTCAGCTCCCCTCCTCAATCTCCTATCTGATGGGGACTCAGAAGTTCCCTAAGGGACAGTCCCTTCTACAGCGTTTTTACCAGTCTCAGATGTTCCCCAGCAAGCCTAAGTGTGTATGGCTGGCCTAGTGGCTACTTGGAGCAAATAGAGAGGGTGGTACCCACGGAGAACACCCAGAAGGCTGGGTACAGAGCTTCCGTGAAGTCCACCTTGAACTTATACATCAGATGCACCTTTTCGGTGACCGCAAAGAAAATGACGAAGCCATGGTCACAGTTGAGTAGCACACCGACTCTCGTGGCCTTGGTGGAGGGCAGAGTTTTCTCCACGTTGTTGTGCCAGGCGGAGATCTTGTTATTGAACCATTCCACACACCATGAGTTGGGGTTCCGCCCCAGCCGGCTCTCAGGGCCCTGCCGTTCCATGCTGCCATAGCAGACGCCTATGCCACAGAAGTTGTTCTTCTGCAGCTCCACCTCCCAGTAGTGAATGCCTTTCTTGTAGCAGTGCAGCCCCAGGACCTGAGAGCAGTAGGTGAACCTCTGGGGATGTGACCGGTAGTGCTGAAGCACGTCGGCCACGGAGGCAGTGGTGTAGTTGTCTGCCAGAGCCACTTTGTTGTGGGCGGTATTGTAGTCGAAGATGACTTTAACAAAATCTGAGAAAACATCCCCCAGGGAATCATGACAAGGGGCCCACCCAAGGTACCTGCACTTTTAAAGAATTCCCCACCCATTACATTTATTTTCTCCATCACATACCTATACATCTATCTCCTCACACATCATCCATCCATCCATCCATCCACCCAATCACCTAACTACCCATCTGACCATTCATCTATCAGAACACTTACTCAGATACACACATTATCTAGCTACCTAGTCCCCAGTGCATTGACCATCCATTCATTTGTCCATTCATCCACCCACCCACATATGCATGAAGCCACCCACACAGCCACGCTACTCACACTCCAGAAGCTCGGTTCTGGACTTGGCTAAGAAGTTTTCTAGTATCTTAGCCTTGAGTGCGGCAGAGTTTGGCTGTGGAGCACTGGCTTTGGTTGTGGCTAGAAGACAAAACAGAGAATAATATTGAGACCGGAACTCAGGACCAACGGTGGCTTGTAGCTAATTCCCTGGCACTTGTCCACCCTGACTCACCATCAAAGAGAGTTTCTTTCAGATCCAGTGATGGTCCAGGAGCTCCAAAGGTGGGCAACTTGTTGGATGAGGAAGAGGAGGAGGCAGGGCCCACAGTACCAGCTGGGAGGCAAGGGAGGATAATTATGGGATAGCAATACAACACAGGACTAGATGTCTTCTCTTCCCTTCTAAGATGACTCTCAACTTCCCCAGACATGTTTGACCAGCCAGGGCCACACAAGTGAGTCCAGATGAGGCTCTTTATCTGTCTTACTCATTTACCATCCACCCATTCAACTATCCATCCACACATCCACACCCCCATCCTCCCTTCCTTGCTCAGAGCTGCCTGCCCTCACGGCATACGTTTGTAAGAACAGATCCATTGCAGAACCCTCGTTAAAGCAGGTCAATTGTAGTCAACGTTAGCTATAGGCTCACACAAGTCACGAGAACAGAAAGATACACAGATGCACAACTTACAGGTTTTCTTGGTCTTCTTGTCCTCTAAAAAGGAAAGATTTTAGGATTAGGATATTTTAAAGCATAATGCCACACACACACACACACACACACAAAGTAACATTCATCGGCATGCATTTGACTCATACTAGCTAAGGAAGGATGGCTTAACTTAAACTATCAGGTAGTGGCTGATAACACACATCTACAAGTATAGGAATGCCCACCAGGGTCCCGGTGGGTATTCACTGTCTATTAGGAAATAGGAAGGAATTTTCTCGGAAGTGTTTGGTAACGTGGAACTCATTTGTCAGAATGTGTTTAACTGTATTTAGGGTCTGTGCGTTTTACTACAGGTTGATTAGCGTTCTACAAAAGGAAAAAGCAAGCCAAAAAGAGTAAGTCAGAAAATAGTCCTGGTTAAGTATCACAATAGTGCTTTAAGAACATCCTGAGTTCCCAAGGGCTCTTCTCCATCCACAAGCACACTGTCACGAGGTGTTCTAGCCCTCAGAGGCACAGAAACCCAGCGGTGGTTGGCTGAACGCATACATTATAAACAAGCAACAAGCAGCAAAACACACACACAGAGTCCTCTCACTCTCCCGACACCCACTGCCATCAGGGCACCTTGATGCCATTTCATACTGACCTTGAGGAAACAGTCACAGCTTCCCTGTTTAAGGATTATGAAGAGTTCTCACAACCAGTGTGTCCCCACGAGAACCTCACTTACTATCATCCCATGGGCTCCAATGTCACTGTTTTCCAAATGTGAGGGACAAGGAGAAGTCATACTCCCAGCTCCATGTCCACATTCTCAATGACAGGGACACCATTGTTGTTGGGGGGAGGGGGAGCAGGGATAAAATCTAATGCTTGAGGTGTAGGATGTAAAAAGTGTTCGTTCTTTCCTTCTTTTTTCTTTTTTTGAGGCAGGGTCTCTATACATAGCCCTGGCTGTCCTAGAACTCACTTGTGTAAACCAAGCTGGCCTCAAACTCAAGAGATCCATCTGTCTCTGCCTCCCAAGTGCTGGGATTAAAGGAGTAAGCCACAACAGTCTGCTTACACATTTTATAAATAAACCAATATACTGTGCATGTGTAGAATCAAATTTTCACTGGTAGGGACAATTAGGAACATATTCTTTTCTTTCTTTCTTTTTTTTTTTTTTTTGGTTTTTCGAGACAGGGTTTCTCTGTATAGCCCTGGCTGTCCTGGAACTCACTCTGTAGACCAGGCTGGCCTCGAACTCAGAAATCCGCCTGCCTCTGCCTCCCAAGGGCTGGGATTAAAGGCATGTGCCACCACTAACCGGCAGGAAAACATTTTCTATGGCTCACTGAGAGACGGCAATAGGGGGAAAGAGAGAAACATAGGGCTGGGAAGATGGCTGAGTGGGTGAGATAGTTGCCATGCAAGCCTGAGGACCTGAGTTCAGATCTTCAGACCCCAGATGAGATTAGTTGGGCTAGCATGTATCTGAAGTCCCAGAAGTCTTACAGCAAGATAACGGCTGCTTATCACAGGAGAATCCCCAGAAGCTTTCAGGCCAGCAGGCCTGGCTTATGCCATGGCACAGAAGAGGCCCTGCCTCAAGTAAGTGGAAGGTAAGGACTGATGTCCAAGGTTGACTTCCACTTTCCACATGTGTACCATGGTGCATGTACACACACACACACACACACACACACACACACACACACCCCTGTGAAAACCTGGGATGGGCTATGACCATCTGGAAGCTTCAGTAGCCTCTGTGACAGTTTCAACCATGCACCTGCCAGCCACAGCCATACTGAGACCAGAAAAACGAGGGGTTACTTACGTGTGTTCTTCTTCACAGGGCGTGTGGGTTTGGATGTGGACTCTGTATGGTCTCCCATGTTACCTGTACCAGAGAAAGGGGCCCAGCTGTATGTGGATCCTCCCCCCAACTCTGAAGAGCCAGGTTTGCTGAGACTGTGGGCAGAACATCCACACAGACAGCTCTCCCACTGCCTGTCCCATCCAGTCATTTGCAAGAGACAGAATTAGTATGAGGTGGACCAATTTCGTTTGTTCCTTCTTTGCTTAAAGCACAGCTGGAAGAAAGTCTCCTCCATCAGCACCCAGCTCTGGGACTTCTCTGGTTTCTCTGGTCATACATCAAGGAGACCATGAACTTAATGATGGCTGATGGGACCTCTGAATGAGGCAAAGGTGTCTGGTGGGAGTGGAGGCTAGGCCAATGTCAGGTTCTTGTCCCCTGGTCCTTTCTTCCCTCTCTTAGCAGTCTAATAACTCACAGATTTATCCCATGTGAAGTACTTCCAGAACCTTCCATAGGGTACCTCAGCTTTACCTGTATCAGAAGCCCTTCTTCAAGGGCACACTGGGATGGCCACCTGCATCTCCAAAGAAAAGAATCCTACTCCAAAGAGTGGAAATGAGTCTGTCAAGACGGCTCTGTGGGTAAATGAGCTTGCCACCAAACCTGAGTCCAATCCCCAGGACTCACACAGTGGAAGGAGAAAACTGACTTCCATAAGTTGTCCTCTGACCTCAGTCCCTACATCACAGCGCACATGTCCACATACATACACATAAAAATACTGAATGGATAAATGTGTTTTCTTTTTAAAGGGCTTAAGTTTTAAGGGAACCTGGCAGAAAAATGTAATGGCTCAATGATTTCCACACAGTGAGAGGAAAACCTAATGTGATGGTCACTGAATGTTGAAACATGTATGTGGGGGGTTATCAAGATTTCATTGGGAGGAAGTACACCCACTCTGGTGCTCTAGTCAAGGACTATAGGGATGCTGGATTGTATAAAATGGAGAAATCCACATGAACACTAATGTGCAAATATTCATTGCTCTTCTGACTCCATAAGTCATGTGACCAGCTGCTTCCAGCCCTGCTGCCTTGCCTGTGTGAAAGACTGTGACCTGAACTGTGAGCTGAAACAAACCCTTTCTCCCTTAAGTTGCTTTTGTCTGGATATTTTATCACAGCTACAGGAAACCAAACACAGACGCATAACAAAACTAAAATGCCTAATGGTATATGGAATATAAATTCCCAGTTACTTAGAAGCCTGAGGCAGAAGGTTTGCAAACTCAAGGCCAGCCTAGGCAACTCAATGAGATCCTTCCTCAATACCAGGTGTGGTGTGCACACCTTTAATCCCAATACTTGGGAGGATGAGGCTGGGGGATCTCTGTGAGTTTGAGGCCAGCTTGGTCCACATAGCAAGTTCCAGAACAGCCACAGCTACACAGTAGAGAAACCCTGTCTCTACATAAATAATAAATAAATAGATGATTCTGCCTCAAAATAAAACGTTCAAAGGGGTCATTCGGTTGAGCACTTGCCTGGTATATGAAGGCCCTAGGTTTGATCGGCAGTGCAGTCAAACCAAAAATACAAAAAAACAGTAGAAAAGGATTAGCTGGCCGGGCAGTGGTGGCACTCGCCTTTAATCCCTGCACTCAGAAGGCAGAGACAGGCGGATTTCTGAGTTCGAGGCCAGTCTGGTCTACAGAGTGAGTTCCAGGACAGCCAGGGCTACACAGAGAAACCCTGTCTCGAAAAAAAAAACAACAAAAAAAAGAAAGAAAGAAAGAAAGAAAGAGTTTAGCTGGAGAAGAATCCCCAAGTAACGTGTGTTGGGGAATATATATACAAAGATTCTATGGCAGGAAGCATGGCACTGAGAAACTGAACGGAGAGAGAGGGTGGGAGGTGTTGCGGGGACCCAAGGATGAAAAGAGAGCACCTACTTTGGCTTGTCAGCCAAAGTCAAGGGTCAGCTCTGCCATCTTAGGATAACCAGAGAGCTCACGAAGGGGTTAGGAGGGGAACAAAGTGACATCTACATCCTATCCCCCTCCCCCCAGCTATAACAGCAGATGCTGGGAACCTTGTAGGAAGTTAGCATGGTATCAGGCAGCAGCCAGATGGTGCTTCACTAGGCTCAGTGGGCAGGGTCAGAAGTGAAAGGAAATATTTGACAGCCAGGTGTGGTGGTACACACCTGTAATCCCAGTACTTGGAAGGTGACAGATGGCTTGGGCTACCTAGAGAGATCTTGTTTCAAAAGGCCAAAGGTTAGGTATAGAGGTCTGTGGTGGGGTGCTTGCCTACTATACATTGGGACCAGTTCCCAAAATTGGGTGTTGGCAGTAGTGTGTGTGTTTAAAGCAGAGAAACATGACAGTGGTTGGGAAGTGGAGGAAGGAATACAAAGGAGTGATAAGGAGGAATTTCAGATTTCTCTGATCTTAAAACCAGCCCTCTGTCCACCAAACACACTGGCAACCTAGAATCTACTCAAACCCCATCCATGCTGGCCTCCAGCACCTATCAGAATACCAAGCCTCAATCCTCTTTATGGAAAAGTAGCTGTGACTTCAGAACAAAGCAGAGGCGGTTTCAGGACCCTTCAAATTCAAGTACCAATGTTCTGCATGACACCTCTCCCACCCTAAGGCACCAAAGGGCTCATCAGCGTTGGGCCACTGTTGTTACCTGAGCCATAGCGCTCCTCAGCCTTCTTTTCCTGTAGCTGCCTGACGGAGAGCTTCAGCTCACTCTTGAGGTCCAGAGCACTCTGGTAGATTCCCTTTATCAAATCATGATCCAGATCTACCTTAGGGATGTAGACTGGTTTCGTTGACTCTCCTTGCAACTTTGCAGCTTTCTGGAACAAGCCAAGGGGTTAAGCACAGGTGACTGGAGGAAAGCCAGGGTTGGGTTCCAACCTCATCCACTCCACAGATGTTTTCTATGGCAACAATGGGTCCAACTTCCTGCCTCAATCACACAGCCAAGGTCACTGATCCTCAATCTAGCTGAAGTGCTCCTTTAAGAACTTTAAGAAGGGGGCTCAGACAAGGGCTTTGAATCCTTTCAGAGAACTCAGTAGTTCCTAGGCACAGGAATGTGTTCCCTGGGGTAGCAGAAAACCTCCACCTAGTTACCAGTAAGCATCACAGACAGAGGAAGTTCCATCACTCCTATACTGAGCACAGAATCTGGGTCCTTGGGGGACCAAATCAGGTAGTTCACAGAGATCTGGGCCCTGAACTAGACAGGTGAGGGAGAAGAGGTAAGTGATAAGATGTGGCTTATAGCCAAAGGGTACACAGAACAAGCACATCTGAAATGATATCATCAGTGCTCTGGTGGTTGGAAAAGGGACATAATCCACTGGGCAGAGGAGACCAACATGGTGTTCCCACTCAGGGCTACGTCTAAGGATGAAGAGCAGAGCACCTGTTGTGGTCAGAGCACAAGGCACAGACAAAGGTACTGGCAAGAGGTGAGCTTGACAGCAGAGACCAAGTGTGAACAGCAAGGACCATGCTAAGAAGCACAGCGCCAGGCAGAGCAGGAAGACAGGGCTTCAGAAAGACTATTCCAGGGAGTATGTGAGGGAGGGCAGGAAGAGAAGGCACCTATATAGGGAGTGACACACTAAGATGCTCCCAAGAGTCCTCCATAACCATGCCCCGAGTACAGGGCAGATCGGAAAGGGCGTTACTATGTGACGAACTACTAGGAACAGAGGAGGAACACCACAGGAACAATGAAGACATCCAACCAGTTGAAAGAATTAATCAAAAGGGTGATTATCCTGGGTAGACCAGACTTAATTAGGTAATCGACCTTCAAGAGGAATGTGGGCCTTCCTAAGAGGGCTTGAGCAAACACATGCTGCCAAGCTAAAAGAAGGCCTCAGCTCACAGCCAGCAAGAAAGTGTACACTTGATCTATAGCCCCGAGGAACTAAGTAGGGAGGAGTTCTTGGAAAACAACCCTGTGCTCCAAAATCAATACACCCCAGCCTGCAGCTAGACTGCTGATGCTAGGACAACAGCTGGGAAGCCACACCCAGATGCTGAGCCAAGGGAACCTGGAGATAATCATCAGAGGTTCTCTAAAGCCCTTAAATTCAGGTACGCTGTTGCAGACTGTAGACACAGAGTATGTCTCTGGGATCTTTCCAAATGACCTCTTATAGCCCTGACTCTATGAAGTCCAGACTCCTATCAGCTCGGTGATGCTGGGCGTGTGCGTGTACACACACACACACACACACAGGCACCCACGCCACCACTCACCTCCAGAAACTCAAACTCATCCCCTTTGGCCATGATGAGCTCAACCTCTGCCTTCAGATTCTGCATCTCATTCCTCTTCTTGAGAAGAACCTGGTGGATGGTGTCGAGTTTTCCGTAGACTCTCTTCTCCTCCTCCTTCAACTTGCGCGTGGAGCTGGCCTCTGCCGCGTCAATAACGGCCTTCATTTCCATATATTCCTGTCTCAGCTGTTCCAGCTTCCTCGTCACGGAATCCTAGGGGGCCAAAATGAAGGGGCTCCGGTTAGACTGCTGATAACGCTAAGGCTGCACTTCCGTGCGGGGTGCGGGGTGCGGGGTGTGCGGGGGGGTGCGTGTGTGTAGCACCAGGAACTCCATGACACTCCATGCTGCCACCCTGGGCAGCCACTTGGCAAAGTCCTGTCCATCTGGAGGTGATCACACTCCAAGACCCAGCAACCCCAATTCCTAGGAAGGTACTTTAACTACCTCCCCTGAGAAACACACGGGCCGGTGGTAGTGCACGCCTTTACTCCTAACATTTGGAGGGCAGAGGCAGGCAGGTGTCTGAGTTCGAGGTCAGCCTGGTCTACAGAGCAAGTTCCAGGAGAGTCAGGGCTACACAAAGAAACTCTGTCTCAAAACCCAGAAACCAACTGACCAAAGAAACAAACAGAGTGTTAACAAGCAAAGCCCAGTGTGATGACTCACAACTATAACCCCATCACTTGGGAGGCTGAAACAGGAGAGTCAGAAGTTCAAGGCCATCTTTGGCTGTACTATATACTTGAGACCACCGTGGGCTATATGTGACCCTTGTCTCTGAATTGGGATGGTAGAAGAGAGGAGACAACTGTTCACAAGCAAATCTTTTGAAACAGCAAAAAGTGAGCTGGTCACGTCATTTATTACTCCAGTTCTTCTGGAGACTAAGGCAGGAAGGTCACTTGAGCCCAAGCGTTTGTAGCTAGCCTGGAAGCATGAAACAATTTTAAAATTTTCCTAAAGATGACCATTCTCTAGAACTCTCCTTTTCAGTAATACGTGTGACTTCTGCGCATTTGAAACGTGTCAGGACAGCCAGGCAGTGGTTGCACATGCCTTTGATTCCAGTACTTGGGAGGCAGAGGCAGGAGAATCTCTGAGTTTGAAGTCAGTCAGGTCTACATCTCGAGTTCCAGGCCATAACTTGTAAATAGACAATGAATGGATGTTAATGACTTACTGCTCCCCCCCCCCATTCATTAATACCTTTTGATGAGCTAGAGTCAGCTCATTGTAGAGCACTTGTCTGGCACGCACAAAGACCTAGCTTCAATCTCCAGTACTATCAAAAAGGAACGTTTATTGATAATACATTGAAATAACATTTTGGACACACTGAGTTAAGTAAGTTGCACTACTAAAATTAGTTTCAGGTGTTGGAAGTATAGCTCAGTGGCAGAGTATTTACCTAGCATATGTGAGGTCATGGGGTCCAAGGTTCAAAGCCTACCACCACAAACATAACTCAAATTTGTTTTAAATTAATAAGAGGTGTCCGGGCTGCTTCTGGTAGACAGTGTTGCTTCAACAGTCATCTTTTTGAACAAACTTCTTGGGTAACCTCAATAGTTCAGAATCAAACACAACAACAACAAAAATATACAACATATACCAAAAGAGTGGAATTCACCTTTTTAAAAACTGTTCATTTGAGTGCTGGAGAGATGGCTCAGTGGTTAAGAACACTGACTGCTCTTCCAGAAGACCAGGGTTCAATTCCCAGCACCCATATGGCAGCTCACAACTATAACTGCAGGGTCCAACACCCTCACACAAACATACATTCAGGCAAAACACCAATGCACATAAAATAAAAATAAATGAAAAAAAAAAACCTGTTAAATTTATTGTTGTTGTTGCTGCCATTATCATTGTGTACACACATCCCCAGGTGCACACGTGGATGTCAGAGTACAACTTTCAGGAGTTGGTTCTCTTCTTCCACTGTGGGTTCTGGGATTGAACTCAAGTTGTCAGGCTCGTTCAGCAAGCAATTTTACTCAGAGATATCTCACTGACCCTCAATTCTTTATCCACTTAGGTATCCCTTCAGAGCACCTCCTCTTGTAAACACCAATGTCCTCCAGTGTTCACTTCCTCCTTTTCTATTTAGTAAGAGAACACACAGGAGCGTCATCTGGCATGCAGCTTCGTAGACTACATTTCCCAGACTCCTCTACAACTAGGCTTGGCCAGGGGGGCTAAATTTCTTCCATTGAGGCAAGGCTAGAAGTAGTATGTGCAACAAACACCACACTGATTGCTTAAAAAGAAATTGCTTGTTGCCAGTATTTTCCATCTTGTTCCTGTTTTCGCAAGCCAGAGAAAGCAGGTGAGGGTGACCTAGTGTCTGAACTATTGAGGTTACCCAAAAAATTTGTTCAAGTGACCCATCCAGCTTGGCATGAATTTAGCCATCTTGATCATAACTGCCAAGTGAGTTTAAACACACATCCCAAACACTACAGGACATGTTAAAAGATCACCACCATCACCACCACTACTACTTTGGAAAATTAGGTACATTCCAGTTGGCCAAAGTCTCTGCCTACCTTAGCACATAAGTCTCTGCATTTGGAGGTATCTTCTTCCTAGGAGTTTAGCCTGCCCTCCAACCAATATTCATAATTCTACCTTCATGCTGGAAGTCTCCCAATCTCCTCAGAAAAGTCATGGTTCCACTGTGCCAGGAGAAAAGCGAAGGCTTGCAGCTCCACCAACACAACTGTAGCCACTCGGCCAGTCGTGATGGAGTTGGTATTGGAAACCAGACCTCAATGAAGCCACAGTGGCCATGATAAAGTGGGTGCTACAGCTCAGCAACAGTACTTTATAAAGCCAAGCTCCTTCTTTCTCTATAAAGGTTAAGAGCACTGTTTGCTCTTCCAGAGGACCCAAGTTTGATTCTCAGCACCCACATGGTGGTGACTCCTAACTGCCTGAAACTCCAGTCCCAGGGGACCTGACACCTTCTTCTGACCACCACAGCACCAGGCACACATGTGGTAGCCAGACATACAAACAGGCAGAACACCCATACACATAATATACATTTTTTAAAAATCAAAGATAAGTTAATATTTTTCTAAAGTGGATAGCAAATCTGTCCCTGGTTTAACATGGAAACATGTTCACTGCTGGCCCTTGAAGCTTCCTTCTTAGTGTTTTCCCTGTACATCCTATGAGTTGATGTCAGACATCCCAGAGCCTGTGAACATGGCCTCTATTAGAACAAGAGTCTTTGCAAATGTACTTAAATTAAGAGTGAGATCATAGGAGCACGAGAGATAGATGGCTCAGTGGTTAAGAGCACTCACTGGCTGTTGCTCACAACTCTCTGTAACTCCAGTACCAGAGGATCTGACACCCTCACACAGACATACATGCAGCCAAAACATCAATGCACATGAAATACAAATTTCAAAAAAAGAAAGGAGAGAAATCATCTTGAGTTAGCCAGGTGGGCCCTGAGTCCAATAACAATGGTCTTATTGTAGATGGAAGAAAAGATACAGGAAAGAAAGACGGAAGCAGCCACAAGACAAGGAAGACCTGAGCTCCTGGAAGCTGGAAGAGGCAGGAAGGATCCCCCCAGGCACATTATTATTATTATTATTATTATTATTATTATTATTATTATTATTTCTTCTCCTTCTCCCTTCTTCCTCCTCCTCCTCCTTAGATCAGGTCTCACTATAGTTCTGGCTGGCCTAGAACTCACAGAGACCCACCTGTCTCCAGTTCCTAAGTACTGGAATTAAAGGTGTGTATCACCTGCTGTATTTATTTATTCTTAACTTTGTATTTACTGTCACAGTGAAGGCAAGTAGCACAGGGTGAATTTGGAGGTCAGAGGTCAACTCTGTGACGTCAGCTCTCACCTCCCACCTTAGCTTGGATTCCAGGGATTGAACTCTCGGGGTGTCAGGCTACACAACAATCACCTTTACGAACTGAGCCATCGTTCTAAGCCTCTTATCCCTTCATTTTTTAATGATTCTCCCAAGGCTGGGCTTACAGGGAGTTTTTCAATGTGTTTATAAAGGCTAATTCTTGGACACAAAGCTTTCTGAATGTTTTGCAAGGTTTTTTGTTGTTGTTGTTGTTCTGTTTGTTTGTTTGTTTTTTAAAGACAAGAGTTTCATGCATGGGGGTGCACACCTGTAATCCCAGCACTTAGGAGACAGAGGCATGCAGATATCTCTGTGAATTAGAGTCCAGATTAATCCATATAGTGAGTTCCTGGACAGCCAAGGCTACATAGTGAGACCGTGTCTCAAATACAAAAATGAAACAAGGGCTGGAGAGATGGCTCAGAGGTTAAGAGTACTGTCTGCTATTCCAGAGGTCCTGAGTTCAATTCCCAGCACCCACATGGTGGCTCATAACCATCTGTCATGGGATCTGGCGCCCTTTTCTGGCCTGCAGGCAAACATGCAGGCAGAACTCTGTATACATAACAAAAATGAAACAAAAGTCAGGATTTCATGTACCCCTCCAGGCTGATCTGGAACTGACTACGGAACCAAAGGTGACCTTGAATTTATGGCTCCACTCTACCACAGTTTCTGTGGTACCAGGACTGAACCCAAGGCTTCAAGTGAGCTACACAAGCACTCTGCTGACAGCCAAATTCCCTGGCATGCCCAGGCCATGTCCTCCCTGAAGGATGAGGGAGTTTGGAGTTTACAGGCTGGAGTTAGAGTGGGGGAGGTCACTCACCTGAACACTCTGCTGCTTGGATTTCACATCCTCCAGTGCTTTGGTTGCCCCGTTGATGTGGCTGTACATGATGGCGAGTTTATGCCTCAGTTTGTTCTGTAGAGGAAACACACAGGGTGAGAGAGAGAGCCCCTCGTTAGCCTAGTGTCCTAGCCCCTCCCCCACACCGAGGACCATTCCCTCCCTCCATTCCGCTGCTCCTTCTGCCTACCCTGTGCTTCTTGTACTTGATGCTTCCCTGTATCCCTTTAGGAACACAATACAGAAACGTTAAGACTTGGAACCAAATGACCGTGTTTGAAATCCTGCTCCCAGCCATGTGTCTTCTGCCTACTTCCTTGGCCATGAACAGATACCACTGGGTAAGTGGCTACAGCGGCAGTGAGGAAGACTAACCAAAGACTGTGCTCAGAGCCCTGCCTTGATTTGTCATCCCAAATGTTAGCTTCTCTTCTATCACATTTCTTTTTCTGCTACTCATTTTACAGCTTATGAAATCCAGGAAAGGGGGAGAGCAAGTGGCCAAGCTCACAGAGACAGAACGATCTGAACAGCTGCTTCTGTAACGGTGCAGTGAGGTCACACACCCTACCACAGCAAACAGCCTTGAAAGGAGACAAAATAGAAAAGGCTGGAGTGCTAACAAAGCAGTGGAGTTTCCAGGAGAAGGGAACCCAACAAAAAAGCCCAGCACCCAAGGCTGTCCTCCCCAGAGACAACTTCCAATGGTGGAAGGAAGCTAGGTAAGGCTTTGTCACCTCCAGCAAGACAAGGACACCCCAGGCCAGAGCTACCGAGGGCTGAGAATCAGGGGAAGCTGGCCACTGGGGCTTGAAAGAGCTATGCTGATTCAAAACTGTCTGGCTCTTAGCTACTTCCAGAAGCAACAGTCTCCTATGTCCTTGCTAAGATAGAACGGTGGCGTACAGAGATGAGAGGGAACACTCTACAGCCAGTCATGAGGGCTGTTATGATGTACTCACATACTTTTCTAGCACCTGACACCTATTAGCTTCTACAGCAACTCTGAGAAAGTAGACATCACTCAGATTTTACAGAAGGATGTCGAGGAATCAGGTGACTCACTCAAGACCACATTGTTAGTAACTGGCACAGGTAAGGTTCTGGTTCTAAACTTCTAGGCATGTGACCAAACTCTGTATGCTAGGAATTTCTACAAATAAATTAATAATAATAATAATTATTATTATTATTATTATTATTCCTTCCCCTAATCAAGTAGCTTAACACACAGTAGTCCTCTCTTCTACTTTCCTGCTTCCTTACTTCATCAGAGCTGGATCTAACTTTGGGGCTGGATTTGAACCATCCACTGGCACACATAAGAACCTGACACAGAGATCAAGGCTGTACAAACTGTAGCCAGAAAGCCCAGGTCAGTGATGTTTGGCTCAACCTCTGTGACACAACCCTTCCCCTGCCCCAGGCCTCCAACAGTGGCTGACATAGATTTAGGGCAAAGGGCAAACCCAGGCAGATCCTGCCTCCCTAGGCTGGAAGAGACTTGAGAACACACAGGTGTTAGCAACTGGCTCAATTCTAGAACTACTGGACGAGCCCTCCATGCTGAAAGGTTTATCCACCATTAAGCAAACAGATAACAGTCCCCTCACTGTGGAGGGGGTCCACTCCGCCCCACTCTGAATCAAAGAGAGGCAGCTCAAAGACTTAGGTGGCGATAACAGTCCACTGGCCAAGGATAGAGAACTTTTCGAGGCTTGGGAAAGCTTGTTGTAGACCAAAGACCTGGGTCCTCCACGTGGGAGAGAGTAGAATCCCGAGTCTGCATCCCCAGACTAGCAGTCACGATGGTCAAGACTGAGCAGTGCTGCCAGAATCTGGCACTGAGACAGCAGGAGCAGCACCTGGGCTGAAAAAGACATGGGCAGAAGGTTGGCAGGAGGTTTCCTGCTGTCAGGATTTAAAAAAAAAAAAAAAAAATCAACAGGAACGGCCGATCACTCCAGCTCTGGACAAAAAGGCTGAGAGGGAGCAGAGGCTCAGGCCAGGCTGGGAGGCTCCTCATGCCCCGACTTACTTGGTAAATATGCAGTTATGCAGCAGGCTACTACTGCAGGAATTAATGGCAAGTCCACTTGACTGAGACAGAGACCAATCTGGACATTTTGACCTGCATGGGGCTGCCCCAGAGCACAGACCAGAGTGCCCAGGCCCAACCACAGAAACAGTAGTAACCTATATGGAAATTTTGCAGAAAGTTTCCTCATCAGCTTTCTTTTCTTTTTACTTTATTACATTCATGTATTTGTGTGTGCCCACACACATGCGTGATCGCATGTCAAAGAACAGCTTGCTGGAGTTGGTTCTCTTTCTACCATAGGTCCCAAAGATCAAACTCAGGCCAGAGCCTTGGTAACAAGTCCCTTTACCAGCCGAGCCATCTTGATGGCCACTGGTTATTTTTGTTGTTGTCGTTTTGAGACAAGGGTCTCACCCTGTAGCTGACCTGATAGTCCAAGCTGGCCTCAAACTCATAAAGATTTATCTATCTGCCTAAGCCTCCCAAGTGCTGGAATTATAAGCAAGAGCCACTACACCAGCTACCCCCAAGGTTTACTATAACCTGAGACCATCTCGTCCTCCATTTTATCATTTGTAGCTGAAAGCTACCAGTGGGGTCAGGATTTAAACCCAGATCTTGGCACTGAATCTGGTAGGAGCCTCCCTCATAAGTGCTGAGCCTCTTGACACTGGATCCTGCCTCTGCAGCACAACCCAGGTAGCTCTCAACCTACCCAGGGATCTATAGTGACTTGCCTCAAGTCAAACAGTTAGCTCTGTGGTAGCAAAGGCTCCAAAGGCGGGGCAGACTTTCTCCCAGAACAGCTAGACTTGGAGGTATCCATAAGAGGTGGACTCAAATGATGTTACCTGTAGATCCAGGTACCAAGACTTCGGGGGGAGGGGGGGGGAGTCCTGAAGAACCTGACTAAGACCCAGAGAGGCAGGTAACACCAGGAAAGGGCTGTGGCAAGAGGGAGTGGAGCTGGAATTCTGGTCCTGGTACCACTGCAAAGCTTGCCAACCTCACCCAGGCTTCTGATTCCTTCCACAATATTAGGAGAGGCCTCAACTTCCCAGACATTTGAGAGAGAAATGAGATCAGATCACACTTTGAAAGATGTACCGAGGAGAGGCAACAGCTGCTTTGAGTCCCTAAGGGGAAGATGGGGACCTTTAAAGCCACTAAAATCATTGTAACCCCGAAAAGCCATTAGGAACCATTACTCCCTGACACACACTTCCAGTCTTTATCAAGGTGGACCCAGGTCCAGAGGCTGAATTCCTGCTCAATTTCACACAGGAAGATGGACTACACCAACTGAGCACACGCCTTTAGTCCCAGCACTTAGAAGGCAGAGGCAGGCAGGTCTCTGTGAGTTCAAAGCCAGCCTGGTCTACATAGTGAGTTCCAGAACAGCTAGGACTACATAGTGAGACTGTCTAAAAAAACAACCAAAAAGATGGGCTTTTACATTATGGTGCCAAAGTGCTGGCTCTCCCTGTAGGTCCCAAGCAGGGATTCCTGAGGCTCTCTGCTCACACTCGTTGTCCATAAACTCTCCAGATCAGCAGAGACTTCTGTTACGCATGACCTCAAGCCTCCAAGAATGCTCCATGCTCTGGACTCAATAAATGTGAACTCAACAGATCTGATCTACAGGGGAAAAGGAAACTAGAAACCGTGAGTCAGAGCAGTCTGGTTCCCGCTAAGCTAACTTCTCTGGCCCTGTTTTCCTTAACTGTGAAATGAACTAAGCACACACAGCCCTCACATGCTGCCAGGATCTGGAGGGGGTGGAGAGGTAACCCCCCAGGGTTCGTAGTTAATATTCAAAACTACTGAACTCCACTGGACAAACACAGGCTTGGGGGCAGGCACTCTTCAGTTGTCCGATATGTAAAATAGACATGAGAGGGCAGGAGAAGGCAGACAATAATGGATGAGAGAGAGGCTATATTTAATCTACTTGTTTGGTCTTTGGGGATAGCCCCCTACTGCCCAACTCACAGCGGCCCACGAAGCAAGCCTAAGACCATGAAGTCTTGTGAAGGGGTGGAATCTCTAGTCCAGCAAAGCCTATCTCCTCTCAGCAACCCACTGTACTACAGAGATACCCAGGATGGGCTCTCTCCACAATTCAGCTGCCCCAGGCTGTTGTTCCTCTATACCCTCAACCAGTCATTCCGTCATTCCCTACCTCCAGGTCGGCGCTGGCCTGGCTTAGAAGTGTAGGGGAGCAGGTCTTGTGCTCTACTAGGCAGATATGGCAGATGCACTCGCCATGCTCGGGACAAAACAATTCCCGAAGGCGGTTGTGCTGGGAACATTTGCGGCGCAGCAGGTCACGGACCGGCGGCTGCAGGGGGTGATCCTGGAAGGCAGGACTGTCGAAGTGAGGCCGCAAGTGCTCCTGGCAGAAAGAAGCCATACACACGAGGCACGTCTTCACCGCGATCTCCTTCAGGCAGTGGTCGCAGGCCACCTGGGTGGCTGAGCTGGATGCGGCGGAGCGCGCAGGAGGGGTCCAGTCGTCCACGGGGGTCCGCGCCTGCTCGGCCTGCAGGAACTGCTCCACCACGGCGCACAGCACTGTGTTCTTGTGCAGCTGCGGGCGCACCTGGTACACGGTGCGACACTGCGGGCACCGGTACGGCGGGCCCTGGACGACCCACGTCTCATCCAGACATGACCTGCAGAAGTTGTGGCCGCACGGGGTTGTGACGGGCTCCTTGAAGAGCTCCAGGCAGATGGAGCACGATAGCTCCTCGGCCAGAGGAAACAGCTCGGCCATCGCGCTCCAGGGGGCACCCGACGGGACGCGCAGGGACAGCTGCACACACCACCGCGCGGTGCTAAGGAAGTGCCGAGGAAGGAATCGAAACTGGGTAGGAGGGGCGGTGCCCTGGGCTTTCAGGAAGTCACGTGGGGCTCAGGGCGTCCGGAAGGCGGGCGGGCCGGAGGCTTCTCGCCTGGTGCTGGGAGCCAAAGGTGAGGGTACGAGGTGAACTCTGATGATCTCCACACCCTCCGCGGGCCTGAGCGACGCAGGACCCCAAGGCCACCAGGTGGAGTTTCAGAGGCACTCTGCTGATGAATTGTCGCAGGGGTTGGTGTATCCATACCCTCCAGGCCGGGGCCTATGTCCTACCAGAGTGCTGCCAGCTCGGCTTTGGAGAACATTCATCCGTGACCCCCGAGGTGTCCCCAACCGCCCCTCCAGAACAGGACGGGTCTTATCATTAAAACTCAAAGCCAAACAGAACAAAATACTGTAAACGCAGAGCATGATGGCTCGTGCCTATAATTCTGTCCCTTAGGAGGCTGAGGCAGGAGGATTGCCGTGAGTTCGGTGCCAGCCTGGGCTAGAGCGGTAGTGGCTGTCTCAACATCTAAAATAGGGTTGGAGAGATGGCTGGGCAGGAGAAGAATTTGCAATATGAGGTCTAAATACAATTACTGAAACCCTGGTTAAGATTCCAAATAATTTAGCCACTGACCCCGTCCCCTCCAATACCATGCACATAATAATTTAAGGAAAACAAAAGCAACAAAACACAATTCCATGGACTGTGGCTGTCCTTTCCTTCTCTTCCTCTTCCCTTTCTCCTTCCCTCCAGCTGGTGCTGGCTTTCTCTCCAGTTTCCACTCTGTCCCTGATGATGGGCTCTGATATATCTCCACACAAGCCCTAAAGGCAGTGACCCCATGGTCACTCATTCAGATTTGGTGTTCCTTTGATGGAACATGATCTTAAGAAAGAAAGAAAGAAAGAAAGAAAGAAAGAAAGAAAGAAAGAAAGAAAGAAAGAAAAGAAAGAAAGAGAGAAAAGAAACACACACACACAAAACCTAATATTTCAAAAGTTGGGTGTCACAACCTGTGCCCAAGTCAGCTTCAGCCACCGGTCCTTAAGCCAATTAAAAGAACCAACTTAAAAGAGGGAAAACAGGAGGGGCAGTGGTGGCGCATGCCTTTAATCCCAGCACTTGGGAGGCAGAGGCAGAGGCAGGCAGATTTCTGAGTTCGAGGCCAGCCTGGTCTACAGAGTGAGTTCCAGGACAGCCAGGGCTACACAGAGAAACCCTGTCTCCACAAACCAAAAAAAAAAAGAGAGACCAGCAAACCTCTCTAGTCCATCTTCCAGGTTCTGAAGTGAGATCAAAGTTAAAATAAAAGGCAAAAATACGCACATCTAAGTGCCAGTCAAGACCTGGTCCAGCCCACCACTGGCCCATTATTGTCTGGGATTCAGTCTCATTCTGTAAACTGCTCCCTCCCACAAGCTGTTACAACTGTGAAATCTCTTCCCAGAAGACAAATTCTCCCTTTGGTCTCTCTCAGCACGGGAGTCCAAGGAAATTCCCATTTCTTTGGGGTCCACTGCTTCATAGATAGATAGATTGAGACACAAATATCTCTTAAGAATTTCTTCACCTAAGCCAGATTGGTTATAGTACTTTTAAACTGGGTGAGGTGGAGCACACCTATAATCCCAGAACTCTCTCTGGGGAGACTGAAGCAGGAGGATCTCAAATTCAAGGCCAGCCTCGGCTACATAGTAAGACACCACCCCACCACCCCTTAAGTAATAAAGGCCTAGGGATATAGCTTAGTGGTAAAATACCTTGCCTAGCAATTTTCAATACTGAAAAAAAAAAAAAAAGAAATTTTTACTCACTTGGGATTTGGGGACTCCCAAACTTAACACATGTTTTGTCTCTTATATGTGCACACACAGTATTGAAGCTTCACTTTTTTTTCTCCAAATCATTCATTTAGGCTTACATTGTTTTTAGTTTTGTAAGTCAGTCCCCCAATCTGGGCTGAGTGCAGAACAGATGGGTGGATGGGAGACTACAAGTGTTCAATGGGAAATTTGACTGTGGCAAAAAGAAGCTTCTTGAGGAATTACAAGAGTTTACCTTGGATGACGAGATTAAGCAGCCAAGAGGACAAGGTAAATATCTCATGCTATCTAATAGTCACTGTTTATGAGGCACCTACTGTGTGCCGGACAAATGGCGTATATTATCAAAACACCTTTACAAAGCCCTAAGGGGGCATCCTACATCCATTTTTATTGGTGAGGGTAGAGATAATTTTACAAACAGAGCTGGGATTCGAACTTGGGACTGCTGAACAGAACATTCAAAGCGCTGGCTCCCCTGATTTTCATCACATGGACTTCTATTTCCCCAAGACTTATCATCCCACCTATTCTGGTTCATATTTTGGTGGTAATTGTCTGCATGGAAAAAGAAGAAAAAAGTACGTTGCGGTGGAATGCTGGGAATCCTTACAACAACCTGTGAAGTAGATAAAAACATCCCACTTTACAGAGAAAAAACAAACAATCCAGCCAAGACAATGCATGCTGGCACACAGCCTATCTGGTTCCAGAAGGCAAGTGTTTCCTACTAGGAAATGTTGCCTGTCTCCCAAGGGAGGGGGGAAGCAGTTTCCAGGAAATGAACAGTATAAAAATCCACCTCTAACCCTAATTATCATGGATGGAGGAGTCTGGTGACTCAAGGCAAAACGTGACATTCTCTTTCTAGGCTGGATGGTTGAGAAAGGCTGGTTGGACAATGAAGGTCATTTGGACAGCTGATGTTCCATGTTTATCAAATTCCAAGGGCGAGATAGTCACAAAGACTTACTACACAACAGGCATGCCACAGAGCAAGAGCTGAAGGACTCTGAGCCAAACAGTTCTGCCTTCTAATACAGAGAGCATTGAAGGGGAGTGTCCCGGAAGGCCTGGATTTCTCACCTGTGAAGCCAGGAGCCTCACATCTCTCCCCCGCCTTTTGGTTTATAGAAACATTGGACTTGGACGTAGGTGGTAATGAGCCACACGGATCCTAACCTTTACAAATGGGCTGATGGGAGGCTAGGAACTGCTCTGGGCTGGCAGGGTGTGTTTGTTTTTCACTATAGCTGATATCTTCATTCCAGCAATATTGCAAAGCCAAATGGGACCCGGTTGGTCAAGAGGGGACTAAGTACCTGGCCTGGTCCAGGTGATGGCTGGCAATCATAATAGGATTCCTGCTTTGGGTCTAGAAGTTGGGAAAGGTAGGTGGAGGAAGAAGCCTCATTTACTGCAAATAAAACATCAACTCTTCCCACCTGGGCGGTCCTCACTGAACTTCGGCTATAGTTCGAACACAGCCTTTGAATTCTCACACCCTTGTGAAGGATTCTCATCTGAAAGAGCCAGAGAGGCTGGGTGCGAATGGAGCTTAGTGCTAGAATGTGTAGTTAACAAGACCAAAGGTTAAGGAGTGGGGGTGGGGGAAGCCAGAGACCTACTGTGCAATAGGCACAAATGACCAAAGATCTACTGTGCAGTAGGCATGTAACAGACTCAGACTGAGCTCCAGATGGATGACAGAAGGTCCCAGAATCTAGGTCTCTTAGCTTAGGGTTTTTTGTTTTTAATGTGCTGTCATGTCTATGCCTCCAAAACATTTAAAAACAATCTCCTACTGTCTCCAGATTTTGAAAAAGAGACTCTCACTAGGTAGCCCAGGCTGGCCTCAGAGTCCTCCGGCTTCCACCAAGGTTATTCCTAACCATAAAATAAAGGTAAAGAAGTCTAAGAGGCGGCTTCTTTCTTCTTCTTCTTCTTCTCCTTCTCCTTCTCCTTCTCCTTCTCCTTCTTCTTCTTCTTCTTCCTCTTCTTCTTCCTCCTCCTCCTCCTCCTCCTCCTCCTCCTCCTTTTTTGATTCCCAAACTACGATCCTGTTTTGATCATGGAACTCTCGTTGGTTTAATCAGCACCGATCAGGGGGCTTTACTGCCTCATTTGCTTAGCATCCCCATTGTATGAATGGAATGTACACCCATCCTCGTGGGACAACCAAAGGGCATGAGGTATTATTATTTTATATATTGCTGGATTTGATTTGCTAATTTTTTCTTTCAATTTATTTATTTATTTATTTATTTTTGGTTTTTCGAGACAGGGTTTCTCTGAGTAGCCCTGGCTGTCCTGGAACTCACTTTGTAGACCAGGCTGGCCTTGAACTCAGAAATCCGCCTGCCTCTGCCTCCCGAGTGCTGGGATTAAAGGAGTGCGCCACCACTGCCCGGCTTTTTCTTTCAATTTTTAAAATTAAATTGTGTGTGTTTGTGTCCATGTAAAGGTCAGAGGATAACTTGAGGGAGATGGTTCTTTTACCATGTGGATTCTGTGGCTAGAACTCAGATTGTCAGCCTTGGTTGCAATCACCTTTACCTGACGAACCATCCTAGAGGCCTTCCTTCCTTCCTTCCTTTCTCTTTTTCTTTCTCTTCCTCCTCCTTGTTCTCTTTTTAAATGGGGTCTCCTGTAGCCCAAAATGACTTTGCTGTGTAGCTGAGCATGACCTTGAGCATCTGATCCTCCTGCCTCCTCCTCCAAAATACTAATTATAGGCATGTGCCACCACATTCAATTTATGTAGTGTTGGGGATGGAACCTAGGATTTTTTGTTTAGGCAAGCACGAGACTGAGTTATAGCCAGAGTCATGTTTTTTTTTTTTTTTTTTTTTTTTTAGAGATATGTCAGTCGGCATCTCATGATGATGATCAATACCAGAGATGACAGAATAACAGAAACAGGTGAACCCTGTTTTGGTGGTGCTTATGACCAATTGGTCCTCTTGCTTCAAATCTGTGGTGCAGAAGCACATCGTAGTAGCAGGCATGCCTGGCAGAGCAAAACCTCTCCACTCCTCGGGAAGCCTGTCAGTATGGGGCGCCCTCCCTCAGAGAGTAACCCTCGGGCCTTCAAAGGCCTCCGCCTCTCAACAGCGCCACCGTGTGGACACAAATCTTTAACACACAAGTGCTGGATGCTAAGAGTCCGAGCAACACAAGCTTACTGTGACCCTGAAAGACAGTGGTCTATAAACTAATTAAGATATCTATGTCAAGCAGTGCAATCTGAGTCAGGTCACCTTCGCAAAGGGAACTGAGACTGCCCTTCTCTCTGAAAGTTCTTGTGCTTCTTCACAGTCTGATGAAGGTTTCTTTGGAATTTTCCCTAAGATAAAGCTTTGAATTGTCAATTTGATTTCTTTTTAACTTTTTTTTTTTTTAAATGTTATGCCTATTGATTGTTCTGCCTGCATGTACTTGTACCCATGTATGACTGGTGCCTGTGGGGGGTCAGAAGAGGGCATTGGAGCCCCTGGAACTTGAGTCACAGATGCTCTCGACAGCTGGACCATCTGAGCCACCCACCTCTCCAGCCCCGTGAATCTAAGCTCTTCGGCTGCTGTAACAATATTCAGAATTGGAGCTGGGGAGTCAGTTCCGTGGTTAAGAGCACTGGTTGCTCTTGCAGAGAGGCTTGGCGTTCAATTCTCAGCACCCACATGGCAGCTCAGTTGTTTGTTACTCCACTCTCCAAGAGTCCTCTTCTGTCCTCTCTGGGCATCACATATGCACCTGATGCACAGAAATACATGCAGACAAAACATCCATACACACTTAAAAAAGATCAGGTTTTTAATTTGTTCTTATAGCCCTTGTTATGTTTTTCAATGCATTTGTCCATTTCTTTATATTAAAGAAAGTTATATTAAAGTTTTATCATGTGGCTGCAGTCTCATCGTGCTGATTTTTTCCTATTTTTATTTGAGGACTAATTCATTCATCATAAAAAGTGACTGGGTGTACGTGTACATAAAAAGGCCAGGCGTCCCCACTCGCCTTCTCCTCTTTGTAACTTTTAAAATTTTTATTTTCAAACAGGTATGGTGGCTTACATCTTTTTCTCCTTTTTTAAAGATTTATTTATTTCATGTATGTGAGTAGACTGTCACTGTCTTCAGACACACCAGAAGAGGGCATCGGATCCCATTACAGATGGCTGTGAGCCACCATGTGGTTGCTGGGAATTGAACTCAGGACCTCTGGAAGAGTAGTCAGTGCTCTTAACCGCTGAGCCATCTCTCCAGCCTGGTGGTTTACATCTTTAATCCCAGCACTCAGGAGGCAGAGGCAAGCAGATCTCTGTGAGCTCGAGGCCAGTTTGGTCTACACAGCAAGAGTTCCAGGCCAGCTAGGGCTACTTAATTAGATGCTGTGTCAGAAATATATTTTATTTTTTGAAGAATTTATTAATTTAAATGATGTGTATGTCTCTGTGTGTGTTGGGGGGGAGAATGAGCTCATGAGGCAGGTGCTCAAGGCACTGGACAGAGATGCTAGGATTTGAACTCATGTCCTCTGTAAAAGCAGAATGTGTTCTTAACCACTGAGCCATCACTCAAGCTTTTTATAAAGAAATACACAAATACTTCATAGAGGAACCCAGTCGACACATGGCTGTGTATATATATAAATAAAGCAAAAGTTCCATAAAACAAATTTAAATTCACTGGGCATGATACAAGTATTTTTCTAAATGCTTGCATTTTTCAGAGCTGCGTATGAACCCTAAATAGGTTTTTATTATCTTTCTGTGAACTTTGTTTATCAGCATATAGAGAAGGGTGATTCATAAGCTGATTATATCTGAAAACACACCGGAGGTAAGTACCTCTGGGCTGTGTATCAATACTGAAGACTTACCGCAATCTGTTTTCCAAGCCCTAGGACAGCGTGCTACACAGATGCCCTCTGCTGAAGCCTCACCAAGGCTGAGCTTACCCTCCAGGAATAACCGCTACAAATCAGCAAACACACTTCAACATACTTTCCGCTTATACAGATAAGCCTAGCCAGCGTCTTCAGTGACCCAAGGGACTCAGCCAAACCACACTCTGTGACACTTGGCTCAAACCAAAAAAAAAAAAAAATTAATTTTTTTTGAGACACTATCTCACTATGTAGCCCAGGCTTTCCCTGAACTCATAAGCCTCCTGTGTTACCCTCCCAGGTTCCAAGCAAGCCTCCTTGTTATGAAAATGATTACAGACCAAGATAACTATTTGTAGAACTAAAACATAACTCAGAGTGGACACTGAGTTTGATATGATTTTATTTAAAAATTTGCAAGGTTGAAGGAGGGATCTGAGTTTTTGTTAAAAGAAAGCAATTTTCACAGTTTATATTCAGCCTTTAGCTTTATGTTGAATAACAACAGAAAAGGAAATTTCTGTTTAAGATCCTCACTTCAGTATGAGAAGCCAAGTTCCTGGCATTGTGTGGCAAGGCCACTTGGCCCAGCCTGGTCTGAGGCTCATGGCCAGCCTTCTGGCCGTGGGAGGCCAGCTCTCCTCCAGGCAACACAACAAGGATGTCTTCCCACTGCCGTCTGCGCAGGGTCCTGCCAGTCCTGTATTTTACAGCAGGAAAATGTGAAAGGACTCTTGACTCATCACCTCCGACAAATGCAACCCCACAACTCTCGAGGAGAGCAGGAATAAATGTGTGGAATGTACGAGACGCTCCGTGCTTAACAGAGCGGCTCACATATTAAAAATTAAGTCAGGAAACACGCATTAGCATTTTACAATGTGACTCAAAGGAACAAGACAAGATGTACAGCACATTCTTGCGTGTGGTACTATAAACTCCTATGGACGATTGCTACCGGTAGCCAAACAGGTGCGAAAGGAGCCAAGGACACTGCCATATTGGTTGGCAACCAGTTTTTCAAATGGGTTACTGAATTAGCCTGAAGGAAATAAGGATCTACAAACTAACAACTTTGTTACTCTAAATGATGAGGTAGATTTTTTTCCCCCTAATATGGTAAAGTGAAGATAACAGAAAATCTAAACATTTAGTCTTCTTTTTAAAAAATGTCAGGCTATCACCACAGTCACAAAAAATGCAATTATAGAAATCGAGAAGGCGAGGTCAGAGGTTATATGCAGACACATTATTTACTTGAGATGCTACTTGAAGAGTCAATAATCAGTCTTGGATCGATCAATTCTTTCCAGAGCACAGTGATCTAAGGAAAAATACAAAACACCAAATTTAATTCATTCCTGGTGTTATATAAGCTAAAAATTATAGGTTAGTTATGTAAGTTTCTGTGAAGAATGGTTAAATAATGAAAATACTTTTAAAGCTAGTAAAACTGAGTTTAATCAGTGAAATGCAGCAACTTTGTTTTTTTTTTTTTTTTTGGTTTTTCGAGACAGGGTTTCTCTGTGTAGCCCTAGCTGTCCTGGAACTCACTCTGCAGACCAGGCTGGCCTTGAACTCAGAAATCCGCCTGCCTCTCAAGTGCTGGGATTAAAGGCATGCACCACCGCTGCCTGGATTTTTTTTAAGATTTATTTATTTATTTCATGTATGTGAGTACACTGTAGCTGTCTTCAGACACACCAGAAGAGGGCATCAGATCCCCATTACAGATGGTTGTGAGCCACTATGTGGTTGCTGGGAATTGAACTCAGGACCTCTGGAAGAGCAGTCAGTGCTCTTAATCACTGAGCCATCTCTCTAGCCCATGTTAAACCACCTTTGATTTATAGCAGGGTCTGGGGTGGTGAAAAGGAGATTACAAGGTGTCAGAAAGGTTTGCCATATAGATTGGGTGGCTCTGAGAGCTAAGGTGGAGCAGCCAGCAGCCAGCACCAGGTGGCTGATGTCCGTTCTCTGCTACCAGGCAGAACTACCTACCACAGTGTACCAATAGAATAGATGCCCTAGCACTCTGCAAGGGTGAATGATGAGAGCCATCTAGTGTCAAAAAGGGAAAACTACAGGTTTTCTGCTTGTATTTTTCTACATATTTTTTAAAAAGTATGTTTAAATATTGCAATCATAGAAGCACAGGAAATGAGGCCAAACCATCTGATGCTGCCACAAACCCTAAGAATGTGTTTCTAGGAAAAAACCCTAAAAGTATCTTATACCTTAAAAAACACAGGCAAGTGCAGGGCATGATAGTGCAAGCCTTTAATCCCAGCATTTGAGAGGCAGGGGCAGGAGGATCCTGTAAGTTCCCAGTCAGGGCTCTGTAACCCTGCCTCTAAACAAACAAACAAACAAACACACAGGCAAGCACAAAGTCTGGTTGAGAGTTCAAACAAAATGTGGATTTTCAGCACTGAACTATAATAGCAAATAAACACAATGTTTCAAATGCAAGCACCAGAGGGAGTGTTGCTTAAACCATAACAAGCTGCCCAGAAGTTACCACCAGCAACGACTGCTGGCTCCCAACACAGGGAACCATGTGCGTTCCAGGAGGTTAGGTCTGGCAAGATGGCTCATCAGGAAAGGTGCCTGCTGCTAAGCCAGACAACCCAAGTCTGAATCCCAGGCTACACATGGTAGAAGAAGAGAACAGACAATTGAAAGTTGTCTTCTGATCTGCACATGCATGCAGCCATATATGGTCACACACACATACACAAATAAATCTAATTTAAAAATTAAAGTAAAATGGAACATCAGAGGGCAGAATCACCATGTTATGTCATTCTTTATGCCATCTATGCTACTCCAGTCAGGACTGGGGAACCCGAGGGGCAGTAACAACTTGTAAGACACATAGTGGAGGCTTCTGAGCTCACATTTCTTCTTGACCTAAGTCTGGTCTCCTGGCTAAGCTCAGGCTACAGCAATGGCTTTTGAAGTATTTGGCATTATAAAGTCTGACAGAAGCCAGTCTCCTAAGGAAACCTACATGACTAGGACTTTAAAAGCAGTGCTGTGCTTTTAAACTGGGACATAGTGTTTGTGCATGCCAGGTGGGCTCTGGGAAGTCCATGATGGCACCTTACTTTGAAACCAGGCACTTGTTGGCTATTCCAAATGAAGACTAAATGCCCCCAGAGCCCTGATCCTCTAGGAGTTTAACACAAGAAAGCTGCAATGTCAGCTTTTGTGCCCACCCCACTCCCCTCTATCAGTCGAAAGCGTTAGGAGTAGCATGCCTACCCTCTTCTCCTGTGTCACAGCGTATTCCACCACCTCGGTTCCGTTTTCATTGTGGTAGACTAAATCAAACTTCCCAGGTTCTTTCACAGCTGAAACAGAGGGTAAAAACAGTAAGGAACTTCTCCATGGTTAAAATGTTCTTCATGGGGACTGCTGGGAAGCTGGGGACACATAGGAAAGGGCAGCACACTGCTATAAAAGACACGGCTGGCCGGGCAGTGGTGGCGCACGCCTTTAGTCCCAGCATTCGGGAGGCAGAGGCAGGCGGATTTCTGAGTTCGAGGCCAGCCTGGTCTACAGAGTGAGTTCCAGGACAGCCAGGGCTACACAGAGAAACCCTGTCTCCACAAACCAAAAAGAAAAAAGAAAAAGAAAAGAAGAAAAAAGAAAATCTTGCCAGGGATGCAGCTCAGTTGGTAGACTGTTTCCATAGCATGCAGCCAGCCCTGAGTTCAAGCCTTTGCACCCCATAAAAACTAGGCATGGTTGTGGTCATCTGTAATTCTAGTACTCAGGAGGAGAATCAGGTCAAGGTCATCACTGGCTACACAGCAAGGTCCATACAGGCATCTATGAGACTCTAGCTCAAAACAAACAAACAAACAAACAAACAAAACTGGAAGAAGGAGCTCAGCAAACAGAGGTGCTTGAAACATAAGCCTGAAGACCTGAGTTTGATCCTCAGTACCCACATGGTGGAAAGAAAGAACCAACTCTTGCAAGCTGCCCTGACCTCCACACGCTTAAACAAACACATAAGCACATACATATATACATACATGTTTTTTTAAAGACTAGGGGGAACACAGAAGTTAGGGGTGGAAGAGGGGTAAAAATTATGTGACTACAGTACTCATGTATGAAATTCTCCCAAAAAAAAAAAAAAATTGTCTCTAAAAAAAAAAAACCCTCAAAATTTTAATAATCAGCTGGGCAGTGGTAGCGCACACCTTTAATCCCAGCACTTGGGAGGCAGAGGCAGGAGGATTTCTGAGTTGGAGGCCAGCCTGGTCTACAGCATGAGTTCCAGGACAGCCAGGGCTATACAAAGAAACCCTGTCTCAAAAAAACAAACAAACAAAAACCAAACAAAAGAAATAAAAAACCCCAGCAAACACATATCATGTATTTGGATCTAGAAGAGCAGACAATTAAAAAACAAAGTGATTCTTTTCTTTGTACAAGCGATTGATGCCTGCTTCCTGCAGCTTTCTAACTTCCTGTGCCTTTCCCACTTCCTGTGCCTTGTGGGCAGCCCTGCTTCTCCAGGACTTGGATGCTCTGAACAGCTAACACCTGCAGCAGCTCTGAGACGTTTTCGTTTTCTCTTGGCAGGCTTTTTGTTTTGCTTTGAGCCCTAGCTGACTCAAACTGGGAGCCCTCCTGCCTCAGCATCAGACTGCTGTGACTTGAGCCACTTTGGAAAGCTTTTGGCTAGTGTCAAACACCTTCATCCTGTTCCTCACAGCCAGCTCTGTCCACTAACTTGAGAAAGCACCACCATTCCCACTGCTGACCCAGCCACACACAACCCCACTCACTTAAAGCATGATCCCTTTCCGTTTCCTTACCCCAGTTTAGTTCCTCAGCACAATGTTGTTTTGAGACAGATTCTTTTTTAAAAAATATTTATTCTATGTATATGAGTATGCTGTCACTGTCTTCAGACACATCAGAAGAGGGTGCCAGATCCTATTACAGATGGTTGGGAGCTACCATGTGGTTGCTGGGAACTGAACTCAGATCCTCTGGAAGAGCCGTCAGTGCCCTTAATTGTTGAGCCATCTCTCCAGCCCGAGACACAGATTCTTACTGGGCCAGTTGGGCTGGCTGGTCACTGAGTCCGAGGACTCCATCTCTCCCTACTTCACCAGAACTGGGATTCCAGGCACCCACCATCATGCCAGGCTTTTGTCTAACATGGATTCTGAGGTCAAGCTCGGGTCCTCATATTTGCAAGGCAAACCTTTCACCATCTGAGCTTCCTCCAAGAACTCCTTCATCTACTTATCCTGCTTCCTATAGTGCGGTTAGGTACCCGCACTATAGACAGTAAAAGCCCGTGTTCCAGGCTATCAGGACCAATAGGCCTAGCTAACCAGGGATAAAGAAGAGAGAGCCATTTACAGTAATATGCCACTGTCTAGCACATTCCAGGCCCAGGGTTCAGCCAATCCCCAACATTACCAAAATATAAGTAAAACGTATAAACTTATACATATAAAATAAAATGTCTGAAGTGTGTGTATATTTAATACCCAAAAGTATGTTCATCTGCCAACCTTCTGAGTGGATCTTGTTTGCTGAAATGATGGATGGATGGATATATATATATATATGCCATATCCCATTATGTGTAACTTTTCCTTTCTGGTTTGTTTATTTTCAATCTTTTACTTTTGTCTTTTGTGGGGCTTTTGGTTTGGTTTTGTTTTGCTTTGGAGACATGGTCCTGTACAGCCCAGGTTGACCTCTAACTTTCTTCGTAACCTCTGACTTTGTGACTCTAACTTTCTTTGTGGATGACCTTGAATTTCTACCTTCCTGTCTCCGCCTCCTGAGAGCTGGGATTACAGGAATGTCCCACCAGTGCTAGGCAGTGCTGGAGCAGACATGGGCTTCTTTGTACATGCTAGGCAGGCACTCCATCTCTAGTCTTCTCGACAGACTATCTAGCTTTATAAACTATCTCAGGCTGCCCATAAGCTTGTGATCCTCTGGCCTCTTCCAACCCTCAAGTGCCTGGGCTCAGAGGTGAGTAAGCACACCCAAGTGTGTTCTCTTGGAATGTAGCACAGATTGGGCTCTATGCCCACATGTCCATGGGCAGAAGCCACGATTCTGATCCCTAACACATGACACGGCAGCGTAACGGTTTTTAGGGTTCTCTGAGTGTAGGTCCTTCTTAGCAGTTTTTATTGTAACCTCCTTGAGTACACATTCAGTTTAGGTTTCCTGGAAATAACTGCCTTTGTAGTTCACATTCACCGGGGTGTACGATCTTCTGCCAGAGCGTATGAGGACGGAGATTGAGAGCAGCCAGCCCAACATTTCCATCAAGGAGAAGGTGCAGAGGCCCCCGAGGCTACAGTGTGCTGGCAGTGGAAAGCGGAGAATGGCGCCTAGGTGAGTGGAGGCCGAGGGAGAGCACGCCCCTAGGAGGAAAGGCTGCACACACGCTACTTACTCCTATGTGGATATGGAGTCTCCCATCCACATCCGCGATGGTAGATCTGCTCCACACTCACTCCTAAAGGACTCACCTGGTAAGGAGGAGAGAACTTCTATATCCACTTGCTGCGTCTCTGGATCGTGGCTTAATATTTTTCCTTCCTTCCAAAAATAAAAGACCACGTCAAAAATCTCTATGTAAAACATTGTAACGTACTAAAGGTCACTAAGTAAGTAGACTTTAAAAGGGCTACTTTTTTTTTTTTTTTTTTTTTTTGGTTTTTCTAGACAGGGTTTCTCTGTGTAGCCCTGGCTGTCCCGGAACTCACTCTGTAGACCAGGCTGGCCTCAAACTCAGAAATCCACCTGCCTCTGCCTCCCGAGTGCTGGGATTAAAGGCATGCGCCACCACTGCCTGGCTTCGTTGTTGTACTTCAAGACAAAGTTTCTCTGAGTAAAAAAGCCCTGGCTGACCTGGAACTCCTTTTGTAGACCCAGCTGTCCTCAGACTCACAGAGACCCATCTGCCTCCACCTCCCTCCTGTGTGCTGGGATTGTAAAGGCGCATGCTGCCTCACCTAGCTTCCGATCAGCTATTTTTTTAAGATTTTATTTTTATGTGTGTGTGTGTGTGTTAGTGTGTGCATGTGCATTCTAGTGCCTGCGACCAGACAAGGGTGCAGGATCCCCTGGAGCTGGAGCTGGAGTTATGGACAGGTTTTTGAGCCACTTGACACGGATGCTGGGAACCAAAATCCCGTTCTCTCTAAGAGCAGCAAGCAAGTATTCCTTTAAGCTGAGGGTCTCTCCAGCCCCAGCACTCAGCACCTACCCTTACCCTCTGGGCACATACAAAAGGTGCTTTATTTTCTTACTTGTTGATCTTTGTGTAGCTATGGATTTATTCTAGTTCAGGCCCGGAGTTTGATCCTCAGAAGCATAACAGTCCCGGGTACCCCACATGGAGTTCGCCATTCTCATTCGGTTTTCTCCTCAAGTATCAGCAATGTAAGACTGGGAAACTTCATGGTGACATTTGTAAACATCCACAGGACTCTCACCTTCACTTTATGACATTATTTACCAACAGAGTCTACATTATCCATGCAAGTATTAAAGTATTATTTAAATACATCAGTCCTTCACTTATTTAAAATCTTTTGAAAGGGGATCTATGTTAGCCCAGCTGGCTTCCTTTCCAAAACTCTCCTGCCTCAGACTCCCGAGTGCTGGGATCATAGGTGGATGCTGCTATGTTGGACAAGTTTCTTTCTCTCTCTTTTTCTTTTAAGAGACAGAGGCTCTGCGAATGATCGCCCGCCCCCGAGTCCTGGGTGATCTGGACAACAGGCGCACCCCACCAGCAGCTAACTTCATTGTTCTCATAGAAACAGCCTTACCTTGTAGTCAGAGACATCGGGAGAGTAGTTGGACGTGAGCTCCAAAAGCTAAAAAGGAAAACAAATCCTTCAGGTACACAGATCCTCCTCACACCCTCAATCTCCTAGGACTCCTCTTTCCTACCTCAAGAACATGGGCCAGGCAGAGGTACCCATTCCCACCGAGACCCCACCAAGACTCCTGACAATTGCAGTTTTTGTAAACATGACTTAATAAGATTCACTAAGGAAGCTGGGGGAGGGGAGTAATCTTGTTTTTGTTATGGTCAGTGATGTTTTAACATATACCTTAAAAGCAATCTTTTCTCCGACTTGAGGGGCCGCTGCCAACAGTGGTAATAGGCTATAGTCCTTCTTGGGGCTCTCTACTGGATTCTGGAAAACAGACATGTGTCTCCATTACTGGCGAGGAAATGAGAGCCATGCCACGACTACACAGGGCTGAGATAAGCTGCATGGGGAAAGGGAGGAGGCCAACTCACAAGTTACATGCTCACCTGGATCACCGTGGATGAGTTTGTTAGAACATCATTTAACTGTTTCTGCTTCTGGCTCTCAGAGCTTCTATTTAAGATACAGGAGACAGCTTGCCCTCGCCCTCGGCCTCGGCCCCTAACACCCCGGCCCCTCAGTCCCTTCCCAAACAAGAAGTCCTCTCCTCGCCCCCATCCTCTTCCCAAACTGGTGGGGACAGGCACACTGGGAGGACCAGGAGCTTGTCTGCCTCTGCTTGAGTCGGGTTTCCATCCCATAATACCCGGAGTCTCCAATGACAGCCCTGAACCAGAACACCCTTGCCCTGCAAAGAGGCCTGTTGTCTTTAAGAAGTCAGATGCGCCCTCGAGCACGTTCTTGGACACCAGGAGCTGGTCTTCCGATTCTGAACTGGAGTCTGAACTGGATGACGAGGTTCTGGAGGTCTGGCCCTTGCCACAGCTGAAGGTAAAGCCAGGCTTTGAGGCCGGTCTGTTGGCAGCTGCAGTTTTTGTAGCAGGTCCATCTTTCAACAGCTCAGCTGACAGTTTCTCTGAAAAGGTGACCCCCTGCATCGTGACACTGCAGTGACTATCGCTGGCTGACTCTGGACAGGACTCAGACTCTGACAGGTAGCTTGGGCTACCTTTTGGCCTTGGGCTGCTTCTCCTCCGGGCTTTAGCAAGGCTGCTTCTGGGGGAGGCCCTGGGGAAGCTGCAGTTCTGTGAGCTCCCCTCTTTATGTGTCTGTTGTTTGGGAGACTTGGAGGCCCTGGTCTGCTTCTTCTGTTCACATTTCTCCTTTCTTTTTGAAGACTTCTTTTTGGTCTCTTCCTCGTCCTCCTCGGCTGGGCTGCCTATCACTTTGCTTTTTCTCTTGCTCTTTGTCCGCTCCATCTCATCCGGGAAGAGTTTGGTTTCCAGGTCTGAGGCCTTCTCATTATGGCTGCTGTTCTCTTGCCTCTTCCAGTGCTTCTTCGAACACTTGTACCCCTGGTCCGTTTCCTCATCCTCCATCAACTTAAAACCCCGCTTCTTCCCTTTCCTACATGGGAAATTAGAGTCGCCACCATTGCTTACTATCAAATTCTCAGGGAGTCCTTGGTCTTCTAACTTAACCCTGTTGGAAGAGGAGAGAAGGCTCAAATGAGCACCTGGTAAGCACGGGTCCGGCAAGCACAGGCCTGGCATGCACTCATCCACAGCCAAGACTGCAGACTGTCACATAGCTAAGGATGAAAGACTCCACAAAATCACCCACACAACACATGTGGCTGGTTTGTTTTCTCTCTGTTGTTTTGGGACAGGGTCACCTTAGGTGGCCTGGATCTCACTATGGAGACCAGGCTGGCCTCCGACTCACAGAGATCCATGGTCTCTTTTTCCTGAGTGCTGGTGTGTGTCATCATGCCTGGCTCATTGTGGCTAGTTTTATTAACTTAATGTATACTGGGGCCAACGCATTTTTTCTCTAACTTATACATCACCAACAAACTAGGTATCTTTCATTTTTGAGGTCCCAAAATACAACTCAAACAGGTAATGTACTGATAAATGACAGGAAGGATAGTCTGACCTTGGCTTTCCTAACTTCAAAACTCACAAATTTTTTTTTCTTTCTTTTTGTTTTGTTTTTTGAAGACAGGGTCTCTCTGTGTAGCCCTGACTGTCCTGGAACTCACTCTGTAGATCAGGCTGACCTCGAACTCAGAAATCCCCCTGCCTCTGCCTCCCAAGTGCTGGGATTAAAGGTGTACGCCACCACTGCCCTGCGCCACCACTGCCCAGCTTCATCCCCATTTTCTTAACTCTTCTTCTTACTATGTGTGTTAGCCATCCTAAAAGGTGAACATATTAACCATCCAGTTTTGTGTTAGAATGAGTAAAACATAAAATAAATCTGAGTATTAAGTAAGGGAAATGTGCTGCGCATATACATAATGGAAAAGTACTCTGCTGTGAAGAAGGTCCATCGTTTCCATTGGCATGGAGGCTATAGGGAGACAAGTGCCACACATGTTCATTTGCATGAAGACTTATAAAGATCACAAAGAAGTAGAAAATAGAATAGTAGTTATCAGAACCTAAGGAAGCTGTGGGGGAAGGTAAGACACTCCTGCACACGCTGATAGAAAGACTAAATTCTAATGTCCCTCTGTAGTATAGGACAGCAGTGGTGGACAATAATTAACTGTCCTCAAAGAGCTACGCAAGAGGGTTTTCTCTTTTTTTTCTTTTTTTCTTTCCTTCTTTGGAAGACACTGGTGGCTTTGGCTGGCTTGAATTCAGAGATCTACCCATCTCTGCTACCCAAGTGCTAAGATTAAAGGTGAGTCTAAGAAAGGGCTTTCAATGTCCCACAAATAAGAAAACAGATATGCCAATCAATTCTGATCTGATCACCATATATGTATATCCTGAAATGACACACTATACCCTACAAATATGTATAATAACTATATGCTAACAAAGCACTTAATAAAATGTTTTCCTATTCCTGTTTGGGCTCTGAATTATTACAGCTACCCATAGGATCCATAACAGTTTGTGGTTACGTTTATGTCAACCTGGCAAGGCTACGGGGCACTCAGTTCATATATTGTGTCTATGGCTTGTATAAAGTGTTTCCGGATGAGATTCCCACTGAGATCTCAAGGCTGACTAAAGGGAAACTTGATTTTGAGATTCTTCTCCACTCCAGTTTTGTTTGTTTTTGTGGTTTTTTTTTCTAGACATGGTATCTCTGAGTAGTCCTGGCTGTCCTGGAACTCATTCTGTAGACCAGGTTGACCTCCTGGTCAGAAATTCATCTGCCTCTGCCTCCCACGCACTGGGATTAAAGCTGTGCATCACCTCTGCCCGATGACTCTACTTCTCTCTCAGCCCGCGCCCTCTGGGAACAGAAGGGACTGTTGGATCCCCTAGAGCTGAGCATAAAGGTGGTTGTGAATCACTGTGTGTGGGTGCTGGGAACCAAACTCAAGTCCCCTACAGAGTAGGCAGAGCTCTGGACTGCTGAGCTGTTTCTCCAGCCCCTCTCCTTCTCAATATATGTCACAGGCCATGGTCCACTGTCCTCACTCCTCGGCCCTTGCAATGGTGAGATGGTGAGCTTAGCGCTGACTCAGTAAACTGCTACCATGCTCATCTGGTGGCACGTCTACTACCAGAGAAGACTCCCATGGTTCCTGTACCAGGATGACACACAAACATGTTCCACCACCACCTCCCAGGCTCAGGGAACATCAGCGAGGAGAGGGGAGGAAACCATACAAGAGTTGACATGACCACTACATTCACGGACTCACTTACAGGAGTGGCTATCTGCAAACGAGCAACATAGGACTAGGTCTCTCACCTGTTCACTAGGATGTGAGAAGGGTCTATGAGCCCCCATCCCTCCCTAAGGAACTGTTACAACTAAACAGGACTAAGTAGAGTAAATTGCTTCCCTCAGGGCCTCAATCAACAGAGTACTTGCTGGGCAAGAGTGAGAAGCTATCTTTGGAGCCCCAGTGTGCTGATCTGTATCCATAATCTTAGAACTGGGAAGGCAGACACGGACAGCAATAGACAGACCCCTGGAGCTCACTAGCCAGGCTAGCCTAACCTAGCTCCAGGTTCAGTGAGAAACCCTGTCTCAGAAAACTAAGGTGATTGAAAAAGGTACTAGGCATCAACCTCTGGCCTCCACACATAAATTTACACACATGCCTGCACACCCAATGCTATGTGCACACACACATTTACGTTGTAGACATATAGACATACAATGAATCTGTCAGGGAAAGACAATTACAAGGAAGAAGAAACAAACAAATAAAAAAAACTTTTATACATAGCTGCTGCTTTTTTTTTTTTTTTTTATTTCTTAAAATATTTTTTGAGGCCGGGCAATGGTGGCGCACGCCTTTAATCCCAGCACTTGGGAAGCAAAGACAGGCGGATTTCTCAGTTCGAGGCCAGCCTGGTCTACAGAGTGAGTTCCAGGACAGCCAGGGCTACACAGAGAAACCCTGTCTCAAAAAACCAAAAAAAAAAAAAAAAAAAAAAAAATTGAGATTTTATTTATTTTTCTTTGTATGGCTATTTTGACTGCATGTATGTCTGTGTGCTATGTGTGTGCAGTAGCCATAATGGCCAGAAGACAGCATCAGATCCCCCTGGGACTATAGTGAGCTACCAGGAGGGACCTGAACCCGGAACCAGGGGCCTCAAAAAGAGCAGTCAGTTTTCTTAACCACTGAGCCATCTCACCATCCCTCACATCTCACCATCCCTATGGTCTACACCATTTACCACCAGGGCTAGCTGTAATCCACCTCTCTATCTCCCTGGACTGAATCCAGGGCCTCGGGCATCCTAGCTGGGAAAGCACTCATTCACTTAACAGTGACATTCTCAGGCCCACAGAGATAACTTCTTTCCAGACGCAATTGTACATTTGAGGCATCTAAGAGAAACTTCCCTGTCACCTGCTGCAGTTACTGCTTGTAACAGCTTTCATGGTTGTTTTTTACATCATTACCATCATTATAAGAATGTAATTCCTGGGTGATGCATGAATTTAAGTATTAGCTGTAGCCAGCAGCAAGTCATTAAGTCCTTAGGCAGGGAACCATTCAGAAAGTAAACTTAACAGGTGGTGACCCTGCCCTTGCTCGTGTTTAAATAGCCTTTAAGGGCACTGAGAAGGGGCTTATTTCTGTCAGTACAAAGGGGAAAGAGCCTTGGTCTGCCCGGAGACAGAAGCAGGCAGACCTCTATAGCTCAAGGCTAGCTGGGTCTACACTGAGAGAACTTGCCTCAAAAAGAAAGGGGGAGGGAGAAAGGGGAGGGGATGGAGAAAGTGGGAGAGGAGGGGAAGGGAAGGGGAAGAAAGGGAGGGGAGGAGAGGAGACAGGAGGAGAGGTTTGAAATTTGGACTATTTCAAGTTGTCACCTAAAGCAGAATGACCAACAAATCATAGTGTTTCTGATTTAAGAGTGATGCAAAGATATGATCATTGTTTCTAATTTCCCTGATGCTCTGAAGAAATCTTGCAAATGTGGCACTCTCTACAGAAAGCAATATTAAACAAAGGCAAGCAAGAAATACCCTGGTTTATAATTTCGAATTTAACTCGCTACAGCTAAAGCTTATAGGTGTGCATGGGTTGGGGGGGGGGCGGCATAGACTAAATCAGCCAAGTATGAATGCCAACTGGAATGACCAATCGCACCAGCCCACCATCTGAGACAGCTAAGCCACCTGCCAACTAGTCACATACAGTCGCTCCTGGATACTCACTTTAGTGTCAACTTTTAAAATCTCCTTCTTCTTGTATTGAGACAGGGTTTCTCTACCTGGCCGCCAAAGTTTCACTATGTGTAGACAAGACTGGCTTCAAATTCAGAGATCTGCCTACCTCTGACCCCTGAGAGTAAGGATTAGAGGTGTACACCACCATGTCTGGCATATTTTTTTTTCTTCTCTCTCTGTCTCTCTCTCATTTGTTTGTTTTTGTTTTCCAAGACAGGGTTTCTCTGTGTAGCCCTGGCTGTCCTGGAACTCACTCTGCAGACCAGGCTGGCCTCGAACTCAAACTCAGAGACCTCAAGCTGTCTCTGCCTCCCGACTACTAAGAGTAATGGTGTAAGTCACCACTGCCCTGCTTTTACTTTTTTTTTTTTTCGAGACAGGGTTTCTCTGTGTAGCCCTGGCTGTCCTGGAACTCAACTCTGTAGACCAGGCTAGCCTCGAACTCAGAAATCCACCTGCTTCTGCCTCCCAAGTGCTGGGATTAAAGGTGTGCGCCACCACTGCCCGGCCTCTTATTTTATTTTGTTTTCTTTTCTTTTTTAAACAGGTCTCACATATGCCAGGCTGACCTATGTAGCCAAGGGTTCTTTGAACTCCTGATCCTCCTGTCTGTCTTCAACTCCTCAGTGCTGGGATTCCTGTTTAGATGGCTGGGAATCAAATCTAGGGCTTTGAGATAGGCAAGCAGTCTAGCAACTGAAATATACACTCAGCCTCTGTGTCCCTACTCATAACTGAAATGCATTCCAATACCAATTCAAAGGGACCCAATGACACCGGAATGAGACACAGAATGACATCCACCAGAAGTGGACATTGCCAAGGCGCTAAGGTGGGACATTCCATACGTTACTAAGAAAACATTTCTGTCTTCCTGCCTGCTTTGGTCTCCTATCCCAGACACCAAGTGCAGTCCAGAGAAGGCGGGTCTGTGGCACATTGGCGCCATGCACACAGCACAGAGCCCGGTTGAGTGAACATTGGCTCTGCTCTTAAGCTCCGGAGCTGCTCCAAGTCTAGTCCCCCTGGAATGAGAAACATCCCTGGGAAGGATGCTCCATCCCTGGCTGAACCACTCGGGATCTCCCACACCTGCCTTTCTGTAGCTAGCTCGCCACCCGGGTCCTTGATCGTGCGGTCCAGCAAGCGTGCCCCCCGAGCCGCGCGCCCACCCCCCACACCCCCACCCACCCCCCACACCCCCACCCACCCCCCGCCCCGCGCGCTCCCGCGCACCTGAGGCAGTCGTTGTCTCTCACCAGGCGCGCGCTCTCGGCAGGTGGCAGCAGGCCCCCTTCCAGATAGAGGCCCAGGAGCGCCCCGGAACTAAAGCCGAAGCGCTGGCGGATGAGACTGATGAGATCCGTGACAACTCGGCATCTGTTCAGGTCAACCAGAAGCCAGAAGGCCGTGCAGTGTGGCGTGGCCGGCGGCGGATAGTCAAATTGAAGCCGTAGCCGAACCGTCTCGGAGGCTGCCATCTTGCTCATGCTCAACGGAAGCCGAGAGGTTCCACGGGGCTTCGGAGAGGCGTGCTCGGGCGGCCCTCTCCCCCCTCTCCCCCGCAGCAGCTAGCGTGCGCCGCCTAGGGGCGCAAGTAGGTCTGCAGGCTCCCAGCTCTGCGAGCTCCCCATTCTTTCCCAGAACCGATTATACAGTCTGAATATATATGCAAGTGACTGCCAGGATAACTTCTATGATATCGGTTCGTCTAATTAAACAGAAAAAAACCAAAAAATGTGTATAATTAGTAAGCAGCAAGCCTGACCCAAAACCCTGTATTACGATTTTTACGTTTCTACCAAAAAACGTCAGGAAAGCACCAAAATCCACATGTGGTGTGTGTCCAGGCAGGAAACAAGATGTTCGTGCTGCGAGACCTAAAGTTCTCATGAGACTGTTTAAAACAAACACACATGTCCTTGGGGCCTCAAGGGGTTCAGTGTGTGCTGTACCCGTGACCAGATCAAGTACTTTCCTTATTTTGAAGCAGAACAATATCCTGAAATTGTTGAAGACCCAAGAGAGAATCAGAAAGCTAAATAAATACGAGACTTATAAAAATTAATTTAAAAAAACAATGATTGTTTTTTGAAAGCAATAAAAATCAAGAAGCGCCGGACAGTGGTGGCACACGCCTTTAATTCCAGCACTTGGGAGGCAAAGACAGGCGGATTTCTCAGTTCGAGGCCAGCCTGGTCTACAGAGTTCCAGGACAGCCATGGCTATACAGAGAAACTCTGTCTCAAAAAACAACAAAAAAAAAAAAAACAAAAAAACCAAAAAAAAAAAGCCCAAAAAACCAAAAACCAAAAAAACAAAACAAAACAAAAAAACCCAAGAAGCATGAGATGGCACAGTCAACAGAGTGATTTCCTAGCATGCACTGGACCCTGGACTCCAGCCCCACCACAAGATATAAATTAGAAGGGTTTTTTAAAATTTAATGTTTAGAGAAGTTAAGCAACTCCCCCCAAGGTCACTAGAGCAGTGAATGGTTGGGACTCTGAAGTCAATAAATAACTGAAAAAAAAAAAAGTTCTCCTTCAATTCTAATCCTGTAGGTCTTTGGGATTAAGTCACTGCTACTTCCTTTTAATGCTGGGGTCAAAGTCAGTTCAGTCTCAATGAAAACACCAAATAGGACTCAGCAGCTGCAGATCAGTCCTCTAGGCAGGCAAATACAGCACATGAGCAGGCAACAGACCAGTACTTTCCCCAGGCAGATATGAGGCAGGAACCAGAAGGTGTAGTTCATCCTGAAGGAACTGCAAGGTTCACCAACCAGCCAGAGGCAATGCTGGGTTAAGTTGAAGCTGAAGCAGGAACCTCATGAGCATTTTTTTTTTTTTTCTTAAGATTTGGTTTAGATAAGTACACTGTCCCTGTCCTCAGTAATACCAGAAGAGGGCATCAAATTCCATTAAAGAAGGTGGTGAGCCAACATGTCATTGCTGGGAATTGAACTCAGGACCTCTGAAAGAGCAGTCAGTGCTCTTAACCACTAAGCCATCTCTCCAGCCCTCACAAGCAGATCTTGGACCAGTTTCTCTCAGTGGCTGCATTACCACAAGTTGAGCTCATGTAAGGCAAACCAATACATGCCTGCCATTAGCAAAGAACACCTAACAAACCAAACCAATGCTCAGTGCTCATCTTCCACTGTCTGTCAGGCCAAATTTCCACTCTTTCATCACAAGACATTTCATGTGACTCTATCAAAACATCCTTTCTCCTGTGTCTGCTTCAACAAAACATTTTTTCACCTATATCTGGCTCAGGAAAACATTCTTTTACCCATGTGCTACCAGTAAAAATATCATTTAACATAACTAACATTTCAAAGAAACTATAAGTTTCCATTTCAATGGTTAGGGTCTGAGATTAGAGGAACATTAATCTATGTTTTCCACTGATGCAGAAAATCACACCCCTATACAGTCATGGCTCTACTAGCCACACGTGGCTTGGAGTTACCTATTTCCCCTTCTGATCCCATACAAGTGACACACTTTGAACTGTTTTAGCTGAGATAAAGTTCTAGTCCCGAGATACTAAATAACTACCTCCTAAAGAAGCCAGTCTAGATAACAAGATTTTGTTGAGATTGTTACATCTGCTCCTGCATCTATTAAACTTTCCATTTCAAAGCCACTGGTTTGTATTTTCTGCTCAGGTCTCTGATCTCTTATAGCAGTTTGCCAAAATATATGTTTTCTAGTCTCTCCTGAATTTGAGCTTTCATCTTAGGTACTGAAGCTGCTCTGACCTTAAACACATCCAGAGTGTAGGGAATGGGAGACCATGCTACCAGACAGGCCTAAGAACTGGTAAGGCTGAGTGAGCTCAAACCCTGGGAACCTGAGATTTGAGACCTGCAAGGGCAGAGCCACTTGCTACTCTCTGTACCTGCTCTAGAACACAAAACCAGGACAGCCAATGGAGAGGATGGGCACTCAGTCCCTTCTAAAGAGATATCTAGATGGCCTTAGCCTTC
>JADRCH010000054.1:5015925-5060971 GCA_019843965.1 Rhynchomys soricoides | reverse complement strand
GAAGGCTAAGGCCATCTAGATATCTCTTTAGAAGGGACTGAGTGCCCGTCCTCTCCCTTGGCTGTCCTGGTTTTCTGTTCTAGAGCAGGTACAGAGAGTAGCAAGTGGCTCTGCTCTTGCAGGTCTCAAATCTCAGGTTCCCAGGGTTTGAGCTCACTCAGCCTTACCAGTTCTTAGGCCTGTCTGGTAGCATGGTCTCCCATTCCCTACACTCTAGATGTGTTTAAGGAGCAGCTTCAGTACGTAAGACGAAAAGCTCAAATTCAGGAGAGACTAGAAAACATATATTTTGGCAAACTGCTATAAGTGATCAGAGACCTGAGCAGAAAATGCAAACCAGTGGCTTTGAAATGGAAAGTTTAATAGATGCAGGAGCAGATGTAACAATAATCTCAACAAAATCTTGGCACCTAGATTGGCCTCTTCAGGGGGTAATTATTGAATTTCTAGGACTGGGACTTTATCTCAGCTAAAACAAGATGCAAAATGGGTCAGGTGTATGGGACCTAAGGGGAAATAGGTAACTTAAAACCATGTGTGGCTAATAGAGCCATGGAATTTATGGGAATGGGATTTGTTGCATCTGTGGAAAACATGGATGAACATTCCTCCAATCTCAGAAAGAAACCATTGAAGTGGAAACTAGTAGTTCTTCTGAAATGTTATGTGAAATGATTTGCTGGGCGTACAGAGGTGAAAGGGTGTCTTGATAGACATGGGAAAGAATGTTGTCCTGAAGCAGACACAGGAGAAAGGAAGGACCTGTGGTGAAGGAGTACAATATGACCCCACAGACAGTGGGAGAGGAGCACTGAGCATTGGGCTGGTTTGCTAGTTACTTGCTAATGGCATGCAGGTATTGGTTTGTCTTGCCTAGAGCGGTTAAGCTCAAGCTGTATGTAGTCACACTGCCATTGAGACAAAGTGGCTGGAGAGCTGCCCCTTTGGTTCTTGGAGCATCTTGCCGTTTCTGTGGAAACTGGCATTTGTTCCTTTTGTCTGTCTTCCTAAAGGACTGGACTGTGGCTGCCAGTTTGTGGGTGGTATCTGCCTGCCTACAGGGCTGGTCATATTTGGTGTTTACTGTGGGACTAAAGTGGTGAGAAGGAAGATCAAGCTCCCCCCCAAAGAACTATTGGGGAACAGGTCCCCTTCCCCCACTCTAAAAACTTTTCTCTTCCACTCCCTCTGCTGGGTGCTGGGCTAGAGAAGAGGTTGGACCCTTATTAAAAGCACCTTGCAAAAAAATTTATGTCTACAAACCATAATTTACATAATGCTTCTGAAGAAAATATTTAAAGGTATTATCAAGAACAGTAACAAAATGTCCAGGTTGTCCATAAGCAGGACAGGACAGGTGTCAGTCTTCAAAGGTACCAACTGCCCTACCTTGAAAATGGTTAACTACCAATCCTGTTGGACATCACCCTTTGACTTTTTTTTTTTTTGGTTTTTCGAGACAGGGTTCAGACTCAGACTCCATTTTTGAGAACCTGCCCTAAGTTTGAACTCAGGTAAACTAACAGGCTGGTGCCTAGCATTAGTTTCCAAGTTGCCCCCCAACAAAACAAAACCTGAGCCTAGCTCCAGTCTCTAGGCTAATCCCCAACAAGACCATTGTCTCCAGGTTATTGCCCCAACAAATCTGCACCCCAGGTTACAAGCCCACCCCTGCCTAACAACCACCAATGCAGAGAGGAGCAGAAGTTTAGTTTATGATATGACGCCCAGCACCAGCCAATTAGGTTAAAGGCCACAACAGCTCTCCAATTAGATGCTTGCACATGTACTCCCTGCTTGGGGCTTACTATAAAGCCTTGCCCTGATAGACATTTTGGGTATCTCCCCCACCACCAAACCCATCCTGTGTGACAGTGGTATGTTGGGGGTTGGGGGTCTGAGCTAGCTCAAACAGAATAAAGACCCTGTTGTGGGTTGCCTCAGATCAGCTCCTGTGTTTCGGGGGTCACTGACATTTCCCTGGCATGACAAAAGCATCCAACTAAGGAATCCAGAGACTACTGAACAAATGAAACACATGAAGGAAGAGGGTGGATCATCAAGAGATCATGTCCCAAGAAAAGGAACAAATTGGCCAAATGGTTTCCAAGGAGATGATGGGGCCCTGAAACAATGAAGAATCCACCTGTATCATAGTGATGCTACCACTGGGCAAAACTGCCCCGCGCCTCTTCTGCTGCCAGGTTCCGTGCACACAGTAGACACCTTTGGGGTGGCTGTTATATTCTTTTTTTTTTTTTTTTTTTTTTTTTTGGTTTTTCAAGTCAGGGTTTCTCTGTGTAGCTCTGGCTGTCCTGGAACTCACTCTGTAGACCAGGCTGGCCTGGAACTCAGAAATCTACCAGCCTCTGCCTCCCAAGTGCTAGGATTAAAGGTGTGCACCACCACTGCCTGGCTGGTATTTGTTTTATTAATGTTAAAGAAAAAGTCTTTTATTTCAGACAAAAAGGAAGAAATGTTGTAGATATTTGATCACATTGTGAACCCCCAGTTTGTGAAGTGAGAAACCCTGTTTCTCCTTGAGGCTCAGCTCTAGCAAACACCTGTAATCCAAGAGCTTTCTGTTTATTATAAACAAGGAATTGTGGTGTGGCCTAGCCCTAGCACACACCTTTAACCCAAGAGCTAAATAAAGTCAACCCTAGGTCAAGAGACAGAGCAAGAAACCAGCTGAGGAGAGCTAAGTAAAGAGAAGGGGGGGAGGGGATCTTTGAGTGAAGGGCATTTAAGACATCATGGGAAAGAAGAAAGATTTTTCCTTCTGGAAAGTCAGTGAAGTAGGAAGACCAGCTGGGTGCTTTCACCATAGAGTCTGGCTCCTGATGCTTCATTTGGTAAAATGGAATGCCTGGGATATTGGTTTGGGTTTTTTTTTTTTAAGATTTATTTATTTATTTTATGTATATGAGTACACTATTGCTCTCTTCAGACACACCAGAAGAGGGCATTGGATCCCAATACAGATGGTTGTGAGCTACCATGTGGTTGCTGGCAATTGAACTCAGAGCCTCTGGAAGAGCAGTCAGTGCTCTTAACTGCTGAGCCATCTCTCCAGCTCCCCAGGGATATTGTTTTGTTTTTAAAACATCTTGCTCTGGGTTTCTTTCTGGCTACTGTGTGCAAGCAGGCTGTAATGAACTCAGTAGGCTCTGGGTCCTGGTGTATTCTCATCCGGGTTTGGAAACGGAACAACTAAACTGTATTTGGATGTACCTAAATACAGAGGTAAATTATTTTTCTTGTTATCTCTCCTTTACAATTTAAATTTAGATGCTGAAGGTGACAATAGGGCCTGAAACCACCTCTGCATCCAGAAGTCTATTAACACACATCTTTCAGGTCATCTGTGACATACACAGAACAGCTTGAAGTGCCACTTGGACTAAAGCAACCAATAAAAAGCATGTAATTTTGAAAGGACCATTCACCTAGCCTGGAAAGCCACAGAGGAAGACCAGAGCCCAGGATAGCCCTCTAGTCCTTGTGGCTTTCCATGCAAACCATGATCTCTGGAATATTTCATCTCTGATAGTTTTCTGTTGTGATCTTTGTCAATCACAGTTACCATTTGCCTCTGCCTTGGCTAGGGGCTTAACTTTTTTTTTTTAATGTGTATGAATGTTGTCTCTGCATCTACATTTGTGCACCGTATGTGTACCTGGTGCCCGAGGAGCCCAGAAGAGGGCATTTGATTCCTTGCAACTCGAGTTTTAGCCAGTTGTGAGCCATCATGTGAGTGCTGGGAATTGAACCTTGGTCTTCTGCAAGAGCAGCAAGTGCTTTTAAACAGAGTCATCTCTTCAGCTCCGGAGTCTCTCCTATTTTAAAAAGCTAACCTTTTCTATATTTTATTATGAAAAATTTCAAACATATAGAAAATTGGAACTTTTTGCTGAAAACACTCCATGACTCATATTCTATCACTAATATCAAACTATAATACTTTCTTTTTATCTATGTAGTCATGTATTCATTCTCTCTCTTGAGATGGAGGTCTTGCTATGCAGCCCAGGTTAGAGAAAACCTTACGGACATCCTTTTGCTGCAGTCTTCTGAGAACAGGGTACATAGTACAGCATCTGGTGGTTAAGTGTGTTTGGCCATAAAGAACATGGAAAAGCTCAGGACAGTGTTTGCTATATAGTTAGTCATTTTTATTTAATTTAATTGTTTTTGAGATAGGACACCATGTATCCCAGGCTGGCTTTGAATTCCTGGCCGTCCTTCCTCTACCTCTGATTACATGTCCTATATTACATAGTGCTAGGGATTGACCCTGGAGGGCAAGCATTCTACTCACTGAGCTATGCTGCTTTAAAAACAAAAATCCCAGCTGTTCGATTTACTGAGTCAGAAGCCAGACACTGTGGTGAAAGCCTGCTAGCTCAGAGAGACAGAGAAAACAGTCGGCTGACCTTCCTTCTCCACCGATGCACCAGAAGGAAAAGGCTCCTTCTCTTTCTCCACACTGTCTTAAATACCTTAAAGACCCTTCTTTCTGTTTATTTCTGTGGGTTTGGTTGCTTGCTCTGCCTCTTGACCTAGGGTTGACTTTATTTAGCTCTTGGGTTAAAGGCGTGGGCTAGGCTTGAGCCAATAACAATCTCGGGGTTCACAATGTGCTCAAATATCCTGCAACAGAGATACATCCTCCATTCTGAGCAGTGGGCACCTTCTGTATCTTACCAATGTTTCCCAAGTTACCATGCTCAAAGGCTAGACTTTTTAGGCATTTGGACCTACCTCTGTTGCAGCAGAAGAAACGGGGACACCAGACTCTAACTTCTCATCAGCACAGCCCTCAGAGGCAACACAGGACACACACTACACTTTCTAGAAGCTAGAAAATCTACAGGCTGCTGAGAAAAATCACTTCTGTTGATTTATAGGCATCATCGGGGAGGATAAAAACCTGAATCAGGGACTCGTGCTTTGTTCTTGCTTTGTTTTGTGAGTTATCTCTGCTCTTAAAACAAAGTACACCAATATAAAAGTCATGTGGCTCTTGCTGTTTCTTAGCTCTGTGAGGTGACTCAATACCCCTGAAATAATCTGTAAAATAAAAAAATTATCTTCAGACAGACCACACACACACACACACACCCCTCTGCAGTCCACATTTTCTTCATTCCTCGCCACAAGCTCTTGATACCTTCTTTTAAATGGAGTGAGGTTGACCACGTTATCAAGAGAGAAAAAAGTACACGTTTTTGCTGTGTTTAATATATATAACCCAAAGTTATAGGCTATATATAATATTTTTATGAATTTCTGATATATTAATGACACATGTGATTTAATAATAATATTTTAGATTTACTTTATCTTTGTGAGCGATTTGCCTGCAGGCTTGAATATGCATCACATGTAAGCCTGAGGAAGTCAGAAGGTGCCAGATCCCCTGGAGCATGAGATGTGGAGTTCTGAATCTTTGTGAGCTACCATGTGGGTCCTGGGAACCAAACTCGGGTCCTCTGGAAGTGCAACAATGCCCTTAACCTCTGAGCCACCACTTCAGAGTAATGGGTTTCTGAAAATAGAATCTAGTCTTAAATGACCTGCTGGTTCGTGCTTTAATCTGACTTAATCTTTGCAGATGCAATTTTTAAAATTCTAGGCCTGAGACTATTGAGATGACTCAGTAATTTAAGAGCACTTGTTTTTCCAAAGGACCCAAGTTCAGTTCCCAGCATCTACACGGGCACTCACAAATCCCCCTGTAACCCTAGCTTGAGAGGAACCCACTCCTTCTGCATAACCTCACACACGTGGCATACACACTTACACACATATATACACATAATTAAAACAAGCCTTACAAAATAAAACATTAAGCCTTTTGTCGGAAAAGACAAACACGGGCCGAGCTGACGGGATGGTGGTTATCCAGTTGTAGTTTTTCAATCCTCCCCTACTTTGTAACCAAAGTCAAATGATACATTAACTACCTCCTTTCTGCCTCTCCTCCCTGGAGAGCCCTTGTAGGAGGTATTAGATGGGTCCGGCAGAGGGAGCACGGAACACTGGGAGCCTCAGGGTCCACTTAGGCTCCGCCCCTGACTCCGCCCAGTCCCCCCTGTCACGCGCGCTGGCTTCTGGTTCACGCCTGTTGCTGATGCTGAGGCGGGGTTTTCATCATGGAGCTGTCGCGGAGGATCTGTCTTGTCCGGCTGTGGCTGCTGTTCCTGTCGTTCTTACTGGGTAAGAACGCGGGTAAGTTCGTTAGGAAGACGCACCAACGGTGGGTGCCTCCTTTGCGGATTTGTTGATGCGTTCGCGTTTTTCTTCTTTTTAAATACATTTCTTTTCCCCGCTTCTTCCCTTGCGTTTCTGATGCTGGGTGATTCCTCTTTGTGGAGGTCGAAGCGGTTGTACAGAAACATATGGTTTCAGGAAACTGCCGATGAGTGAGACTTCACGGTCTAAAGGCCACCTCCCCTTTCTCCTGTGGTTGGCTGCCCAGAGAAGTTATAGAGTCATTTGATTGAGCTGTGATTGGAGGCCAAAGAGACCCCCACAAATCCTCGCTTTGAAACAAAGCCTGCCCCCTCTGCTGGTTTAGAACAGACAAAATATCAGCTGACTCCACTGGCCTGTTTTTGGGCAAAAGCAAATTTGTTTTGTGGAATGACTTGCAAATTGACACCTTTTCTTTCTCTTCTTTTCTCTTCTCTTCTCTTTTTTTTCCAGACAGGGTTTCTCTGTGTAGCCTTGGCTGTCCTGGAACTCTCCGTAGACTAGGCTGGCCTCAGACTCTTAGAGATCTTCCTGCCTCTGCCTCTGCCTCCCAAGTCCTGGAATTAACTCTCACTTTATTTAAAAATAAAAACAAACAAACAAAAAACAAAAACAATTTTAATTTTGTTTTGCCTGCATGTCTGTCTGTGTACTACTTGTATCCCTGGTGTCCTGGGAGGTCAGAAGAGGACTTTGGATCCCAGGGAACTGAAGGTACAGAGGTTGTGAGCTGCCGTGTGAATTCTGGGAATCAAACCCGGGTCCTCTAGAAGAGCAAGACAGTGAGAGAGTGCTCTTACCATCTAAGCCATCTTTCCAGCCTTTTTAATTTACTTTTTCTTGATTTTTTATTTGTTTTCTGAGTGTCAGAGGGTGTGTGTGTGTGTGTGTGTGTGTGTGTGTGTTGTCAGAGGACAACATAGTGAAGTCAGTTCTACTATGTGACTCCCTGTGACTAAGGTTGCCAGGCTTGGTGGCCACTGTCTTTTATCTCCTGAGCCATCTCACCCACCCCCTGATTTTCAGTGTTAATTCAAGAGAAATATTTCATGGTTTAAGTCTAGAGCTGAGAATACCAATTGGTCCCTCTGGAAGATCAGTCAATGCTCTTAACCGCTGAGCGGTCTCTCCAGCCCCTATTTGTGTGTTTTTGATATAGGTTCTCACTGGCAGACCTGTAATTCACTTCATAAACTGAACCGGCCGTACTGAACTCACAGATATCCATCTGCCTCAGTGCTGGGATTAGAGGGGTGCATAAACATGCCCTACCGACTTCGCTTTGTGTGTGTATCTTTCTTTCCCTTATGAGCACAATCTACTGAGGTAGATGAGTTACCCTAAAGCATAAAGCACCTGAATGACCATCTCTAAGAAACTTGGAACTCTCCTGGAGTTCTCCACCTCATCTTTACTACCTTGGAACTTCTCAGAAAATGACACTGAGCTTCTGTTTCAGGATCTGCCATCAACTGGCCAGAACAGGAAGGCAAGGAAGTATGGGATTATGTGACTGTCCGAAAGGATGCTCACATGTTCTGGTGGCTCTATTATGCCACCAACCCTTGCAAGAACTTTTCAGAGCTGCCCCTGGTCATGTGGCTTCAGGTAAAGTAACTTCGTTGCCTGGCCTTCAGGTCAGGTCTTCTTTAACCTCTTTGCTTGGTTCTTAAGATTGTTTCCAGCTTAGCAGTGACTGACTCATTTTGGTCTAGCCAGTCCTGAGGGGTGGGGGTAGGGGAATCACATGCTTCTGAGACAGCCTAAAGCAAGGGTGTAGCAGAGGAAGCCCCCTTTTCTGGTCTTAATTTCTTTCATTCATTTTTGGAGATAGGCTCTTGCTATGTAGCCCACAATGGCCTTGAACTCATGACAATCCTGCCTTAGCCTCCCCAGTGCTGGAGTTAGAGGTGTACAGCTCATCTCTTACTTTCCAGACGCTTTTTATATTTAGAGTCCAGACAGTTTCAAGGCCCCTTACTGAAAGCTGTCTGTAATACAGTTGGCTTTCTATCTTACAGATAGAAAGTGTTTAGCTGGGCAGTGGTGGCGCACTCCTTTAATCCCAGCACTTGGGAGGCAGAGGCAGGCGGATTTCTGAGTTAGAGACCAGCCTGGTCTACAGAGTGAGTTTCAGGACAGCCAGGGCTACAGAGAAACCCTGTCTCGAAAAACCAAAAAAAAAGGCTAAGGTGCCCCAATCCCCCCTTCTTCTTGTCCACACAGTCCTGAGCCCCAACTTCGAGTCCCCAGATAATTTTTTTTTAATTTTCGAGGTTATAATTATGTTTCTCCTTCCCTACCCTACCACATACCCCTCCTTGCTCTCTGTCAAATTCTTAGCTTCTCTCTTCATTAATTGTTATTACATACATATGTATGTACATATGTATTCCTAACTGGAACATGCCAGTCTTTTGTATCTTAGCATGAATGTGAGGTTTTCCCTAGTGTGTTTGTATTCTAACCATGAGTTCTGTCTCTAGGGTTGAAGGTTAAAAAAAAAACTGTTTAGGGACAGGCAGAGATCCCGCTGCATTCTTTAAATGGCTCCTATGGTGGCCTTGCCCACCAGGAAGACTAGTCTCTAGGGAGGGGCTGAGGAACCTTGAGGTTCCTGATATCTCACCAGTAATTAGGGCACCCTAGTACTCACCCCTGTAGGATAGGGTGAGGCTTCCTTCTCAAATGCCTGCCGGAGCTGAGGCTCTATCCCAGGGCCTGTCCCTGCAGACTTGATGTGTTGATGAAGTAAGAGCAAGCAGTTTTGAGGGTGAGCTTGCTGCAGGATCTTCACAGCTGCCCTATTGGGGGCTGAAGATACGGCTCAGCCCGCTAGCTCTAGCTGGAAAACACTCCGGAGTGGAGTCCGCATGGTCATCCCAGGTCCGGCAGCTGGTGGGGAATGCTTGATTGCTCGGAAGAGCCTACTTGTGGAACAGCCTGAGCCTGCTGGTGGGGACACCTGGGTTCTCAGCACTTTCTTCCACTGTTAGCTGCAGCCAGACACTTCCCATCTCTGGGCCATACTGTTCTGGGGGGGTGGGGGGGTGGGATTGAGTGGTTTTAAAGCCTTCAGAGGAAGCCAGTGTAGGGGACAAAAAAGCAGAAGTGCTAAGGTTAGAGTGGGGCAGCTGCTGAGTCCTGGGTTTGTGGCTACCTCTTTGTCCCCTGCTATCCCCAGGGGACTCTCTGGGTTTTCCAGAAACCAGGGTTTTGTTTTGTTTTGTTTTGTTTTGTTTAAAAAAAAAACCACTGCATTTCATAGGCCCCGCATTCAGCTCTGTGGGGTAGAGTTTGCCCACCCTGCCCAAGGCCTTGGGTTCTGGCCCCACCACTACAAAACACAAAGTGAAACTAAAATCAGAAGTTGCAAGCTAGCCTTCCAATTCACCACAGAGTCCTTTCCCTTGATCTGTAGGGCCTCTAGCATCTGCCTGGTTTGTGGCTGTTGGTTAGGTTAACCCTCAGGCTGAGTTGCTGTATGAAGGTTCTGAAGACACTCATCTGCTTTTCACTGTTTCCCCAGAGGCCCGAGGAAGAAGAATAAAATACATTGAGGAGGAAACAGTTAATTTAGATAAGAAGATCTAGTTAGCAGCCTTGCAGGAACTCATGCTGTTTACTTCTTTGCAAGTGGCTTTCTTTGAGAATTGAGGTCATGTCACCAGTGGATAGAAAAGCCATTTCAGGGTTAGTAAGCTATTTTGCAAGTCATTTCAGCTCACTCACTGACACATTTATCTTATCTCAGAGGAACTGTGTATTTCTGAGCCTTAACTAGTGACACTACTTGTTTCCAGAGTTTCTGGATGAAGATTTTGTGATCCATTATTATTATTGTTGTTGTTGTTGTTGTTGTTATTTAAATAGCGGCATAAGATAGGGCTCTGGAAAGTGCTTGCTAGGCAAGCATGAGGATTTGAACTTAGATACCCTTATTCTTATAAAAGCTTCCTCAGTGGTACTAGTTTGTAACTGCAGGGCCTTGGAGGGGGAGACAAGAGGATCCCTGGAGCTCCCTGGCCAGCCTGGTAGCAGAATTCATGGACTCCAGGTTCATCTATAGACCCTGCCTTAAAAATAAGGTGGAGAGTGATTGAGACAGATACCTAAGGTGGCCTCTGACTTCTACACATGCTTGTGCACATGTGTACACACACACACACACACACACACACACACACACACACACACAAAGTGAGATCGTTCGGGAAGTTTCTCCTAGCTACTGGGGAAGGAGCACAGGAGGAAAGAGCAGAAATGGAAAATGGAAATTCTCCCACAGTGGCCCAGGCTTCTAGATTCTCGCATGTGCTACTCCCCCCCCCCCCCACATACTTTGGTTTTTATCCGGCCCCTACAGATGAGTCTCCTTGAAAGAAAGAACACACCTTCGTTTGAGGGTACATTCTTCCCTATGTACCTTGTATTTATTTAGAAGCCACAACATTGTCTGGGGTTTGTGATTCTTCTCAGTGGCCACATGATTCACCCTGCAGGTGTGGTGTCTCACCCTCTTCCCTCTGGGAGGATGTTCCAGTTGTTCCAGTTGCACCCTGCCTCTTGGTTCTATTAGTGGCACTGAGATGATTGTCTCCAACTGGTTTGTGAACTTTTTGCTGCTGTATTAGGAAATCTTAATATATAATCACGGGGGAGTTGAGCCTCCAGTTTTTATCAAGGAGGTTAGTGTCAGTTCACAACGTCAGTATGGAGGATATTTCGCAGGTAATACCTGTCGCCTTGTCCAGCCCTTAGCCCTGTTACCACTTGTTTGTCTCTCCTTGTGGGAGGAGCAAGGTCTTGCCCAGACGAGCCTTCAACTCAATAAATAATTCTCCTTCCTTTGCATACAGTGCAGGGATTACAAGTGTCTGTCACCATACCCCAGTCAGTCTCTTTTCTTCAGAGTGCCCTGGCTTCCACTGTGCCATGTAATCCTTCCCTGTCCCCTCTCCCTTCTCCATGCACTCTCATATATACTCTCATGTGTACCCTGGGTCTCTCTCTGACTCAGTTGCTAATGTTTTCCTCATCCCTGCTCCCAGCTCATCTGGGTCTCCTAGATCCATCTAGAAAAATCCCCTCTTCCCTCGTCCCCCCATCATCTGTCTACCAGAGGACCTTTTCCCATCAAGTCCATCTTACCTGCCCCATTTCACCTGTTTACTTCTGCCCACCACCCCTCTGAGCCCTTCAGAGAACACAGAATTTGCCCTTTGCAGTTTGGAAGTCCCTGTACCGATCTTCACTTCAGAATCCTGCCTCTCAGCTGCCCACTTAAAACCCCATGATGTCACATGCTCAGACCCTGAGACTTCTGTGTCGGCTGTGGTATACACAGAGGATAGGATTATCCACTGGACCCCAAAGGAGAGAGTCTTCCAGCTTTCGGTTGAGGGGTAGGAAAGAGTCAAAAGGCTCAAGTTCTTATTCAAATGGAGCCTGCAGTTGTTTAGAGGGCCAGAGCTAGCCTGTTCTATCCCTCTTTGTGGCTTTATGATATCTGAGATGGGAGAGATTTAGTGAACCCCAAGTTAGGCCCAAGTTTAAGTCCAAGAAGCCAGAAGCAGGAAAAGTGACATAGAACCTCCACCCCCACGCCCCACCCTCAGCTTTGAACTCAACGAGCGATCTGCCCACCTTGAGTGCTGGGGTTAAAGGTTTGTGCCACCACTGCCTGGCTCACCTAGGACCGCTAAAATCATCACCATCCTTTCAAAGACAGACTTGCATGGTTCTTGGAGGAGTTTGGTGGGTACAGAAGCTCCCAGAAAACTCGGAGCTGGAAAAACAAACACATCCTTTGCTTTTAAATTTTTGTTTGTAGCTCAGGATGACCTTGAGCTCCTGATCTTGCTACCTCATTGCTCTCAAGTGCTGGGATTATAGATTGTGTATCTCCTCATCCAGCTGCTAGTGTGTCCTCTGTATAGGGCAGTTGTGGCCCTCGTGGATTCTCAGTTGTTTTCCTGGGTGTGTACATCTCTGCATTTTCTCTGGCTAATGTTTGTTTCTTTTTCTTCCACAGGGTGGTCCGGGTGGTTCTAGCACTGGATTTGGAAACTTTGAGGAAATCGGGCCTCTTGATACCCAACTCAAGCCACGAAATACTACCTGGGTACAGTGAGAACAGCCCTCGACCCTGTCTGCCCTTCATTCTCTCCGAGGTTCCACCCAGGGCAGGGTGCGGTCACAGAGTTAGCAGTCTACCTTGGTGGGCTTTCTTGAGACCTTGGACACCTGCCTGTAGCTGAACTTCTCCCCTGTCTCAGAATGAATGTTCTATGGTTGTCTCTGCCTTTTTCCACTTAGTAATCTTTTTCCACCTAACCTTCCCAGACTTCTAGCTAAGACTAGGTGGCAGTTCAGTGAATACTCTGCATGCATAGAGCCCTGGTGCAAACCTCAGCACTATATAAACCAGGCTGAAGGATGAACACCTGTAATTTCAGTGTCTGGGACATAGAGGCCAGAGGGTGAGAAGTAAAAGATAATTCCTGGCTATGTACCAAGTTTAGGGCCAGCCTGGGCTATGTGAAACCCTATCTTAAAACAAACAAAACGGAAAATCCCTGAAGCTGACACTGGCTGGCAACCCTGTGCTTACCCACATCATAGCCATCTGCAGCCTCAGATCTTGAGTCCGACCATCTGCTGTAAGTTCTGACTCTTTTCTCTCTCTCCCCTCACATCTGGGCTTCATCAAGCTTGCAAGTCTCTTGTCCTCTTCCCCTTTGATATCTTCCTAGTGATCTGTGTCCCCCTCCCATCCCTTCCTTCTCTAAGTAACCCCTTTCTCAATTCACAGTCTGGTGAGTCCATCCTGCTGACTAGCTGAGTCTGGGCTCCCCCCACACACTATGCCCCTCTCCCTTCCCAGCAGCACTCTGCATTGAGAATGTTCTCCAGTGTCCTTGGGCTCCTCTAGTCTTCCTCTCATCTGGGGCTAACCCTTCTTGTCTTCCTGTGATGTCTCTTGGCCTGAAATTGTTTTAATCTTGCTGCTGTGGCATGAGAGTCACTCCCCTCCCCCCTGTTCTCACACTTCCTGGAACCAAAGGCATGAAACAGGAGCAGAGCTTGAATGGGGAGTGAGGGGCCTGGGTCCCTGTCTTGGTTCTGCTGTCTATCTTCTGTCCAGTTTTGTGGCCTTGCCCAATTTATGGCCCTTTTGGGGTTTCTGTTTCCTGATCATGAAGAACATGGCAAATACTCATCCCTGAGGATCCTTCCAGATGCCCAATTGAGAATTCTCAGCCTCTCCAATAAACATAGTAGACCAGAGTCTGTTCTTGTACCATAAAAGAGAAGATGGGCCAATGTGGAAATTATTCATCTGGAAGAAAACTGATGTATGATATCCATATTTCTTTTTAAAAAAATTTGAGACGTCATCTTATGAAGCCCAAGCCAGCATCCACTTTACTGTGTAGCCACAGATGTCCTTGAGCTTCTGATGCTCTGGCCTCCACTTTCTGTTTGCTAGGATCATAGGCATTATTCACCACCCCCAGCAGTGCTGGGATTGGAACCAGGGCATCAGGCTCGCTAGGCAAACATTCCAAGAACTGACCTACATCCCCAGCACATGATGTCTGTATTCCATACATATGCTCAGACTCGTGCAGCTTGGAGCTCCCTGCACTGTCACCTCTAGTGTATTTCTGTGTGTGGCTTAAAACTGTCCTGTGTGTGTGTTCATCTCATCTCTCCTTTCTTCACTGCAGTGTACACTCCTGTTCCCTTAAAAAATAATCTTTTGCATTTATTTTGTATAGTGTGTGTGTGTGTGTGTCCACCTTGGTTTGTTTTAAGACAGGTCTCTTATTCTGTAATTGGCCTAAAACTCACCATTTAGACTATACTGCCGACTGAGACCCAGAATATCTCTCTCCACCCTCCTCAGCACTGGGTATACAGGCATGTATTTGCTACCTTGCCTGGCTTTTTTTGTTTTTTTTCCCTTGAGACAGGGTTTCTCTGTGTGGTCCTGGCTGTCCTGGAACTCACTCTGTAGACCAGGCTGGCCTCGAACTCAGACATCTGCCTGCCTCTGCCTCCCAATGCTGGGATTAAAGGCGTGACCTGCCACCAGGCTTGCCCAACTTTATTTATTTTTTTTTAACATGAGTTCTAGGCATAGAACTTGGGTCCTCATGCCTATAAGGCAAGCAATTTACTAACTGGGCCATTTCTCCAACCCCTAAAATAACTTTGAGCAATAAGACAAAATCACTACCCTGATGTTACCATAAACATTGTTTTGCCAAGTTGCTAGGAAGGTGACCGGTGACTAACTTTTTGCCATGTTTGCTTCTTTGGGTGGCTGCAGCTGCAGTGGGCCAGTCTCCTGTTTGTGGATAATCCTGTGGGCACAGGCTTCAGCTACGTCAACACTACAGATGCCTACGCAAAGAACCTGGACATGGTGGCTTCTGATATGATGGTTCTCCTGAAATCCTTCTTTGATTGCCATAAAGAATTCCAGGTAATTCTGCAGCTTAGGCAGAAAGACCAGCAAGAGGGACAACCAGCAAAAGGGACAAGGGATTCTTCAGAATACTGAGCTTCCCCAAGAGTCGTGCCCAAGAGGAAGTGTCATAGGACAGCTGGGACTGCATAGAGAGACAGAGTTCAGCGGCAGCTCGTTTGCAGAGCCGCCGCCTTTTCTTCCTAGGTTGTAGGCTTTGACTTTCTTCTATCTGACTAGACTCAGTAATCAGATCTGAGGACAGAGAAAAAGCAGATTGGTTTTGTCTGGCATCATACATGTTAGAAATTTGAAGATAATTTGTGTGAATTGAAAGGTAATCAGGGAGCCTGGCAGTGGTGAAGCACACACCTTTAATCTCAGTACTTGGGAGGCAGAGACAGGTGGATCTCTGTGATTTCAAGGCCAACCTGGTCTACAGAGTTGAGTTTCAGGATAGCCAGGGCTTCACAGAGAAATCCTGTCTCAAAAAAAAAACAAAAAACAAAAAACAAAAAACAAAAACAAAACAAAAAAAGGAAGGAAGGCGGGCAGACAGGCAATCAGGGTGTTTTAATTCTTTGTAAATTCCATTTCTTGCTAGACGGTTCCATTCTACATTTTCTCAGAATCCTATGGAGGAAAGATGGCTGCTGGCATCAGTTTAGAACTTTACAAGGTAAACAGGAGGGTGACTCTGTTACTGTTTGGGAACCAAAGATGTGTTATCGCTTTCATAAACCTGCCTGATATTGAACAGACCTTAGTTATTTAAAAAGTTTATTGTGTGTGCGCGTGCGTACAGTGCCGTGGTGTGGGTGTGGGTGGAGATCAGAAGGCAGCCTTCAGGAGTCATCTCCTCCCACTGTGGGTTTGGGGGATCAAACCAGGTTGTCAAGCATGGCTTCACACGTACCTGCAAGCAAACTCATACATATAAAATCAAAACAAATACATTTAAAAAAGATTTCTTTTGTTCCTTTGAAATTCTTAATGTGTTTTGCCTGCATGTACATGTGTATTTGTGAATGTATGTATGTATGTGCATGCCTGGTGCCTGCAGAGACTAGAAGAGGGCACTGGATCTGGAAATATAGCCAGTTGTGGTCTGCCCTGTGGGTGTTGGGAGTAGAACCAGAGTCCTCTGAAAGCGCAGCTAATGTTCTTTACCTCTGAGCCATCTCTCCAGCACCTAAATCTTTTTTTTTTTTTTTTTTTTAAATGTCAAGGCTATAGCCGGGCAGTGGTGACACATGCCTTTAGTCCCAGCACTCGGGAGGCAGAGGCAGGCGGATTTCTGATTTCTAGGCCAGCCTGGTCTACAGACAAGACAGCCAGGGCTATACAGAGAAACCCTGTCTTAGAAAAAAAAAAAAAAAAGCCGGGCAGTGGCAGGGTGGTGTATGCGTTTAATCCCAGCACTTGGGAGGCAGAGGCAGGCGGATTTCTGAGTTCAAGGCCAGCCTGGTCTACAGAGTGAGTTCCAGGACACAGGGCTACACAGAGAAACCCTGTCTCAAAGAAAAGAAAAAAGAAAAACAACAACAACAAAAAGACTATAAACTAGCTAGTATAGTTACATACTATACTATATATACAGTATATAACTACTCTATATAGCTATATACTATATAGTATAATAGCGTAGTATAAACTGTATAGTTCAGGCATTAGGAGACTGAGGAAAGGTTATGAGCTTGAAACCAGTTGGTTTTGAGACAGGGCTGCACTCAACTCATCTAGCAGGCAGCGCTTGCCACTGGTGAGCGCTTTGTGATACTTTGTGCACACATACCTGAAATCCTAACAAGAATGCAGTCACACTGTGACCTGTCTCCTTCACCCGGTCCCCTCCTCCCTGCAGCACTTCAAACCCCCTGTATTCAGACTGCTTTAGACGGTCCCAACATCTCTTTTAAGATAGCCTGTCCAAGCTAATGCCTAGTCCCTAAGGACTCTTCGTTTAGCCCAGTCCCCCTTTTCTAGGATGCGTACTTATTTAATTAGAAGCAATGTCCTGCTGTGTAGCCCTAGCTGGACTGGTAGTAACTTGTTACATACTGTGTAGTCTGCCCTGGCCTTGAACTTGTTGCAGTCTACCTCCTTTGGCTTTCTGATATCTTCACCCTCCCTCCCTCCCTCCCTCCTTCTTTCCTTCCTTCTCTTTTTACGTCCCTTCCTTCCTTTGCCCTGCTCCCCTCGGCAGCATCCTAGTCTCTTTATTTTCACAGTTACACATAACTGTGTAACCTAATTCATATGTGTTCTTTTCCCCCCTTTGTAGATGTGATAGTATATATGATGCCCTAGTTTATATTCTTTTTTTTTTTTTTTTTTTTGAGTGTTCAGTAATAGTATACGGGAATATTTTCACTTCGCTTCATAAGGAGCTTTCTCTTGGGTTTTATCATGTACAGTGGTTCATGTGGCTCGTCTTCCTGGTAAGTGTTGAGGTCATGAGAAGGTTATGAATGAATGAGGAGAATGTCCAGCTTCCTGTTCGGGGACAGGTACAGAGAAGGATGAGCTTCCTGGCCTGTGTGTGGGCTCCACCCTTAAGGATGTCCTGAGGAGCCCCAGTGTCAGCGACCACTGCTTGGCAGTGCCACCTGTACCCAAGAAGCTCCTCAGCACCTTGGGAGGCTCCCAGACTTGGAAATGGATATACCTAGGCTCTCAAACACAACTTAGGGACACATCCCATACTTGTCCTGAAGACACAAGTTAAGCAAAGCAATAGCCCCTCCTCAATTAAGTGCTTAACAGCTCCTCCCCCATTTTCCAGTGGTAATAGGCTAGGCAGGACTTGCCATCACAGGTGTGCTGTTCTGATGCTTGTGGGTTAGGAGAAACCTTGAGTATGTGCCTCTGCTGAGGAGGGATGGAGGCCTGGGTACCCTTGGTCAGAGCATTTCCTGGCTCTTTTTTCAGGCTATTCAGCAAGGGACCATCAAGTGCAACTTTTCTGGGGTTGCTTTGGGTGACTCCTGGATCTCTCCTGTGGGTAAGTATGGAGTTTTTAAGCATCTCTTTTCTAACCCTAACCCTTTCTGTGACTTTGGATTTACTGTGTGACTTTTCTGGGGGAACATGAAAGTCCCCCAGTACCAGGCTGAAGGATTCCATCCAAGTCCTGCTTGCTGGGCCAGAGTGACTCTTGTAAACCTGGGCACGAAAAGTCACATACTTACCAGGTCTCTCTCTATAGTCCTGACTGTCCTGCAGCTCACTAGGTAGACCAGGCTGGCCTTAAGCTCACAAGATTTCCCGCTGCCTCTGAAGTGTTAGGATTAAAGGAGTGCTCCACCACACCCAGCCCAGGCAATAGTTAAAAACTAGTGTTGCTGATGATAATGATGACGGTAAGTGTGTGTGTGTGTGTGTGTGTGTGTGTGTGTGTGTGTGTTAGTGAGGGGGTGCTTCCATGGTGCATATGTAGAGGTTAGAGGACAACTAAGTGGAGTTGATTCTACATTTATGTGGGATCTGAGGGTTTGAGCCATACTGCTGGGCCCCCCAGACAATCTTTAACATCATATGATTTAGTACTTCTAAGCTTCTGTGTAGTGGGGCAGGGGTGGTGGGCTTGGAATCTAACGGAAGTGTCTTGCCAAGGTCTTACAGTCTCCTTTCCTCCCCCGACTGATCTACCATGGGCCTAGCTGTCTGCTGTATAGTTCTGTTTATTTTGTTGCCTCGACTACAGTTCAAGGTCTCCTATAAATCACCGCAGCCACTCTGCCCTGTGATGGTGACCATGTCAAGTCAGAGAGAAACAGCCACCCCTCAGGGCTATGCTGTTCAGATAAAAAGACAGCAGAGGTTTCTGGGTTCCTGGAGAAGCCATCACAGAAAGCATCCATTCACCCCCAGAGCATCCAAGAGACTTGAGGACAAAACATCTTTAGCATAGCCTCTGCCAGCAGGCTGAGTCCTGAAGGGATTTTCCCAGCCAAGGAATCAAAGTCAACCGCAGGAGATGCTCCAGATGCTCCTGCGGATGAGGAAACATACCCTCATACAGTATGAGTGGCCTCATAAAGAGGAGCCCCAGTTCTGTATGAGTCAGCACAGAGTGGGTTGTGTCACCAGCTGGTCCCCCGCCCCCTTACCATCCTGATACTAAGAGAGCATCTGCAGTGAACATTCCATCTGTGGCTGCTGCTGCTGCTGCTGCTGCTGGTGGTGGTGGCGGTGGCAGTAGCGGTGGTGGCAGAGTTGGTTGTAAGGCAAGGTTGGCATCAGGTCTTGAAGGTCTGAGATCTGCACTTTCCTAATCCTTTGGGAACACAGATAGGCGTTGCCTATCTTACACATAACGGGGTGTGGCTTCAGACAACACTGGTCATTTTGGCCAGGTTAACTCTCTTGGGTTCCCTCAACCTTAGCACCACAGCCATTGGGAGTAGTATAGGTTGTTGTGGAAACTGTTAAAATGTGTTGTCATGTATATCCTGGAGGAAGCAGTCTGTGCCTGATGGTGTATCACTGCGTGCATGCCTGCGTGCAAGTGCCTGCGCCCGTGCATGCATGCATAAGCCAGAAGAGAACATCTTTCTCTATCACTTTATCTACCTTATGTCTTTTAAAAGATTCTTTTGAGATTTTATTTTCATTTCATGTATATGGGTGTTTGACTACATGGTCATGTATATGGGTGTTTGTATGTCTATATACCATATGTACACAATGTCCTCAGAGGCCAGAAGGCAACCTCAGTCCTCTGTTACGGGTGGTTGTGAACCTGAGCTGGGTGCTGGGAATCAAACTTGGTCCTTTGGAAAAGCAGCAAGTGCTTTTAACTACTGAGCTACCCCTCCCCCAGCCCCCACATTACTTTGTTTTTGTTTTTGTTTTTTTTAAAGATTTATTATATATACAGCATTCTGCCTGCATGTATTCCTGCAGGCCAGAAGAGGGCACTAGATCTCATTATAGATGGTTATGAGCCACCCTGTGGTTGCTGGTTGAACTCAGGACCTCTGGAAGAGCAGACAGTGCTCTTAACCTCTGAGCCATCTGTCCAACCCAACTATCTTTTTTTCTTTTTTTTTTTTCTTTCTTTCTTTAAAATTTAATACACACACACACACACACACTCTTACTCTATCTGCATGTACATCTGCATGCCAGAAGAAGAGGGCATCAGATCCCATTACAGATGGTTGTGAGCCACCATGCGGTTGCTGGGAATTGAACTCAGGACCTCTGGAAGAGCAGCTGAGCCATTTCTTAACTGTTGAGCCATATCTCCATCCCTTACAACATTATTTCATAAGATAGGGCGTCTGCCTCCCACAGTGCCATGCAACCAAGCCTGACTTCATATGTGGGTTTGGGGATTTGAACTCAGATCCTCATGCTTGGGAGGCAAGTACTCCTATCTACTGAACTATCTCCCCAACCCTCATATTTGGACATTTGTTTGTAGCATCCCCATCTTCTGGTTTGAGATGCCAGTAGGATCACTCTGTGACAACAAGAAATGTCTTCAGATATTCTTTTGGAGACTAAATGGCTCCTAGTTGGAGGGTTCTAAGCAGCAGAGTGACACTCTCAAATGTGCATGGTCCATGTAAGTCCTTGATATTTTGTTAACACCTTCCAGTAGCTTGTATCTTACCTAGTGGGGACGTGGTAGCAGTAGCTGTAGACTTGTCCTAACAGTTCACACAGTTCACAGGTTACTTTGTTTCCAGAAGGTAATTGTCTGTGTGAGAGTGTGTGTCTGTCTGTATGTCTGTCTCTGTCTCTTTCTCTGTTTTTTTGAGACAGTGTTTTTCTTTTTTTTTTTTTTAAGATTTATTTATTTATTTTATGTATATGAGTACACCATTGCTCTCTTCAGACACACCAGAAGAGGGCATTGGATCCCAATACAGATGGTTGTGAGCCACCATGTGATTGCTGGGAATTGAACTCAGGACCTCTTAGAGTATTCTTAACCACTGAGCCATCTCTCCAGCCCCCGAGACAATGTTTTTCTCTGTAGCCCTGGCCATCCTTGAATTCACTCTATAGACCAGGGTGGCCTCAGACTTAGAGATTCTCCTTCCTCTGCCTCCCAAGTGCTGGGATTAAAGGCCTGCACCACTACACCTGGCTGTTTTACTCATTTTGAAATCCCTTGGAGCTGTTTGCTTCCCTTAGCACCATTAGTAGTTCCCCGGGGTATAGAGTCGCGGAGTACAGAACGAACTTATTGCCAGGGTAGCCACAGGCGCAGGAGTTAACCATGTTAATTTTCTTCCTACAGTGGCAGAAGCAAATGCCTCCACACTAAAGGAGCAGATAGATTGCAGAGGCAGTGAGGGTGGGGAAATCTTTGATGCTGTCAGGAACCTAGAAGGCTGCAGAGACAAAAGCCTCTAGGACACACCTGCTGCCTGCCTGTGTGGTGTGTCAGGTGCTTCTCTGCCCAGGACACCCTGCTAGGCAGAATCAAATCAGGTCAACATGCCACAGGACCTTAGAATTGGCAGGAAGGACATCTTCCAGCCACTGAGATGTCATCCATTCCTGCTTGGATACTAGGGGCCTCTGGAGTAGTTCCCCTCAAAGTCACTGGGTTTCTTGCTCCTGTCCCTTTGTGCTTTGAAGGGAAGCCATTGTGGGGTAGTCTTTTGGCAAGACATAGCTAATTTGTATCTATCTGGTTTTCTTTAGATTCAGTGCTGTCCTGGGGACCTTACCTGTACAGCATGGTAAGTAGGATGGGTCCTGCCCTCTGCAGTCTCCCTAGAAAACAGCCTCGTTGACTTCTCAGGGCTCTGATCTCCTTTGGCCTCCAGGGAGAGTGTATTAGTTATCATTGCTGTGAGTGACAGAAAGCAACTGAGGCTCAGAAGGATTTGTTTTGACTTATAGTTTTTTGAGGGTGTGGTCTGTCCTGGCAAGGAAGATAATCCGCAGGGATGAGAGGCTGCTTGCTTGTGTCTGGGTGGAGCAGGAAGCAGAGAGAGGAATGGTGACCCTCATCGGGCATTTCTTTCCCCTTTATATTCAGTCTGAATCCCCCATCGATGGTTGTCCATAGGCACACAGAGTCAATCTCACTGATGGCCTAGGCCTTTGAAAAATTATGGGGTGTGTGTGTGTGTGTGTGTGTGTGTGTGTGTGTGTTTTGTTGTTGTTGGGATTAGAATCCTCACACATGCAGAGCAAGCACTCTGCCAACTGAGCTTAGCCCCAGGTGTTGACATGTCCTGTGCTCCTCCAGTCTTAAGGCAGGATCTCAAGTGTCCTATAGCTTCTTGTCTACTCTACCAATTGAGCTACATCACCAGCTCCCAAACCTGTGTAGACCAGGATGACCTAAAACTCACAGAGATCCACCTGCCTCTGTCTCCATTCCAGCCCAATATACAATCTTGAATTCTCTTGTTCTGATGCAGCCTTTCAGATACCCCTTCCCCAAAGCTGAAAGGTTGTGGTAAACCTTCATGAGCCTACTCTCTTGATTCATTTAATGGTCTGCTCTGCTTCTCCCATCAATAAATCTGTGAGTTTGGGCTGGGGCTATAACATGGTGGTAGAACACTATCTAGAATGCACAAGGTCCTGGGTTCAATCCCCAGCACCTCTCTGAGGCTTCTGACAACACTCTTCTTAGGTAAGCTCCCATCACCCTCCCTCCTCACCAGCTGTAGTGCTACCAGATCCTCCTCGATCCCTAATCAAGTGGGCTTTTTGTCCTCCGTTTATCTTCCAGTCACTCCTTGATAATAAAGGCTTGGCTGAGGTATCCAACGTTGCAGAGCAAGTCCTCGATGCTGTGAACAAGGGCTTCTACAAGGAGGCCACCCAGCTATGGGGGAAAGCAGAAATGATCATTGAAAAGGTAAGGGACTGAACTGGGGCTATCAGGACGTGGCTTTTCCCAGGGTGGGGGGTAGGGTGGGTGAATGGGACCCATGGTTGATGTGAGGATCAGACTTATCCTGTGTCTCCCACAAATTTAGAACTGTTTGTATGCTGAATAATAAATCTGTAGGATCTCAGCAGTGACATAGTGGCCCTTTATAGGGTCACAACACCTCCTATGCTTAAGATCTACGTGTCCCTGATTGAATGTTTGGATTCTGTAGGAAAGACTGGTGGCCCAGCGTAGTTGTGCATGAGTATTATCTCCCAGCACTTGGGAGTCAGGAGGATCAGAAGTTCAGGGGCACTTTAGCTACATGGTAAGTTTAAGGTCAGCTTAGTCTACATGAGACTCTGATTCAAAACCAAAACAACAACAAAAATCCAACAAACAAAAAATATGGCCCAGCAGCTTAGCATGGTAGGCTTAGCATGGTAGCGTATGTCTGTAACCGAGCACTTAAATGAAGCTGCAGGATCAGTTGTTCCAGTTATCTCTGCTAGATATCGTGTTTGAGGCCCACCTGCACGAGAGAGAACATCTCAAAACACTAGCAATAAGAAACTGCCTTGCTCAGGGGTGTGTGTATTTGAAAGGCATTGTATTTTCTTACCTGGATTTTTATCAAGTAGCATTTTTCCTTGAAATGGAAGGAAAGATTAAGATGGCCAAGAGCACCCTCCATCACTCCAGGGTTCCCGTACATTGACTCACAGGCCCTTGGGTTCCGGTGGCACCAGGGTTCCCATGAGCTATGTGCTGCATATACATGGGAGACCACAGCTGTTGTCTAAGCCTTCAGAAAGGCTTTTTACTAGTCCAGTAAATATATAAGCTCAAGCTTGTCCTTGGAAAGCCAAGCAGTTTTCTGTTTTGCCACTTTGGTAGACAGGGAAAGAAACCATCCAAATGCCCTCTTGATTTCAGTACACCGACGGGGTGAACTTCTATAACATCTTAACTAAAAGCACCCCTGAGACCTCTATGGAATCAAGCCTCGAGTTCCTCCGGAGTCCCTTAGGTAAGTTGACCTCGCTGCTGTTGGTCCCTAGCCAGCCTCTGCAGGAGGACCTGTCCTGTTACCAGTATGCCATTTATGTAACAGGATATTCACTTCTTTTAAGTGTAGCTTGCAGTGGCTTTAAGTATATTCAGAGTTGCAGAGTCATCACCACGATCCAGTTTTAGAATATTCCCGTCACCCCAAAAAGATCCCACACATCTGCTTGCTTCTACTTCTCCTTCCCACTCACAGCCTGAGGCAATCACTAAGCCTCTTTCTGTTTCTCTGTTTGGCATTTCCTAACATTCTGTATAAATGGAACCCTACAGTGGCTTTTTTTTTTTGTTTGGTTTTTCTGACAGCCCGTGTAGCCCTGGCTGTCCTGAAACTGGCTCTGTAGATCACGCTGGCCTTGAACTCACAGAGATCCACCTGCCTCTGCCTCCTGAGCTTTAGAATTAAAGGTGTGCGCCACTGCCCCTACCTGGCCCTTTGTCTGGTTTTTTGTTGCTTGGCATACTTAAACACTTGATCTTAGACGAAAGGGCCAGGAAGCAATGGAAACCAATGCCTTTTGGTGAAAGAAGGCTTGGAATGATACCCAGGACCTAGTGCCCGCTGAGCACCTGCTCTGCCATTGAACTACACCACAGGGGAAACAGTTTCTGCTCACTGAAGTGCAGTGTCAGGTCCCTGCAGGGCTGACTATAGTGGTCTCTCATCTGGCCCAGCTTGGCTTTGATTGTAAAATGCCTGAAACCCTTCCCCAGTAAGTAAAAACATACAAAACTACTAAACACCCTAGATTCCTCTGCTCAGCTGACTTTGTTGGTTCTGGGTAACCCCAATGGCCCTAAAGTTCACAGAATGCAGTTATCAATACTGACAGATCTCCCTTCAACCTGCTTCTGGCCTCCTTTCTCCTTTACATGGAAAAAGCCTCACTCCATTGCGAGGTCTTCCCCAGCAGCTTGGGGAAAATGGCTGTGGGGTTCTGATCTAGCCCTTTGACTCACTGTATACCAGTTTGCTTTTAGTTCGGCTCTGTCAGCGCCATGTGAGACACCTACAAGGAGACGCCTTAAGTCAACTCATGAATGGCCCCATCAAAAAGAAGCTCAAAATTATCCCTGAGGATATCTCCTGGGGAGGTACGAAAGTGCCCTGATCAAGTGCTGTCTGTATGGGCGATGTGTGCAGAGTCAGAGCCATTGTAAGTAAAATGATCCTACTGCCTGCTGCAGTAGAAGCAGCGACTTGGCAAAAGTGATTCAGAATAAGGAGCTGGCAGAGAAATGGGTAGGGGGAGACATGGCATGTGATTGGCTGTGATTGGTTGAAGGTATGGGTGCATGGGGACTTTTACACCCTTTACCTTTGACAAAATAAGAGTGGAGCATGGTAGTACTTGCCTGGAAATCCCAGTACTGAGGAAGCTGATACAGGAGCATCACAAGTTTGAGACAGGCCTGGGCAACTTAGCAAAACAGTGTCTCTAAAAAAATAATAAATGGGGGATGGAGAGATGGCTCAGTGGTTAAGAGCACTGACTGCTCTCCCAGAGGTCCTGAGTTCAATTCCCGGCAACCACATGGTGGCTCACAACCATATGTAGTGGGATCCCGTGCCCTCTTCTGGTGTGTCTGAGGATGCTACAGTGTGCTCACATACATGAAATAAATAAATAATTTTTTTAAAAAAATAAAAATAAAAAAATAAAGGGCTGGGAGATGGTTAAGGGTGCTTACCATCAAGCCTGACACCTGAGTTCAGTCTCGGAGACTCATGCTGGAAGGATGTTCGCCATGGCCTGTATCTGTCTCCCTCCCCCTCCCACCCATTAATAAAGAAATAGAATTTTTTAAATTATGATTTTAAAAAAAAGTTACTTGTAAGGCCACAACTGGCCACATGTGAGGTTTCTAGCCAAAGGTCCTTTGCAGGACATCAAACAGTCCATGTGGTTTTGGCCAGTTCCCATGCTGGCCTTTCAAACATGCTGGTGCTAGATGTGGTTTGCCATGTGTGTTCTGCTCTGAAGGTCACTGTGTGGAAATACCTGAGTCTTTAGACACCAAGTCCAGATAGAAACCTTGGATAAGTTCCTACTTAGTCCCATGGGGGAACTTTGAACAAGCAGAGTAGCATTTGCTTGGTTTACATCCAAGATACCCAAGACTACCAGGTCAACGGGTCCTTTTCTCCGATGTAGCTGCTGAGGGCTATGTTTTGACCTTTGTCTTGACTTCGTTAGGGGGTCATGGTTTACTCTATCATAATCTACATTGTAGTGGGTTGGCCTGATGCTGCCTGTATTCTAATGCTAGTACTAGTTCTTCAAGACCTGGTTGCCCCAGAGAGAAGAGCCTGCATGTTATCACTTACTGTGTTTCATCTCTGCTGCTCTTTCTTTTTTTTTTTTTTAAAGATTTATTTGTTTATTTTATGTGTGTGAGTACGCTGTAGCTGTCTTCAGACACACCAGAAGAGGGCATCAGATCCCATTACAGATGGTTGTGAGCCACCATGTGGTTGCTGGGATTTGAACTCAGGACCTCTGGAAGAGCATTCGGTGCTATTAACCACTGGGCCGTCTCTCCAGCTCATCTGGGCTGCTCTTAACTCCGGTTAGCCAGCCCTCAGGGCCACGTTTTCATGACTCACCTAACCCATGGTGGCTTCTCCTCCATTTACTTTCTTCTCTTTGTGGTTCTCCTCCCATCCCCCAAGCCCAGGAATCCTAAACCCCACCTATGTCTCTTCTCCCTAGCTATTGGGTATTAGCGGTATCTTTATTTACCGATCAGAAATAACTTGGGCAAGGTCACAAAGCGTCACTTAGGTCTAAGGTGGGCTAAGCCCCCAGATCTTGAGGAACATGTATTAGCATTAGAATAAGAATAGAAGCAGCATCAGGCCAACCCACTACACTGCATCACTGGGGCCTCCATCCTGATTTAGTGTCTTCATGTCTCTGAATCAAATAACAAGCTAGACTATGGCTTCTGATGCTTCACTGGGCTGGGTATAATGGCAGACAGACACCTGCAGTCCCGGTACTCAGCAGGCTGAGGCAGGAGGATTCAAAGGTCATGACCTATACAGACAGACTGCACAGCAAGATCTTGTATAGCCAGGTGTACTGGCTGCGTGTGTGAACATAGCATTTGGGGTGTTGAGGTAGGAAAATTGCAGGGTGTTCTAGGTCAGCCTAGGTGGGGGGGGGGGGAGGCCTCATCTAAAAAATTCAAGTAAGGACTGGAAAGATGACTCATGGTAGATGTCCTTGCTGTTGTTGCAGAGGACCTGAGTTTGGTTAGCTTAGAACCTCCTATAACTACAGTTCCAGGGAATCCAATGCCCTCTTCTGGCCTCTGTGGGCACCATGAGCATGTGGTACACTGAAATATACACAGGCACACGTACATATACATAAATAGGAAATAAATCTTTTTAAAAACCCAAAGAATTAAAACAGATAAGCTATCTTTGACTCTGAGTTGCAGTTGATCGGTCATTCCCGAATTCAAGTCTTAGATCATCATTGGCTCACCCAGCCTGTGTTCCTCAGCCTCTGGGCCCTCTTTACCGGAACTTTGTCCAGGCTCCTTATCTTCCAGGGTAGTGATGAAGAAGTGGACATTGCTTCTGTAATATGTATCTAGCCTAGTGCTTGTCAGATAAATGGATAAGCATAGGTGTCATCTGTTACGATGATGGCGCAAGTGGCCGTGCATCAGCAGGAATCTGCTATCTACCGTCTGGCCTGGCACTTGTCATTTGCCTCTCCTGAAGTAGCTCAGGTCTGGTTTGGTTTGTGGTAAGATAGCCCCCTGTTCAGGTTCAGAACAAGAGACTTGGCCTTGGTACCACTTAGCACTCTGGCCCAAAGCGCAGTTCATTCCCAAGTGGAGCAGCTAAAAGCTTTCTGGGCCTCTGCTTCTGTTTCCTTCTACGGCTTTTAGCTTCTGATTGCACATGGCATGTACCCTTAACAAAGCTCTCAAGCAAGGGGACATTGTGCACTTTTTATTTCTCACCCAGCTCTTGCTGGCCAGTTGATCCCTCTGTGGAGCACCCATCATTCAGCATTGTTTCTTAGACATAGGGGTTAGTTAGCTACGCTGATTTGGCTCCTGGCAGGTTGCAGGCACTCATCTGCCCAAGAGCTATCTGCTTGAGCACCAGCCAGTTAATTTTAATGTGCCTTGACTCAATCAAAGGCTGGGCAGTTCTAATCTCCCCCCCCCCAATACATTTCCCTCCAGCACCCCTGGCTCCTAACCCTTCCCCCTGCTACCCTAGGCCCAATTGCAGAAGTGGCCAGTGGCCGTTGGCTCTTATCAAAAACCAATTGGGGACAAGAACCTTCAGGGTTTGCACATACAGATTCCAGAGTTTGGAGGCTGGATCAGTTCAAAGCATAGAACCAGTTCCCAACACTTAGGGAATTTTAGGAATGATAGTTCAGGATACTTGGGCTGAAATCCCAACCTGCTACCTCTTTCTCCTCCCCCCTTTGTAGCCCAGGCATCTTACGTCTTCATGAGCATGGAAGGGGACTTCATGAAGGCTGCCATTGACATCGTGGATGAGTTGCTGGCAGTTGGGGTCAATGTGACTGTGTACAATGGACAGCTGGATCTCATTGTGGACACCATAGGTAGGAACCAACTCTGAGGGACACGTGGAAGCAATCGTGGATCAAGCTTAAAGGAAATGGCCTTGGGATTGGTGGAATTCATGCCGGGAGGAAGGAATACCATTTCCTGCTACATCCATCCTTTCCTGACTTTGACTCTTGAGCTGTGGTGCATGAGAGAATTCTGGGTCTTTCTAATTCTGGGGTACCTGGGTATGTTAAAGAAAAGAATAAATATTTACCCCACCTCCTGCCAAAGTCTTCCTGGCTCTTGGGCAGATACACTACTTAATTGAGGGAAAGTTTATTTTTGTGGTGTTACAGAAATGTTAAACACTAATTTCTACAGCTCTGTTTCCAAGGCCCCAGGAGAATTGGGCCTAAGGAGCTCCATAGGCTCCCATGCCTATAATTATAGCTACTGAAGCTGAGACAGTATTACAATCACAAAGAAAGCCACAGAGTGAATTCAAGGCCAGCTTGGGACACTTGAAATTTAGCAAGACAGTCTCAAAAAAAAAAGGCTGAGACATTTAAAAGCTTTAAAAAAAAAAACCTAGTCTCACGGCTGTGGGATTTCTTGTCCAGCCCAAGTATTGATGGGAATGCTTAGGAATATTTAGGAAGTGGGTGGGTGTCCAGGCCCCACCAAGAACTGCTTGTGACAAGATCCCAGTGAGTGTAGTGCACATTCATTACAGTTGGGAAGCACTGTTTTGTTTTTAAAGATTTATTTATTTATTTATTTCATGTATGTGAGTACACTGTCGCTGTCTTCAGACACACCAGAAGAGGGCATCAGATCCCCATTACAGATGGTTGTGAGCCACCATGTGGTTGCTGGGAATTGAACTCAGGACCTTTGGAAGAGCAGTCAGTGCTCTTAACCGCTGAGCCGTCTCTCCAGCCCAGGAAGCACTGTTTTTAAGACCTAGATTTTAACCCCCTCTGTCCTCTATCAAGCCCTAGATACTGATCCTGATCCTTGGGCCCTCTCATTAGGTCAGGAGTCCTGGGTTCAGAAGCTGAAGTGGCCACAGCTGTCCAAGTTCAATGACCTAAAATGGAAGGCCCTGTATACCAATCCTAAGTCTTCAGAAACATCTGCGTTCGTCAAGACCTATGAGAACCTAGCCTTCTACTGGATCCTAAAGGCGGGTCACATGGTGAGTGATCTGCCTTCTGTTGGAGATTTAAGGATGGTGCTGTGTGGGAAACCACGGTGTATCACATACATGACCACTGCATGGATTGGCCTTCAAAGAAGAGCTTCAGACTTGGCAGTATTTGGAGCTCTCTCATTCTCTCTGTCTCTCTCCCCCCTCTCTCTTTCTGTGTCTTGGTGTCTTTCATTTTTCCATGCATGTGGAGGAGGCCTGGGTTGATGAGGGTGTGGTCTTCCTCCCACACTTTGACACCTCGTCTGTTTGTAGGCAGGGTTTCACCACTTAGCCTTGGCTAGCCTGGAACATATATGTCAGGGCTAACCTAACATAGATCACCTGCCTGCCTCTGCTGGGTTTAAAGGCACATGTTGCCACACTTGGCTTGATTTTTACTTATTTTAAAGATTTGTTTGTTTGTTTGTTGTGTATCGGTCTTTTGCCTGTATATCTGTATGTATGTTTGTGTGAAGGTGTTGAATCCTCTGAAACTGGAGTTACGGAGAGTTGTGAGCTGCCGTGTGGTGCTGAGAATCCCACTAGTGCTCCTAACTGCTGCACCATCTCCATCGACCTTAATTTTTTTTTTGAAACAGAGTCTCACTGAGTTTGGAGCTCACCAGTAGAGCTGGGCAGGTTGGCCAGTGAACTGGGATCTGCCTATCTCTGCTTCCCCAGCACTGAGATTACAGGCGTGTACTACCATGACTGGCTTTTAACAGGTGCTAGGGATCTGAACTCAAGTTCTCAAGCTTTCTGGGCGAGCACTTTGACTTACCTCCCTAGTTCAGCAGTTCTCAACCTGTGAGTCAAGAGCCCTCCGAATAACAGCCATTCTGCATATCTGATATTGATATTACAGTTCATAACAGTAGCAAAGTTACATAAGTGGCAATAAAGTAATTTTATGGTTGGGGGTCACCCCAACAGGAGGAACCATATTAAAGAGTCACAGCATTAGTAAGGTTGAGAATAACTGCCCTAGCCCATGTATTGAGTGGTTTACTGAAATTCCACTACAGAAAGAGCATTGCTGATCTAAAAATCTAAAATCCAAAACTTTAACATTACCATGACATGGAAGGAGAAACTTTCTTGCCAGATCTCTTATCGTCTGACATAGTCCAGACACACTGTGCTTAAAAACATTGAGCAAAATTACCTTCATCCCATGAGGGTGAGTGACAGTCATCTTGGGTCCAGCCTCAAACACTCTGGTGTCATGTGCTTCATTTAAGGGATACTCTGCCTTTGTTAGTGCTCATTTGAGACTTAACATAAACTCATTTTAAAGTTAACTCCCCCTTGGGCAAGGTGTGCTGGACTCTCCCTTCTTTGTTTTAAATTAATTTGCCCTGGGAGGAGAAGGGAGAATTGCCTTCCCTTGACTGTAAAGATTAAAGCCAGAGAGGACCACAATATTACCCTCTTCTAATCCCAGCACTCTGGAGACAGCTGGAAGGATCTGGAATTCAAGTCTGACCTTGGCCAGCCTGGACTACCTAAGACCCTGGCTCAAAACAAAACAGAAATGCTGGCTACTTTGTGAAGTCTAGTCACAGCATGCCTGGCACAAGGTGGGAGAGTATATCCAAGCCAAGCAGTGGTGGCCCCGGGGACATATTTGGAAGAAGCTTCGAGCAGAAAGAGGGACCTCTTCCTTGCTCAGGGTGGGAATGTACTATTTTCTTCTAAGGTTATATGTTGGTTACATAGCTTTCTTTGAGCTGAGAGAAATTACAGAGGCCTTAACCCCAGATTGCCCCAACTCCCACACCAGACAGCCATATGATGAAGGAATTGGGAACAGCGAAAGGCTGAAGGCCCCAAACCCTCAACCAAACACCTGGATGGCTCCTAAGCATTAACCATAAACACTACTGGTTAGGTGCCTGAAGCACAGGGTGGGTGAATGGGGCCGATCCCAGACCTCATGAGGCTGCAGATCTCAACAGAGCCCAAGTCTATAAGATAAAATTAGAAATCAAACATTTACTAATAGTAACTAATAAGTTAAAGACAATTCTTTTACTCTTTATAAGAGACTAAAGTAAATTTTCATAGTAATGGGGTGCATTTACCTGTATTTTTATATAAAAATACATTTTGGCTGGATATTCGAGTTTACCTCTGTTTTAGTTTTGTAAGGTTTCTTTTCTTTTTCTTTTTCTAATGGTGTATTTATTTTATTTTCTGTGCATTGGTGTTTTGCTTGCATGTGAGTCTGTATGAGGGTGTCAGATCTTGAACTGGAGTTAGAATTGTGAGCCTCTGTGTGGTGCTGGGGACTGAACTCAGGACCTCTAGCAGAGCAGCAAATGCTGTTTTTGCCCTCATTTTGACTTTAACGTATTTTTTTCTTACATATACTTTTGCCTAGACTAGGGGTGTGATGAATGTGTGAAGGTGGAAAGATAATCTCAGAGCAGTTTACTTCTCTACTTTGGTCTCGTGGGTCCAGAGGATCGAACTGAGGTTGTCAGGCTTGACAGCAGAGCCTGTCACTGCTGAGAAAGCTGCTTCTTAGGAATAAGAAATGGAAAATACTAGAAATTATGTCCTACATTTCTTGTTTTTTGTTGTTTTGTTTTGAGAGAGTGTCTCTCTATGTATCCCTGGCTAGCCTGAAACCCACTATGTAGAATATGCTGGCCTCAGACTCAGAGATCCTTTCTTCCTCTGCTGCCTGAGTCCTGGGACTAAAATTGTGAGTCACTACAGCCAGCCAGAAAAAAAGTTTTCAATGTGTGTTGGTGTGTGCATGTGCACGTGTTCAGGAGGGTACATGTGTATATATACAAGTACGTGTGTGTGTAGAGGTTAGAGGATCCTCAGGAATGCTGTCAGCCTCTTAAGACACAGGCTCTCTCTTGACCGGCAGTGGTGGCGCACGCCTTTAATCCCAGCACTCGGGAGGCAGAGGCAGGCGGATTTCTGAGTTCCAGGCCAGCCTGGTCTACAGATTGAGTTCCATGACAGCCAGGGCTACACAGAGAAACCCTGTCTCGGGGAAAAAAAAAAGACACATGCTCTCCTTGGCCCTAGAGTTTATCAGTTAGGCAAGGCTGGCTGGCCAACAAGCCTCAGGGGTCCTCCTGTCTTTTCTTGAGTGCTAGAATTCAAAGCACAAGCCACCACACCCAGCATTTTCTTCCTTCCTTCCTTCCTTCCTTCCTTTCTTTCTTTCTTTCTTTCTTTCTTTCTTTCTTTCTTTCTTTCTTTCTTTCTTTCTTTCAATAGGGTTCCTTGTGTAGTCCTGGCTGTCTTGAACTTGCTCTGTAGAGCAACTCTGACCTCAAACTTGCAGAGTTCTGCCTGCCTCTGCCTCCCGAGTGCTGGGATTACAGGTATGCATCTCCACTCCTGCTGCTCCCAGCCTCTTTATGACAGTTCTGGGCCTCAAACTTGGATCTTCATACTTGCAGGACAAGCTTTTTAATGACGGGGAATGTCCCCAGCACCATATGGCACTTTTTCACTAAACTCAAGTCAACTCAAATAGATTGTCTTGGGGTGTTTGTTCTGTTTGGGTTTTTTTGAGACAAAGTCTGGTTTAGCCCAGGCTAGTCTGAAATGTACCATGTAGTGAGGATGATGTTGGACCTCCTAGATCTCATGCCCTGCTTCCTAAGTGCTATGGTTACAGGCATCACTGCCACATCCTGCTAGAGGGTCCTCAGCTACAGAGTGAATTTGAGGCCAGACTCAGATAGGAAGACTCTCAGAAAAGGGGAGGGCCACCTGCCCTTTGAAGGACGAACACATGAGGCAGTGAAGGCCAGGGTTAAGGTGGTCTTTGTTATATGGATCTGTGAGTGTGGGGTACCCTCACCACTCTCTAGCCCCCCCAAATTTTTTAAACATTGATTTTTTTGTTTTGTTTTGAGGCAGGGTCTAATAATTTAGCCTAAGCTGGCTCCTGACTTTCTATATATAGCCAAGGCTGGTCTTGAATTCATGATCCTCCTACCTCTGCTCTTGAGTGTTGGTCTTTTTGTTGTTGTTGTTTTTAAAGACTTATTTATTTATGTAAGTAAGTACACTAGCTGTCTTCAGACACTTTTTCTTCTCGCTCTGGCCCCGCTCAAAGAGGAGGGCATCAGATCTCTTTATGGATGGTTGTGAGCCATCATGGGATTTGAACTCACAACCTTCAGAAGAACAGTCTGAGCTCTTAATTGCTGAGCCATCTCTCCAGCCCCTTGAGTGCTGCTCTCTCTCACAGGCATGTGCAGTCTCACCCTGTTTTAGGTAGTACTGGGTGGGCTGGGGTGGGGGCTGGAGCTTAGGACTTAGGGATGCCAGGCAGTGGCTTTACCCGCTGAGCTACATCCTCAGCCCTTCTTTCTGCTCCACTTACCTTCTTTCTTAAATAGGCTAGGTCCCAATACCTAGGCTCTGCTCCCTTGTCTCCAGGCCCAGTCAGCTCAGCTCTGCTCCAGGCATCCTCCTGCTGCTGAAACACAGCCTCCATTAAGAAGGCAGCAAGGGCTAGGGGTGGTAAAGCACTTGCCTAACGTTTGCAAGTCCCAGGTTTGATTCCCAGCACTGCTAAAGAGAAAGGAAGGAAGAAGGGAAGGGGGGGGAGGGGACATGGAAAGGGGGGCGGCGAAAATCAACAGATCATCCCCAAGTGGAATAGAAGACTTTCCTAAATGCCAAATTCTTCAGGCCCCAACACACTGAGCACCCAGAAGAACTTTGTTTCCGCAAGGGGGCCTTTGATTTTTTGAGAAAGGGTTTCTCTATGTAGCCCTGGCTGTCCTAGAACTCACTCTGTAGACCAGGCTGGCCTCGAACTCAGAAATCCGACTGTCTCTGCCTCCCAAGTGCTGGGACTAAAGGCGTGCACCACCACTGCCTGGTGGGGGGTGGGGGGTTGGGGGGGGGCGAGGGGGTTATAGTTAGTTGTCACCAGTCTTTCTGGATCTCCTTGGAAAGAGCATGTCAGTCACCCTTGACTTTGACCCAGTTGTTACATCAGGAACACTAATTCAATGCTTCTTGCTTCCAGGTTCCTTCTGACCAAGGGGAGATGGCTCTGAAGATGATGAGGCAGGTGACTGAGCAGGAGTAGGTGAGCTGGCTGGCCATGGAGGCACTGGAGCAGAGCCCAGGATGCAGGTGCTAGTGTCTATCCCCGGTGCTCTGGTTCCCGGCTCTACCATGGGATGTGACTCTGAAAGCACCTGCCCTCTCCTGTACTGGAAGACTGTGGGTCTACTTCCTTGTCTACTTAGAAAAGAGTATTTAAAACCAGATTCATTTAATCAAAGTGCAGTAATGCAATCGATTTTGCCTCTTACTACAAAAGCAATTGATAACACATGTAAATCACAAAACAAAACAAAACAAAAAACAAAAAAAACGAGCCTGGCAGTGGTGACGCACGCCTTTAATCCCAGCACTTGAGAGGCAGAAACAGGTGGATTTCTGAGTTTGAGGCCAGCCTGGTCTACAGAGTGAGTTCCAGGACAGCCAGGGCTATACAGCGAAACCCTGTCTCGAAAAACCAAAAAAAAAAAAAGCAAAACACCTGTAAATCCCAGCACTTAAGAGGCAGAAGACAGAGGATCAGAGGTTCAAGCATATCCTCAGCTACATCGAAAGTTCAGAAGCAGCCTGCACCAAACAGAGTCCCTGTCTCCAAAAAAAAAAGGCAAAAGCAAACATGATTTATAGAAAAAAAACCAGTGGGAGAGACAGAAAATACTAAAATACGCACTGAGCTGCCAACTAGGTGTCTGTGACTACGGATCTTTTATTTGCTACATATATATTTTTACAAAAATGAAATCCATATTGTATGCTATTTTGCTGTCTGCTTTTTTCCCATATCAACATGATCGGCACTTCTTTTCCCATCAATAAATGTGCTGTGATATTTTTAATGACCGCTGAAAATTGTATTTTGTGATGGTTCCAACGTTTTTTTTAGCAAATTCCCAATCGGTTCCCTGGGTGTTTCCAGCTCTTCCCTGTGGTAGACAGCCCTCTGATGAGCCATCCAACTAGTTAATAGTTTTATGCACACTCTGTTTCCTTCTGGTAAACTCGGGGAAGAATAAAGTCAAAAGATTTCCACATTTCCTTAAAATTAAGATAAGCTCCGGACTTAGTGTTTAAACTGCAGCTTGAGGTGTGAAGAAGTGATCGGGTAGCCTCCAATACAATCTTGGACAGCAAACCCCAGCTCTTCATGCTGAAGAGGAAGGTTTCCTGAGATTACAGCAGCGTTATCTAAGTTCCCTGGATAGAGACTCATCTCTCCTGGGGTCACTGTTCTCCTGTCTCTTGTGCCTCTTAGACCATTCCTTGGTTCATTAGAAGCCTGTGCTGGATCAACCAGTACCTTCCTTTTCTCCTGCTGTGTTTGCTTTGCATGTATTGTTGTTTGGGAAAGAAGCAACTCCTGAGAATCCCTCACTCAGGCCCTTGCTGTGTCCTGTTCTTTCCCCCAAGGGCCTATGCTATGCTTAAATCTATGAAATCTATGTTTGTTTGTTTGTTTTTGGTTTTTTTAAATTCTCTTTAGGCTGGAGAGATGGCTCACAGTTAAAAACACGTATTACTCTTCCAGAAGAACCAGAGTTCAGTTCCCATCATCTTTACCAGGACTACTCAGAGCTGCCTGTAACTCCAGCTCCAGGGGATCCACCATCTCTGGTTGCTGGGTACCCACACACATGTTGCCATATACATATACATGTGATTAAAAGTAAGATAAGGGCCGGGCAGTGGTGGCACACGCCTTTAGTCCCAGCACTTGGGAGGCAGAGACAGGCGGATTTCTGAGTTCGAGGTCAGCCTGGTCTACAGAGTGAGTTCCAGGACAGCCAGGGCTATACAGAGAAACCCTGTCTCAAAAAACCAAAAAAAAGAACATAAGATAAGGTGTTAGAGTACTCCTTTAATACTTAGCAGGCAAGGCAGGCAAGTTCTAGACCAGCCAGGGCTACACAGAAAAACCGTATCTCAAAATCCCTGCCCCCAACACCCCCCAAAATAAGTGTTCCCTCCCTCCCTCCCTCCCTCCCTCCCTCCCTCCCTCCCTTCTTTCTTTCTTTCTTTCTTTCTTTCTTTCTTTCTTTCTTTCTTTCTTCAAGACAGAGTTTCTCTGTGTAGCTCTGGCTGTCCTGGAACTTGCTCTGTAGACCAGGCTGACTCTGAACTCACAGAGATCTGCCTGCCTCTGCCTCCCCAGTGCTGGGATTAAGGGGATGTGCCATCACCATCCAGCTAAAATAAGTTTTATGGTTGTTTTTTTTTTTTTTTTTAAAGATTTATTTTATGTATGTGAGTACACTGTTGCTCCCTTCAGAAACACCAGAAGAGGGCGCTGCATCTCCCATTACAGATGGCTTTGAGCCACCATGTGGTTGCTGGGTTTTGAACTCAGGACCTCTAAAAGAACAGTCAGTGCTCTTTACTGCTGAGCCATCTCTCCAACCCTGAAAAGAAGTCTTTTTAAAAAATTAAAAAGAAAAAAAAAAAAAGACAACCAAAAGGGTAAATATGTAACCTTTCTTGAGTCTTATTAGTCTCTCTGGTAAGTCAGAAAGCATTGAAAAACACATTGCATTGCTAGCTTCATGGTGGTCTTTTCTATTGAAAGTGTGTTTCCTGGGGATGTACTTTAGCATATAAGTGTGTGTTTGACATGGGTGAGACCCTGGGCTCAATCCAGAGTCCAAAAATATAAAAAAGTACATTGGTTAAGAAGACACGTTAAGGGCTAGAGAGATAGCTCAGTGGTTAAGAGCACTGGTTGCTCTTCCTAAGTTCAGTTCCCAGCAACCACATGGTGGCTCACAACCATCTGTAATGGGATCCAATGCCTCCTTCTGGTGTGTGTGAAGACTGCTAAAGTGTACTCATATATATAAATAAATCTTTAATATAAAAATAAAAAGGAAGACACATTACACTAAACACTGGGAAAGATCATATAGGTAGATGCTAATGAACTTGGTAACTTCAAGCCTTTTCTGGCTCTTCCATCCTTGCTTAAGGAGGTGAATCTCTTGCCCTGAGGTCCTATGCTTAATTCCTAGAGTTGTTAATGATCCCCATTCCTGCTTGCTGTGGTTTGAATGTCCCCCTTCAAAGCCAGTGTTGCAAAGTCATCCTTCTGTGACAGTCTTGGGGATAGGCCTTAAGAGATGATGAGAATGTTTTCGGTTGTGGATGTGTCAATGCCACTCATGGCTTTGTTATCATAGGAGCAGAGCATCTTTGTTGTGAATACAAGAAGAAGCTTGTTAATCAACTCCCCAGTCTGGTATTCTGTTTCAGCATAAGACACTGCTCTGTTACTTTGGCTCCTACCCCAAAGCATGCCTCCATAGGGAATTCCCAGAGATCCACTGACTGAAGAAGGTAACTCTTGGGCTTGGTTTACACATCCCTGTGCAGCCATTCCCTGAAGATGCAACAGCCATAACCTTGCTCTGTGGAAGCCCTGAAAAGATGGTCATTCTCCCAGGGAGTAGAGCCTGGAATTGTGTGCCAGCTCCACCTCATTTGAAAGGACATGGGTAGTGGAATGGACCAGACCAAATCCTTGTTTGACTGGATATCCCAGGAAACAAGTCAGACCCTGGAAGACACATAACAGCAACACCAATGATGAAATCTGAGGAGGATGTGGGAGGGGGCGTGATTGTAAATGTCCTGGACTTCACGTGAATTCCCATCCAAAGGTAAAGAAAGACTGTAATGTTGGAGTGTGTAGGATGACCCATACCTTTGCTGTACAACAGACGCTTGAGGCATTCCTGCAGATGGAGGACTCGTGAACATGTGATGATGGAGGTTATTCATGAGCTCACCTGCATGGACTTGCCACTCAGCAAGGCTGACCTGACTACAGCCACTGCTGGGGACCTCAGCTGCCAGCAGCAATCTATAATGTTCCACCATTGCCTGGGGTTCAGCCAACTACCTAGGGTGAAGTTGATTACCTTGGACCACTTTCATTATAGACGAGGCTGTACTGGATTCTGTCGGGAGTAAACACTCTGGATGTACATTCGCCTTCCCCAGTCACAGCACTTCTGCCAAAACTACCATCTGTGAACTTAGTGAATGTTCATGCACAGCCTGGCCACACACAGCAGAAGAAATGCCGCAGTGTATTCTAGCAGCATTGGTTAGAGTGACCTAAGGAAGGAATTGTCTGGGCTCATAGCTTGAGGGTTATGGTCTGTCAGGGCAGGGGAGACACGGTGGGTGGTAGGAGGAGTGTAGGTCTCTGATCACCGTATCTACAGTTGGGAACGAGAGAGAGAGAGAGAGAGAGAGAGAGAGAGAGAGAGAGAGAGAGAGACAGACAGAGGTGATGGTGCCCTTCTGGCTTCTATTCAGTCCCAGGACCTCAGCCTGTTGAAGGTGGCAGTCACACTCAGAGTGGGTCTTACCTCATCAGTTAAACCTCTCTGGAAATCCCTTACACACATACCCAGACGTGCGTCTCCACGGTTACTCCTAACCTTGTCAAGTTGGCAGTCAGGGCTAACCATGGAACTTAGTCTCAGCGTGTTCTTTATCATACAGATGGTTGAATGGGTCTTGGAACAGTTGGTCCCAGCACCAGCTAGGTGGGGATGCTTGGCAGAGCTGGGGTGTTACCTCTCCTCCAGTATGTTGTGTGTGCTCTGTGAGGAGTATCCATGCTTCTTTCCCCATCAGAATACATGAGGCTAGCCATTAAAGGATCAAAACAAACATGATTGTGAGCCCCAGTAACTAGTGAGGTTTTCACTTCCTACCTCTGCAGCTGGGGCTGTACTGGCCTGGAGGTCCTGGTTACAGTGGGAGTAATGTTTGCCCTGTTGAACTGGTATGCTAAGCTGGTATCTGGCCTCTTTGGACTCTGCACCAGCAGGCAAAGGGCCAGCTGAGGTGGCTGATCTGACCGTGCGGACCATTATGGGTAAATTAGCATGTTGTTATAACATAGGTACAGGGTGGGGGTGGGGGGGAAGAACGCAGAAAAGTCTTTGGGCCATATTTTCTGAGTAAGGTCAATCTGGTTTTGTGTGCGTGCGTGTGTGTGTGTGTGTGTGTGTGTGTGTGTGTGTACACGCGCACATGCGTGCAGTATGTATGTGTATGTTTACATGTGGTCTGTAGTTTCTTTCCATTCACAGAACTCATAGATTCTACTTCATGCTTAGATTCACATTTTCCTTCCTTTTCTGGAACATTTTTTACCATTGTCCTTTCTTGACTGCTTATGCTACATACGTCAATCTCTGGGACTGGGTCTGAAACAGTGACCTTATCAAGACTGCTGGCCATTTCTCATACAGTCTAGGTCAAGTTCTGCAGTGGTCATATGAACACACACACACGAATTACACTTCTCTGTTTCAATCCTGATTATGTATTTATTTAAACTTAATTGTTTTTTAAAAAGATTTATTTACACTGTGGCTGTCTTCAGACACACCAGAAGAGGGCATCAGATCCCATTGCAGATCCCATCTCTCCAGCCCCTAAACTCTATTATTTTAGTGTATCCCAAATTCCTTATGGTTGGAATCTGGATAGTTGAAATATTTTAAGCAACAACTTGATTAGACATAAGGACTTCATTCTCCCCTTTTTGGGTGTTTGGGGGTGCTGGGGACAGAGCCCAGGCCATCGGGTACAGGTAACAAACACTCATCTTTGAACCTCATTCTTTTTTTTTTTTTTTTAAAGATTTATTTTATGTATATGAGTCCACTGTCGCTGTCTTCAGACACACCAGAAGAGGGCATCGGATCCCATTCCAGATGGTTGTGAGCTACCCTGTGGTTGCTGGGATTTGAACTCAGGACCTCTGGAAGGGCAGTTGGTGCTCCTAACCGCTGAGCCATCTCTCCAGCCCTGAATCTCATTCTTTAGTCCACACTTCCCTTCTTATTAGCATCTGATGTTGATGACAAATTTGGAAACAATAAATTTACTAATTTGTACTGTGGAGCTCCTCAATCTGGTAAACTGGTTAACTCCAGACGGTTACCTTACTGTTTCTAGTGTTAATGCTGAGCATCGGTTTATATTTGGTTTCATTTTTAAGACCCATGTCTCATGCATCCGAGGCTGGCCTTGAAAACATCAGGAGCTGAGCTTTGGATCCCCAGAAACCATATAAAAAAAAACTGGGCAGAGCTGGAGAGATGGCTCAGCGGTTAAGAGCACCGACTGCCCTTCCAGAGGTCCTGAGTTCAATTCCCAGCAACCACAGGGTTGCTCACAACCATCTGTAATGGGATCCGATGCCCTCTCTTCTGGTGTGTCTGAAGAGACTGACAGTGTACTCATATAAAAGAAAGAGAGAGAGAGAGAGAGAGAGAGAGAGAGAGAGAGAGAGAGAAAAGAAAAGAAAGAAAAACAAACTGGACATGGGCAAGCAAGAGGTCTCAGTGGATAAAGGCCCTGGCCACATAAGCTAACAGCCAGAGTTCAATTGCCGGAACCCACATAAAGGCAGGAGGAAAAAAGCTGACTCCAGAGTGAGGGGTTGTGGCAGTCTTGAGCTGAATGTGTAAGGAGCAGTTGAGTCCTGAGTGAATGTGTTTTGTTGACTTGGGCACAGCCATATCAAGGACCTCGATGACTCAGACCCATAGGGTGGCAAAGCTTTCTTAAGGGGAGGCTCAGAAGGATGACTAGGCTTTCTTCTTGTCTGAATTTGAATGTTACATGTGTGCAAAAACTAGCAACTGCAGCTTCCTCCTCTCAGATGACTGCAGCCTGAGACTGTCCCCCTACAGAGACTGCCTACCGAGACAAGCTAACCCCACCTCGGGGGCTCTACACAATAACTATTCTGAGGGTCTGGCTTGTTACCAGGTTGGTACTGCTCCAGTAGAGCAAGCAGAGCCCACCTGATTCCAGCCTTTCTGTACATGCCTGTGTGTCTGTCCTTTCTCATTCCCTTATCATCCTAGTTAGGTGACTAAGACAAGCTGTGTGGGACATGGGACCACAGAATTGTCCTGTTACCACCACATATCAACTGCGGTACATGTGCCCTGCCCCACAAGATGATGATGATGATGATGATGATGATGATGATGATGATGATGATGATTGATGACGACAATAATGGAAATCAAGCAGGTCAACACGTGTTTGTAATTTCATTACTAGGGTGGTGGAGACAGGAGGATCCCTAGGGCTTGATACAACAGTCACTCTAGCTGAATCTGTGAGCTCTGGGTTCAGTGAGAGACCCCGTTCACAGAACTGAGGTAGGTAAAGAGTCAGTGATGTGGCTCAGTGGGTAATGGCATCTACCACCGAGACTGACGACCCAAGTTCAATCTCCAGCATGATGGAAACAGAGAACTGACTCCTGCCAGTTGTCGGCTGCCCTTCACCTGCATGCTGTGGCACACACACACACACCTCTCAAATAAGTAAATTAGAAAAAAAAAAAAAAACATTTTAAATGAGGTGGGACTCAATCAAGGAAGATACCCAGTGTTAAGCTATGGTCTCCACATGCACACAAGTGCAGGTGCACACCCCCCATACCCACACATACAAACACACACAACCATGGGGGGAGGGATTGCACAATTCTTCCCAGAGCCAGCACAGTTGGAAGGAAGCAGACCCAGCATTGCCATCTATTCTGCTACTGCCATAAATAAGATTTGGCTGGTCACCACATTCACCTATGTGTAGGCTAAGGCAATGTCTGAAGTTCTAATTTCTTTTCAGGTTAGAGCGTTCCCTTCTAGAGCAATAGTCTCTAGTACAGCAATGACATCTATACTCTTTGGGGGCAGGGAAGTCATGAATGTCACTTCAGTCAGACAGCTCTTTCTAAAAAACCCATGCAACATGATATCGCATTTTGTTCTACCAGGCTAACAGCTCTTTGTCACCTTGTATTCTTTCTAAAATGGCCACCTGCCCCTGGGAACTGCCGTTATTCCTGGTTCACTTTCTCTTTAAAGGTTGGAGCAGTTCAGCTGGCTAAGATCCAAGTGCCCTCTGGACTAGTTGGCACAAGGTGAGGATTTTCCAACTTGGGAGAGAAAGAATGTTTGCCGTTGAAGGCTCTTCAAGGTAAATTGCTCTCTCGGAGCTGCTGCTGCTGCCTTCTGTAGCCTTCAGGGACAAATCCTTCTTGTTCCTGAAGGGGAGAAACCCACAGATGGGCAGAGCTCAGGGATGAGACCTTTGAAACTAGTGACCTCTGGAGAGGAGGAAATAGAGAAAAGGCCAGTACAGACGAAGGCAGCTGAACCACTGTTTCCTCCTGAGCAGCACTGGGCCGTGCTAATCCCATGGCCACAGAAGTTCTGAAGAAGGGTACTGTAGAAAGAGACCCACACTTCTGTGGAGGAAATGCATGGACTAAAAATCCAACCCTGGCGGGGTGTTGGTGGCACACGCTTTTAATCCCAGCGCTCGGGAGGCGGAGGCAGTCGGATTTCTAAGTTCGAGGCTAGCCTGGTCTGCAGAGTGAGTCCCAGGACAGCCAGGGCTACACAGCGAAACCCTGTCTCGAAAAACAAACAAACAAACAAACAAATAAATAAATAAATAAAAAAGAAAAACCTAAAACCCAACCCAACCCAACCCAAAATCCCACACTGAGACTTCATGGGAAAACCAGGGGAGTAGAGGATGAAGAAAGATGGTTGCCAACAGGCTATGGCTCTGAGAGGAGTGGGAATATGGGGGGTGGGGTGGGAGAAAAGAACAAAGAAACCAAAGTCAGGTCTGTGCCACTCCCTTCCACTGAAGTGGGGGTGGGGTGGGATGAGGCTAAGAGGGAGCAGGCAAGATAGCTTAGTCAAATGCTTGCCTTTCAAGTATGAGGACCTGATTCAACCCCAGAACCATTAAAAAAAAAAAAAAAGCCAGACCTGTTGGCACCTAGTTACAATCTCACAGTGCCGGAGAGGCAGCGGCAGGCAGCTCCCTGGGACTTGCTAGCCAGCCAGCCTACCCTACTTAGTGCACTCTGGACCAATGTGAAACCCTGCATCAGTAAACAAGGTTTGGGACAGAGAGATTTCTCCAGAGTTAAGAACACATAGTATTCTTTCAGAGAACCAGAGTTCACTCAGTTTCCACTGGCTTGTAAGGGCCTTAGGCTCAAGGGGATCTGCTGCCCTCTTCTGGCACCCACAGGTACCCACATGCACACACATACATGTATGTACACACATACATGGAGGAAAGGAGGGAGGGAGGGAATGAGGGAGGGAGGGAGGAAGAGATTCCACATAAATAGCTAAAACCAGAAAAAAACAAGGTGATGGGAGGTCCTGAGGAATAATATCTGATGTCATCTTCTTAGTTTCATTCCAACGTGTACCTACACATATACCCACACGAACACCCACACACATATACGAGCACACAGGAGGGAAGGCTAAGAGAGAGGGTGCCAAACAAACAGAGATGGGGGCTGGAGAGGTGGCTCAGTGGTTAGGAGCATACACTGTTCATCTAACACACTGGGTAGCTTGCAACTCCAGTTGTACCTCCAGTTCTAGAGAATCCGATGCCCTCTTCCAGCCCCTGTAAGCACCTTCATCCATATGCACACACCCAGACATAAACATACACATATACGTAATTTAAAAATATTTTTATATTTTTAATGGGGGAGTGAGTTGAAGCACAAACATGATATTGAAGTGTTTTCTTACTTGTTTGTTTATTATGTTTAGGATCAAACCCAGGGCCCAGTGTATAGTGTACTGGCAAGTGTCCTACTACTGAGTCTCTCTCTCTCTCTCTCTCTCTCTCTCTCTCTCTCCTTCCTCTTTTCTTTCTTTTTTTTTTTTTTTTCTGCTTTTTTGAGTCAAGGTTTCTCTGTGTAGCTCTGGCTATCCTGGAACCCTGGAACTCATTCTGTAGACCAGGCTGACCTTGAACTCACAGAGCTCTTCCAGCCTCTACCTCCCAAGTGCTGGGATTAAAGCACTTGCCTGAAGCACTTTCTTTTTCTTTTCTTCTCCTCCCCCCTCCTCTTTCTCTTCCTCCTCCTCTTCCTTCTTCTTCTTTCTCCTCCTCCTCTTCCCCCTCCTCCTCCTCCTCCTCCTCTTCCTTCTTCTTTCTCCTCCTCCTCCTCTTCCCCCTCCTCCTCTTCCTTCTTCTTTCTCCTCCTCCTCCTCTTCCCCCTCCTCCTCCTCCTCTTCCCCCTCCTCCTCCTCCTCCTCTTCCTTCTTCTTCTTTCTCCTCCTCCTCCTCTTCCCCCTCCTCCTCCTCCTCTTCCTTCTTCCTCTTTTCTTTTGAGACATGTAGCACAGGCTGGCTTTGAACCTATTAAGTTCAGTCACCAGCTTTTCTATCAGGCCTCTTTGCTCCCAGAATAACGACTATGAGATGTAATTACCTATGAATAAATGCCTAGGCCATAAGCTTTGGCTTTGTTTAAGTTTCCTGACTAACTATAACTTGTATGACCTGTTTATTCTAGTCTACGTCTGCCACATGGCTAGTTACTTCTCCTCCGTTTCATGTGTCTGTCTCCTCCGGGTCCCAGTGGAAATCTCCAGCTCTTCACTCTTTCCCGGAATCCTCAATCCTCCATCTTCCAATGCTCTTCTTTCATATCTCTCTCTCTCTCTCTCTCTCTCTCTCTCTCTCTCTCTCTCTCCCCCTCCCTCCCTCCCCC
>JADRCH010000054.1:4895848-5015825 GCA_019843965.1 Rhynchomys soricoides | reverse complement strand
GTCTACACAGCACATAAGACATAAGAGATCCTCTCTACAACTATGAAGCCAGCGATGACCTTGAACTCCTGATTATCCTGCTTCTGCCCCCCAAGTTCTGGGGACCCAGGCATGCAGCATCCTTCCTGGCTTGAAGCGGCTGTTTCCTGGCCTTTTCCTAAATCTGCTTAGGACACCCGGACTCAGTTTTCCTTGTTTCCCTTTGCTGTGGTATGGATGAGTGCATTCTTCCTAGGAAACAGAGCCCCTGTGCTGGCTTCTGTCTCCTGGTGATGTGGGGTAGGAAGCAAGAGGAAGTGTAACACAGCACACAAGAGCGCTCCAGGGGAATGCCACCTCAAGAAAAAGATAGCTCTAGTTGTTTGGGGGCAAAGTGGAGGCTTGAAGCTGAGCTGGGGGGCAGCCCTTGATGAAAGGGCCCAGGTGAGTCATGAGTGCAAGGCTCTGAAACTCAGGTTCTCAATTTTTTTAAATTTAATTTACTATTACTGTAGGGGTGATACATATGTGTGCTTGTGTCATAGCATGCACATGTATATCAGAGGACAACTTCCAAGAGCTGGTTCTCTCCTTCCACGCTGTGGATTCATAGGATCAAATTCAGATCCTTGTGTTTATGTGGCAATTGCTTTTCCCACTGAGCCATTTTAAAGGCTCCTCGGTTATTTTTTTTCTCTTTTTATCTTATTTCCTTTTGTGTGTGTGTGTGTGTGTGTGTGGTTTTTTGAGACACGGTTTCTCTGTATAGCCCTGGCTGTCCTGGAACTCACCCTGTTCAAGGCTGGCCTCGAACTCAGATCTGCCTGCCTCTGCTTCCCAAGTGCTGAGATTAAAGGCGTGTGCCACCACTGCCCAGCCTTATTTCCTTTCTTTCTTTCTTTTCTCTCTCTCTCTCTCTCTCTCTCTCTCTCTCTCTCTCTCTTTTCTTTTCTTTTCTTTTCTTTTTTCTTTTTGGTTTCAGGCTGGCTTCAAACTCTCAGAGATCATCTGCCTGCCTCTACCTCCTGGGTGCTAGGAGCAAAGGTATGAGCCACCACTGCCCTGAGGCCCCTCAGTTCTTAATTTTCTGTCCTTCCTCCTACTCTGAGTTCTGGTTATAACTGTGTTCATTCATGCCCAGGCAACTAACTCCTGGTTCTGAAAAGAAGAACTGAGAACAGGGGTCTCGGTAAGATACGGGGTCTGAGCAGCTTCTGGGAGGTTATGGTACCTTTTGGAGAAGTAGTCTAGATAATGAGACCATAGGAGTGGGCTTATGGTGAAGGTTACAGGCCAGTTCCGCTCCTAGCTGGAATCTCTGTATTCCTCATCAGGGAGATGTAAGCTGGGCCTGAAGCTCCAGCCACCCCTCCTGTCCTGCCAAGATGGACTGTACCCTCAAACCATGAGCCAAAGTAAATCCTTCCTTTCCGTTGCTTCTTGTCAGGTATTCGATCTCAGTGACAGAAAATGTATCCAGTTCAGATGTTCAGAATACAGCATAGAACATCGTTTCCATGACTGGAAGAGACAGTGTCCTTCTTTGCCCATGTCTTGTACTGCTTACTCTGGAGGGAGGAATCTGTGTCTCCTCCAGGCAACTTTGTGGAGAGTTGCATTTCCTCAAGATGAGGATGCAGAGCCAGCCAGTGGCCACCTGAGGCAGAGTCTCCTCTCACCAAGCTTTCCCATGAGACTCAAGGCTCAGCTGATAGCTTGACTATGACATCATGAAGAGCCAGAGGCAGCTTGCTAAGCCTCACCAGGACTCACTCCTGACCTAGAAAAACCATTAGGTAGCAAATGCTCCGTTGTTTTAAGCCACGACATTTTGGGGCAAATTGTTGCACAGCAGGAGGCAACCAAGGTACTGCTACTGCCTTTTCTCAGATTAGAAGAACGATGGTTGGTGTTAAGCTGGGTGTGGAGGCAGGAGGATCAGGAGTTCAAAGCTAGCCTCAGCTATATGGCTGGGCTACATGAGACTGTCTCAAATGACAATAATGAAGCATTGGAAGCAATAGAGCCTGGGGTAGACAAGAAATGTTAATTAAAAAGCCTGCAGGGCTTCAGGTTAAATTTGTGTGTGTGTGTGTGTGTGTGTACACTCATGTTCTGTGAGATGCTAACAGAAAGACAAATGGGGCAACTTCTTGTCTTTGGGGTACATGTATCCAATGGGTATAATTTCTTCTCCTCCTCCTCCTCCTCTTCCTTCCTTCCTCTCCTCCTCCTCTTCCTCCTCCTTTAAAAAAAACTCATTTATTTAACATGTGAGTACACTGTTGCTATCTCAAGACAAACCAGAAGAGGGCATCAGATCCCATTTCAGATGGTTGTGAGCCACCGTGTGGTTGCTGGGAATTGAACTCAGGATCTCTGGAAGAGCAGTCTTAACCACTGAGCCATCTCTCTAGCCCTGTATAATTTATTCTTATTCTCTAAGAGAAGAATGGCCATATCGAAAGTGCCTTAACTAAGAAGCCCAGAGATGGCTCTCTTAGTTTGGTTTTTATTGCTGTGACAAGACACCATGACCAAGGCAACTCTTGGGGCTGGCCTACAGTTTCAAAGGTTCAGTCATCATCATGGCAGGAAGCATGCCAGCATGCAGGCAGACATGATGCTGGAGGGGCTGAGAAGTCTACATCTTGATCTACAGGTAGCAGAAGGAGACTGTCCTCCACAGGCAACCAAGAAGAGACTCTGATTCCATACTGAGGGGAGCTTGGGCAGAGGAGACCTCAAAGCCCACACACACATACACCCCACAATGACACACTTCCTCCAAGGCTGTACCTCCTAATAGTGCCATTCTGTGTGGGCCAAGCATTCAAACACATGAGTCTATGGGAGCCAAACCTATTCAACTCACCACAGTGGTCAATGTGACTTTGCCCGTTATTTAAAGAAGATGCCATATAGAGCCGGGCAGTGGTGCCACACGCCTTTAATCCCAGCACTTGTGAGACAGAGGCAGGTGGATTTCTGAGTTTGAGGCCAGCTTGGTCTACAGGGTGAGTTCCAGGACAGCCAGGGCTACACAGAGAAACCCTGTCTCGAAAAAAACGAGGAAACAAAAGAAAACTCCCCCCCCCCAAAAGAAGATGCCATACTCTCTGAGCCTGAAGGCTCTGCATACTACAGTTGGCACCAAAGGGGAAGTCTGCAGTACTACGGACTGATGGGAGGAGAGACAAATCACAGAGAACGTTGAGTGTGATGGCACGGGCCTTCGTTCTCAGCTACTTGGCAGGCTGAGGCAGGAGAACTATAGGATGAGATCAGGGCCGGCTGGAGCAGCTGAGGCTCTGTCTCAAAATGTGAAATGCAGGCCAGAGGGACTGGCTTGTCAGCTGCTCTTCCAAAGGACGCAGGCTTGAATCTGAGCTTGCAATTGTCTGTAACTCCATTCTAAGGGAGTCTGATGCCTTCCTAGGGTCTCCAAGGACACCAGGCACACACCTGGTGAAGACATAAAAATAAATGAGTAATAAATAAATAAATAAATCTTAAACAGAAAGGAATAAACCAAAAGAGGAAAAGGAAATAAGCAGGTCATGATTCATTGGCACACACAGGAAAAGGAAGGAACGAGAAAATAATTTCATCAGTTATCCAGTGGTCTTTGTGGGGGAGAGGTCTGTGGAGGCAATTGGGAATCTGAGGAGCTGAGTTCTAATCCTGGTGGTGGGTACATGGGTGTCCCTCTGTGAGTGTGAGACACCTAACAATAAATTTAATAGCAACAGGAAATGTTATGTTGAAGGGGGAATGTTCTGGGACCTGCCGTGCAGATAGAGCCCCACCCTTCATTGTTGATGTGTGCTGACTTTGACTTTGGATGGCTTCTTCAGTTGCTCTCACTGTTTTTTTTTTTTGAGGCAAGGTCTCTTACTGAACCTGGAACTCTGGGATTCAGTGAGGCTGGCTAGCAAGACGGAGAGATTCTTCTGTCTCTACCTCTCTGACACCTGGTATTATGAATGCTGGGGTTTGGGGATCTTGGGTTCTGGCTCTCCTGCCTGTGTGGCAAGCACTTTATCCATTGAACCCCAGCTCCTCTGCCTCAGAGATGGGAGTCTTTCTTGTATACCCCAGAATGTCTTGGTGCTCAGCAGTAACCAAGGATAACCCTGACCATCTTCCAGATTCCATCTTCCATGTGCTAGGCATGTACCGGCACACCTGGTTTCTGCGGTGCTGGAGATCTAACATAGGCCTCACTCAAGCCTGCTAGGCAAGCACTCTGCTATCGGAGTTACCTCCCCAGCCCAAGGGCACTCTTTTTCAGAGAAACAAGACTATAAAGTGCTCATGGTTCAGCAAATCTCCCACACAGGTGGATCTGCAGCCTGGTTGACCATGGCGTCCTTGATGTGAGTCACACCTAAAATAAACTCTGAGTTGGATAGAGTTTGATCATCTTGCCAATTGACACAGCAAGCATGAGCAGGTGGAATTTGGCTCTTCCTGAACGAGCAGCTGAAGAAGGAAATCTGACTCTCATTGTAGCAGCAGCTGCCCTAGGGATCTCCACAGAGCAAGGAGCAGCATGTACCGAAGGCTGAGGGAAGCTCCTTCCCAGGATGCCATGATGATGAATTATGCTGTCACAGGTTCCCTTGCAAGACCCTATTTTGCCCCTCCTCCAAAAATAGCAGAGAGTAGGCTGGAGAATTGCTCAGTGGTTAAGAACATATACTGCTTTTCCAGAGGTCCTGAGTTCAAGTCTCAGCATCCATTTCAGGAGGCTCACAGCTGCCTCTACCTCCAACTCCTAGTGCTCTCTTCTGGCCTTTGTGGGCATCTGCACTCATGTGCACATACCCACACGCTCATACACATAATTAAAAGAAATATTGGGCTGGAGTCAGTGGTTAAGAGCACTGACTGCTCTTCCAAAGGTCCTGAGTTCAATTCCCAGCAACCACATGGTGGCTCACAGCCATCTATAATGGGATCCAATGCCCTCTTCTGGTGTGTCTGAAGACATTTACAGTGTACTCATATAAATAAAATAAATAAATCTTTTTTTTTTCTTCAAAAAGCCAGTTTATTTCTAAGACTCTGTCATAAACTTTTAGCGGGTACCAATAGTCATCTGCCATACTAGCACCAAGTTGTCTGTATAGCCAGCAAACAGAGTCTGGACATCAGCAGACCATAATAAATCTTTTTTTAAAAAAAAGAAATTTTTTTGTTTTGTTTTTCTTTTGTCTTTCTGTCTCTATTTCTTAATTTTTTTTTTTTTTTCGAGACAGGGTTTCTCTGTGTAGCCCTGGCTGTCCTAGAACTCACTCTGTAGACCAGGCTGGCCTCTAACTCAGAAATCCGCCTGCCTCTGCCTCTCAAGTGCTGGGATTAAAGGCGTGCGCCACCACTGCTCGGTTTATTTCTTAATTTTTCGAGACAGGGTTTCTCTGTGTAGCCTTGGCTGTCTAGGAACTTGTTCTGTAGCCCAGACTGGCCTCAAATTCACAGAGACTCTACCAGCCTCTGCCTCTAAGCACTGAGATTAAAGGCATGTTGCCACCACCGCCCAGAAAAAAAATAATTTTTAAGGCAGTTAAGGTAGGGCTCTGTTTGGGACATTGAGGCAACCTCAGAGACTTTGAGGCAACCTCAGAGATAACGAGAGGGATTTGAAGCCAGACTGTGTCCTTAGGGAGGTGTAAGGGTAGGGATCTGGACCAGGAGGTGGCTACGTATGTTGTTCTAGCTCTTTTCGAGTGCCAAGCTGGTTCTATTTCGCCACACTCTAGGAAAGATGGAGTTTTGTTTATTTATTTATTTATTCGTCTAAGAAAAGACTCATTATATATAATCTTGGCTGTCCTGGAATTCATTATGTAACTAAGACAGGCCTTGAAGTTGCAGCAATCCTCCTGCCTCTGTCTCTTGATGTTCTAGATGATGAAACCACTCCTCCCCAAGTTCCCTCCAGCCCCAACTATGATAGCAGTCTTAGTTCTTGAACTTCAAGGGAGGAAAGAGTTCGCCACGGTAGGACACGAGCAGAGCAAGCTGCAGAAGTTTATTTTTAGCAGGAGAGAAAGCGAAAGCAGAGAGTTCACCCTCCTGAGGGAGAAGAGGATGGGGCTGAGCATCGGCAAGAAGAGATGCATCTAGGATCTGGACTTAGTCTTGGTCCACCATTTCTCTTCCCCTTGACCCCTGGGGCAGACTGGGGTCACCTTCTTGGAATATGTAGAAGCTTTCTTAGAAACCATTCTTACCCACCACTCAATCTGTTACATTTAAATGGGGGAGTGTATATAAAAATGTAACCATCCAAGCCCGGCAGTGGTGGCTCAAGCCTTTAATCCCAGCCCTTGGGAGGCAGAGGCAGGTGGATTTCTGAGTTCGAGGCCAGCCTGGTCTACAGAGTGAGTTCCAGGACAGCCAGGGCTACAGACAAACCCTGTCTCAAACAAACAAACAAACAAACAAACAAAAAGTAACCATCCATAAAGTTGAGACCTTTACTAGGGGAAAAGGCAGCGGCAGTCCCTTGAGACATTCTGCAGGAGCCAAAAGGAGCCTGCTAGCCTGCCAAGACAAGTTTTGCTGTAACACCTCCCACCCCCGCCCGGAGCCCTATCTTTCCTCTTATCTAGTTGGCTTAGCTGTTTTATACTATACTTCAGCTTTAAGACCCTTATTTATCTTCCCCAATGTACCTGACCATGCCATTTTCTTGGGGGTTCCTCGCCCCACTTCTTTCTTTCTAGGTGAGGTATATGTCCACTGTATATGGGGTTTCGATGCCCTGTACACGCACAAAGGCCACTGAGTGTTCTCTCTCCCTCCCTGCCTTATTCCTTTGAGGCAGGGTCTCTCAAGGGACCTGCAGCTCACACTTTTTGACCTTGCTGCCTATCAGCAATCCCCAGTGATCCTGGTCCACCTCAGTACTGGGGTTACAGGTGGTATGTCCAGAACCATGTCTGACTTTTTATGTGGGTGCTGGGATCCCAACATCAATTCTCAGGCTTTTGTGGCAAGTGCTTGCTCTTAACCACTGAGCTACCTCTCCAGATCATAGAATATGGTACCATGATCCACTGCGTTTGGAATGCTGAATGACCAGCCTTCTAAATGTCCCAGACCCATGACAATGTTTAGTGTTGTCTCCATTTAGCAAGTGGTTACTTGGGTGCCAGTGAAGGCTGTGTGCAGCTGAGGGCTGTTGTAAGGCTCAGGAAAGCAGTCATCTGCTGCAGGAAGGATAATAAAGCATAGGATTCCTGTGTGATGTTCCTTTTTTTAATGGTGAAGGTAATTGAACTCAGGGTCTTACTTATGCTAAGAAGCGTCATTCTGCTGTTGAGCTATACCTCAAATCCTACTAAATTTAAATTTAATGGGGCTGAAGAGATGGCTCAGCGGTTAAGAGCACTGACTGCTCTTCTAGAGGTCCTGAGTTCAAATATCAGCAACTACATGGTGGCTCACAACCATCTGTAATGGGATCCGATGCCCTCTTCTTGCATGTCTGAAGACAGCGACAGTGTACTTACATATATGAAATAAATAAATAAAAAAAGGTTCCTTATTGTGTCCGTGTACATTTTTGTCCAGAACACGTAATGAGGATGAGGCATTATTGAACAAGCTGTACCTGTGGTAACCTATGCCCTTGCTGCCATGTTCAAACATCTACAGTGTTAATGTGGTAGAGAGGGAACTGCTGAGTGTCAAAAGTATAGAGAGCTGCACACACACACACACACACACACACACACATAGACACACAAAATAAATGTAATTTTAAAATCCTAAAACAAAATGAAATACACACCTAAGTGGCCTACAAGCACAGGAAGATTCTCAGCACAGTCCCTGGGAGGGGGGCGCAAGTGCGCGCGCACACACACACCAGTCATTAAGATGAAAACTACTAACAAAGAAAAAAACACAACCAGGAAATAGCAGCTGTTGCTAAGAGTGAGGAGAAATGGGTCACTTCTACTTCCATGAAGTTCTTAGAGTAATCAAAATTATAAAGACAGAAAACAGAATGAAGTGGGCGGGAGAGACGGCTCAATGGTTATAGGCACTTGTTACACAGTTGTGAAGACTGGAGTTTGAATCCCAGCACCTAAGTAACAAGCCAGATGTCCAGCCCGTGCCTGGAATCCCAGCTCAGAGGTGGGTAAGGACAGGACACACCACTGGGGTTTACTCACTGGCTTCTTAGCCTAACTGGGAAAACCCAAGCCCCAGGTCTAGGAAGAGATTTCGCCTCAAATGGATGAGGGTTGGTAGAGGAATACCCCAGGACCCTTCTCTGCCCCCTACATGAGCACATACACTCAAACAGACACAATACAGAAATAAGTAAGAAAACAAACAAACACATCTTCAAAAATGAAAGAAAATAGAATGATAGTTGGCAGGGTCTGGACAAGGAGGAATGGATCTCATTACAGAATGGCTATAAAGCTTTCGTTTATACAATGAAAAAGTTCTCAGGACGGATGCTATGACACTACCATAACCTCACGAGTGTGTTGAACATCACTGAACTATGGGCTTACATGTGGTTAAGATGACTGGGTATGGAGGCATACACCAGCCTTTAATCTTGGTGAGTTTCAGGCCAGCCTGGTCTGCATAATGAGTTCCAGGCAAGCTAGGGTTACACAGTGTGACCCTGTTTCAAAAAACAACAACAACACCCAAAATGGTTAAGATAGTAAATTTTAGGTTTTGAATATTTTGTAATGAAAACAAAATGGAAGGCTCTCAAGTGTCTTGGAATATTCCTGTGGTCTCAGCTCTTAGAAGGCTGAGGCAGAGCCAGGCAGTGGTGGCGAATGGCTTTAATTCTAGCACTCGGGAAGCAGAGGCTGGCGGATTTCTGAGTTCGAGGCCAGCCTGGTCTACAGAGTGAGTTCCAGGACAGCCAGGGCTACACAGAGAAACCCTGTCTCAAAAAACCATAAAAAAAAAAAAAAAAAAAGAAGGTTGAGGCGAAGGATCCTAGTTTGAAAGCCAGCCAGGCTGCTTAGATCCTGTTTCAGAGAAAGAAAGGGGTGTGTGTGTGTGTGTGTGTGTGTGTGGCGGGGAACAGGAAGCAAAAGGAAAGGGGAGGGAGAATTTTAAATTCATACTGCCTTGGGAGGCAGAGGCAGATGGATTTCTGAGTTTGAGGCCAACCTGGTCTACAGAGTGAGTTCCAGAACAACCAGGGCTATACAGAGAAACCCTGTCTGGAAAAACCAAAATAAATAAATAAATTCATACTGCCGAGAGAAGACAGTCAAATGATAATACCACATGATTCCGGATTCTCCCAATCTAACAAGTGTAATAAAGATCCAAGCAGGAGGATTGTTAATTCAAGGCTGGTATTGACTACACAGTGAATTCAAAGGCAGTGTGACTGAATGAGTACCTGTCTGAAAAATAAAATAAATGAAACAACAACAAAACCCAGAAAAGCTGCAGACGTAGCTCAGTTAATAGAGTGCTTGTTCCTCATGTCCACTCTCAGAACTGCATATATCAGCAAGGCGCCACTTAACGCCAGCTCACGGGAGATCAAAATGGGGGTTCTGAAGTTCAAGGCCATCCTCAGTCACAGGAGGAATTTGGTACAGCCTAGGCAAAAGGACTGTCTTGGAACAAAAACGAAACCCAAAAATCTGGCATGTACTTCCCTTCGCTGAAGCGACTGAAATCTAGCTCTTTCAGCGTTTGCAAGTTACAGTTTCTGTATTCCTGTATCTGCTGCCTGTGTTTTATGGGTCTGCAGGAGCCTAGTGTACAGAGAAGCCTCAGGACTTGTATTCAAGGGTGGGAATGAGCGGGAAATGAACACTGACTCATAGCTTGGGAATTGCCAGCACAGAGCTGAAATCTGAGCTCCTGGAAGCCTCGACGCCCTCCCCCTCCACAGAACGGCAGGGTCTGTGCTTAATCCCCGGGAACCTGCTTCCTGTCAGGTGTCTAGGAAGACACACCCAGTTCCTGGCCCTTCGGAGACGAGAAAGTGAAAGGTTTTTGTCTGAATCTGAGGACAAACAACTCTGAGAGGCTACGGACCAGCAAAGGACATTGGTGTGAGAGGCAGTGTATGAGTTAAGTGCTAAGAACCGAGAAAAGTCCACTACCCAAAACCCCCTTAACCCATTTAGTTTCTTGAGCTTGAAGCAGTCAATGTTTTAAAGGGAGAAAGGTGGAAAAAAGAGAATGTGGTGGGAACTGGCTTACCGGCTCAGCAGATGAAAGGAACATTGTCAAGCCTGATGACCCAAGTCTGATCCCTGGCACCCACACAGTGGGAAGAGAAAACCATCCCCCACAAATTGCCCTCTGACTATCACACAAGTACACAAACAACACAATGAATAAAATGTAATAAAAGACTTAATCGACACATGAAACCAGCATATATTCAATGCACATGCAATTGGGGAGGATGTCCAGACACGTAGTCCAGCCTGCCTTCAAACACAATATGTTGCTGAGTTATAGGGGTGAATCGCCATACCTGGCTACCAACCGTTTTATTTATTTTTTTCACATACACATGGTATCACGAATAACACCATCAAATTAATAAGGCATCAGTCAAATCAATAATAACCCCATCATCTCCATCCAATGGTATCTACCTGTGAGTATACATGCTCATGGGTGGTGAAGACCCTTAAATCTCTTGTCTCTGTACTGTAGAGATGGCTCAGCGGTTAAGAGCACTGACTGTTCTTCCAGAGGTCCTGAGTTCAATTCTCAGCAACCACGTGGTGGCTCACAACCATCTGTAGTGGGATCCGATGCCCTCTTCTGGTGTGTCTGAAGACAGTTACAGTGTACCCTTATACATAGAATACTTACTGCATGCTTACTTACATACTTAACATACTTACTGCAAGAGCAGTACATGTTCCTAATCACTGAGCCACCTACCTCTCCAGCCCTACCCTACCTTACCCCAGTTTTTCAGTTGTCTAGATTGGCCTTGAACTATGTGCAACCCAGATCAAAGATGACCTTGAACTTCTGTGGCTTCCATCTCCCAAGTACTATAATTACAGGTAAGCAACACCACCCTGGGTTTGCTATGTGCTAGATAGAGAAGCCAGTACTTGGCTCCTGCCAGGCAACTGCTCTACTATCTGAGCTGCATCTCCGGCCCAGCACTTAGTTTTTGAACAAACACATGTGTCTTACTTAGGGTTTCTATTGCTGTGATGAAACACCAAGACCAAAAAAGCAAGTTGGGGAGGAAAGGGTTTATTTAACTTACACTTCTATATCATAGTCCATCATTGAAGAAAGTCTGGCCGGGCAGTGTTGGCGCAAGCCTTTAATCCCAGCACTCAGGATGCAGAGGCAGGCAGATTTCTGAGTTCGAGGCCAGCCTGGTCTACAGAGTGAGTTCCAGGACAGCCAGGGCTATACAGAGAAACCCTGTCTCAAAAAAAAACAAAAAACAAAAGTTGCACAGGTGTTGTTTGTATGCAAATGATGTTTTACTTACCATACGCATTTAGGTCAGGCCAGCAGGGAAGAATGCTTGCCTTGCAAATCTGTCACCTGAGCTGGATTGCTGGGCACCATGGTGGAAGGTGAAAACCAACCTCTGAATTCATCCTCTAACTTCTGTGGTGTGGCCACCCTGAAACAATAATTAATCGTAAACAAAAGTTTTCAAATAAAACCGACAGCCTCTCTGGATACACACTTTCACTTGGTCAAGGCCAATCCTGAAGCCTGACTGTAAAATTCTCATTATGGTAACAAAATGCGTGTTTTACTCTCAGGATATGCAAGCATAAAAACTATTTTTAAAAATAATTTCTTTCTCCTTCCAAATCAATGTCAGTGTAATATTAAATACTAAATTTTCGGCAGAGTTGATGCAATGGAAAATTGCAACCGTTAATTTGAATCGGATCCCCCCCTTTTTTTTTGAGAGACACTCGTTTATTCTGTCAGAAGGCTATGATAACCATTTATCAGGCTCACTATCTAGTAAGTATTGTAACCTCGATTTTCACATTTAACTGCTGCTTTTATTAATGTGATTTCGCTCATATGCTAATGGACAGGTCAGGGCTGCCTGCATTTGGCTTTCTGGGTTTTGAATCTTTTATGAATATTTCTTTTTTATTGTCCACAAAGTTTTGTTTAATATTTAAGTCCCCATTATAGTGAAGAGTGTAGGATTCCACCTAGATATCATCTGATCTTTTTTCTCTTTTCTTTATTTAAGACTTATTTATCTATTTTATGTATATGAGTACACTGTAACTATCTTCAGACACACCAGAAGAGGACATCGGATCCCATTACAGAAGGTTATGAGCCACCATGTGGTTGCTGGGAATTGAACTCAGGTCTTCTGGAAGAGCAGTCAATGCTCTTAACTGTTGAGCCATCTCTCCAGCCCCGCATCAATGTTTTTATTGGCCTTACAATTTGATTGTGGTTCTAAGAGCCTGGGAGATGTGGGGGGTGGGGAGGAGGAGAAAGGATGGTTTCTCAGGGCTACAGTTTTGTGGGACGGATAACTTCTAACGTTCTGTGTCACAGTGGGATAGATAGGGCTGACACAATTAAGCATTTCAAAATAGCTGGAACAAAGGAATGATAAATGTCTGAGTGGTGAGTGTGTCATTGACTGATTTGATCAGTACACATAGTGACACTTCACACCAGACCCGTAGACTCTCCCAATTACAATATGCCAATTAAAAATAAAAATAGGGGCCGGGCAGTGGTGGGCACCCCTTTAATCCCAGCACTCAGGAGGCAGAGGCAGGCAGATTTCTGAGTTTGAGGCCAGCCTGGTCTACAGGGTGAGTTCCAGGATAGCCAGGGCTACACAGAGAAAACCTGTCTCAAAAAACCAAAAAATAAATAAATAGATAAATAAAATAAAAATAATAAAAATAAAAATAGGGACCAGTTGCGGTGGCACATTTGAGTAATCCCAGCACTCGGGAGGCAGAGACAGGTGGATTTCTGTGAGTTCAAGGCCAATCTGCTCTATATATCAAATTTCAGGACAGCCAGACCTTGTCTCAAAAATCCAGAGGTTGGGGGTGGGTAGGGACGGGTGGGCAAAATGCTTGCGCAAGCATTAGGTCTTAAGTTCAGATTCTTAGCACCAACATAAAGAAGCCATGCACATCAGCCCACATCTGTCACCCTATCACCGAGGAGGACAGAGAGACAGATGGGTCCCAGGGGATTGCTGGCTAGTCAGTCTAGATGAAATGGTAAACCCCAGGCTCACTGTGTACCCCAGTTCCCAAAACACACCCAACATTGACCTCTGACCTCTGTACACACACATACAAGGAAAATAAATTTTCACATCATAATTTGTGATAGAGAATTTGCCTAAGATGCTCCAAATCCTCGGTTCAATTCTCAAGACTTTTTAAAAAAGAAATTACAACTCTAGAATTCAATGTGCATCTTACTGCTGTTGTGTCTGTCTGTCTAGTTGCCAGTTCCAATCATGCTTTGGAATGGTGCCTCTAGACCGGTGTATGTACAGACTTAACAGCAATATGAATTATTTATTTAATCTTATAAGTATTCCTCAGCTGTCCTTTGCAACAGTTGCAAATTCCAGAAGCATGTACCATGGAGAGATGACACCTTGTCACATAAGAGTCTATCACATTGCTGCTAGCTGGGAGGATTTGACAAGCTAATTACTATCCCCCAACCCCCCTTACGTACCTCCTCCTCCCAGAGCTCAAAAGCAGTGTCTAGCTGTGTGCTAGCAACAGAACAACGTGGAGCTCTTCCACAGCGGCTTGGCTCTTTCTGTCTCCAGGATGCAGGGCTAGAGAACACAGGGAAGCAACTTCTTGGGATGGGGACAGTCTTAAGACTTGAGGAAGATGTGTGGTCTATGGAATGTGGCTTTGTTCTAGGAACCCTGACATTGCTTGATGTGCAAATGCCATTCATAATCCCAATACTGGAGAGTTGAGACAGGAAGATTGACAGGAATGTGAGGCCAGCCTGTGCTGCACAACAAATGTCAGGCCAGCCAGTGCGGCATAGAAACCCCGTGTAAAGGCCGGGCAGTGGTGGCACACGCCTTTAATCCCAGCACTTGGGAGGCAGAGGCAGGTGGATTTCTGAGTTCGAGGCCAGTCTGGTCTACAGAGTGAGTTCCAGGACAGCCAGGACTACACAGAGAAACCTTGTCTCGAAAAACAAAAACAAAAACAAACAAAACAAAACAAAACAAAAAAAAAAAAGAAAAAAAAAAGAAAGCCTGTGTAAAATATGTAGCTAACAGGGAAAGGTTCTTGTCTCACCAGCCTGGAAACGTGAGTTTGATATCCAGGAAGCCCATGATGGAAGGAGAAAAACGACGTCTTCAACTTGTTCTCTGACCTTCACATGTGTGCTGTAGTCTGCTTCCCCATCCCTAACAACAAATAAAGGCAACAAATTTTCGTTTTAAAGATTTACTTATTTATTTATTTATTTTATGTATATGAGTCCACTGTCACTCTCTTAGACACTCCAGAAGAGGGCACTGGAAACCTTTACAGATGGTTGTGAGCCACCATGTGGTTGCTGGGAATTGAACTCAGGACTTCTGGAAGAGCACCCAGTGCTTTAAACGGCTGAGCCATCTCTCCAGCCCAAGGCAACAAGTTTTAATAGATATTATCTGTTGTGTTTGTTGTATAGGGGGACTCTGAAGCTTGAGGGCCCTTCCTGTTTGCCAAGGTTGAGGTTAAGGTCAGTAGCACTTTGAAATCAGCATGTCCAACATTTTTTTTTAAAGTTGCTATTATTTATTCTATGTGTGTTTGCATGAATAATGCACACACGAATGTGTACACTCACTAGACATTTACACACACATGAATGCAATACACTCACACATGAATGTATAGACTCGCACACACAAGATACACATACACTAGACACACTCATACACACTAGACATACACAGGAAAACAACACACTGACAAATGAATGCATGCACATACATGATTGTACACACAAGACACACTCACTAGACACACCCTTACACACATACACTAGACACACACACACACACACATGAATGCAACACTCACACATGAATGTATACACTCACACACCAGACACACACACATACACATACATGCACACATGCATGCACATGCACATGCGCGCACGCACACACACACACCAGAATCATTATGTATCATTCATTACTTTGCTATAGCTGGAAGCAGAAGCCTGACAGCAGCAGTTTGAAGGCGGCCAGTTTTATTTCGGTGTAGCCTATCATGGCAAGGTGTGCATGGCAGAGCAGAGGAGCTCATGCCATAGCCAGCAGGAAATGGAGAAAGCCCTCTACCTTCTGTCTCCTTTCCCTCCTTTCAGTCAGCCTGGAGACCCAGGCCGGGGCACAATGGCAGCCACATTCAGGGAAGATCTTCCCTTCCTAGTTAAGCTTCTCTGGAAACACACCCACATACACACCCACAGGCGCACCTCACTAATCTCCTAGGTGATCTAAATCAGGCCAAGTTGACAATGAAGATTGTTGTCACCATGGGGGTGGGGCTGGCCCAGAGTCATCTGACCCATCAGGCTGTTTCCCCCTACCTCTCCTGATGTTGGGAAATCAGTCACTGTTTGTAGATTGATTCTAGATAGATTCTAGACTGAGCCTTTTCAGCCCAGATCATCTCTATCCCAGGTTTTCAGACCCCCTCCCACTGTCCTTCCATGTGAAATCACTGAACATAGCCTGAGGCTAAACTCTCTCATGGTGCTTAATGGTAAAGAGTAGCTCATTTAACCCTTTAGATGGTCGTGGAGTAAAGAAAAAGGGGTAAGGCAGAATGACTCATATCTGTAACCTCAGCATTTGGGAATCTGAGACAGGAGGATTATGGCAAATTTCAGGCCACCCTGGGATACATTGAGAGTACCAGGCCAGCCAAGGCTAACAGCTTGGCTGTTTTAACTTCCCCTTCCCAAAAGAGAGAGGTTTGAAAGGCCAGCTAGAGGGTTTAGAGGATAAAAGCGTGTGCCGTGCCATCTGTGCCATCTTGGCAACTTGAATTGGATCACCAGAGCCCACATAAGGTGGACGGTTGTTGGGAGCCGCCTGAGCACCCACATTCGCCATTACAAGATGGCGCCTACATTCTGCCGAGGACAAGTTGTAAACAGGCTAGTGCGCATGCACCTGGTAATTTTCCACCTCAGAGTCTCAGCCTCTCTCGTGGCGTCATCTGGCCTGGTGTGCGGGAACCAATGGGGAAGCTCCGCGTCCCAGGCAAACGCTGTGACCCATAAAGGGCGGGTGTTCTATTGTTCAGGGTCTCCATTCATGGCAAGCTTATGCTCTCCCTCTCAAGATGCATTAAAGCTTTTACTGCAGAAGGATCCTATGTGTGCTGCGTCGTTCTTGCTGGCGAGACCGTAGCGCGGGACATCTGGTGCCGAAACCCGGGAAACTTTGTCATCATCAAGCACCTTTGGAGACCCCCTGGAAACAGGGAGGATTCAGAACTGCAGGGAGGTAGGTTCGGATAGGCATGTTGACCCTGGATCTTGATTTGGGATTTGAAGTTTTGCTAATTGTGTTAAGTGCCCTCATTTTGGTTTTACTGTCTTTGTATTGCGGCGAACAAGGTGGGGCCTGTGTAGATGCTGTAAGGGAGGGGCAAATCACCCCTGATAGGGTCCAGGACACCATGTCAGAAACCGGACGGAGTGAGAGGATGGGTACCCAAAGGGAAAGAAATCTCAGCAATGGAAACGGACCTCCTGGTAAGTCGAAAGACAAGGGAGAGATTAAAGACAAAGTAGAGTACAGCCAAATTAAAAACCTGGCTGAAGCGGTCCGAAAGTATGGGGTAAATGCTAATTTTACTATAGTAATGTTAGAGAGATTTGCCGGGGCGTCCATGACTCCCGCCGATTGGCAGATGCTGGCCAAGGCTGCGCTCCCTACAATGGGCCAATATATGGAGTGGAAGGCTTTATGGCATGAAGCTGCACAAGCTCAAGCCAGAGCCAATGCTACGGCACCGACCCCTGGACAGAGAGATTGGACCTTTGATATGTTAACTGGCCAAGGTCCTTTTGCGGTGGATCAGACTGCTTTTCCATGGGGTGCATATGTGCAAGTTTCTAATACGGCCATCAAGGCCTGGAAGGCACTCCCCAAAAGAGGGGAAGCTTCTGGACAACTTACTAAGATCATTCAAGGTCCCCAAGAACCCTTTTCAGACTTTGTGGCCAGAATGACGGAGACTGCGGGGCGCATCTTCGGCGACCCCGACCAAGCGGCACCCCTTGTTGAACAGCTCATTTTTGAGCAAGCCACACAGGAGTGCCGCGCCGCCATAGCGCCAAGGAAAAGTAAGGGGCTACAGGATTGGCTTCGAACTTGTAGGGAGCTTGGGGGACCTCTTACCAATGCGGGGCTGGCGGCTGCTATCATCCAGTCTCAAAAATACCCCAATAAGGGGACAGACAAAAGGGCTTGCTTCCGGTGCGGCCGACTAGGTCACTTAAAAAAAGATTGCAAAGCTTCTACCGATGAGGCTGGAGCCCCGTCTCGACCACACGGTGTCCTTTGCCCCCGCTGCAATAAAGGTTACCATAAGGCTAGTCAATGTCGCTCTGTCAGAGATATCAAGGGGCGACTCCTCCCTCCATTAGAAGAACAACCACAGAGGATGCCAAAAAACGAGGTGCTGGGCCCTCGTTCCCAGGGCCCCCAGAAATATGGGAACAGGACAGACAGGGGCCAAGAGAGGAGAGACGAGCCCGGGTGGACCTGTGCGCCGCCTCCAACTTCATATTGATGCCTCAGATGGGTGTCCAACCGGTTCCCGTGATGCCAATTGAATCCTTATCACCTGGAACTGTGGGTCTTATAATTGGCAGAGGATCTATGACCTTAAAGGGCCTACATGTTCATCCGGGTATAGCAGATTGTCAATATGCCCTTGAGATCCAAGTCCTGTGTTCTTGCCCCGGAGGGGTTTTTTCCATCACAAAGGGAGATCGAATAGCTCAGCTACTGCTCCTCCCGGACATTGCTGGGCCTTCAGGACCCGGGCAGGCGAAAATGGGCTCCTCTGGCACGGACTCCGCCTACTTGGTTCTCTCACTAAATGAGAGGCCTAAACTAAAATTATGGGTTGAGGGAAAATTGTTTGAAGGCATCATGGACACAGGCGCGGATAAAAGCATTATTTCTTCCCATTGGTGGCCAAAGTCGTGGCCTGTAACTGAGTCATCACACTCCTTGCAGGGCCTTGGCTATCAGGCCAGCCCTGCTATTAGCTCTGTTGCTTTGTCTTGGAAAACGGCTGAGGGACAAAAGGGATGTTTTACCCCTTACGTGCTCCCACTTCCACTTAACCTTTGGGGGCGAGATGTCATGCAAGACATGAGGGTTGTGTTATCTAATGAACATATTTGTTCCCCTCAGGCTAGACGTATTATGGGCAAAATGGGATATGTAGAAGGAAGGGGTTTAGGGCCTATGGGCCATGGTAGAACTGAACCCATTCAATCCACTAGTAACCCTGACAGACAGGGCCTGGGTTTTTCCTAGGCGCCATTGAGGCAGCACGACCCATCCCGTGGAAAACGGAGGACCCGGTGTGGGTTCCTCAATGGCCTTTGTCCTCTGAAAAATTGGAGGCTGCTACTCAAATAGTACAGGAGCAGTTAAGGTTGGGACATCTAGAGCCTTCTACTTCCCCCTGGAATACCCCGATATTTGTAATCAAGAAAAGGTCGGGCAAATGGAGGCTGCTCCATGACCTAAGAGCCATCAATGAGCAGATGGATTCCTTTGGCCCAGTACAGAGGGGTCTTCCAGTCCTTTCCGCCTTACCCAAAGGTTGGAGCCTAGTTATTATAGATATTAAAGATTGCTTTTTTTCTATTCCCTTATATCCCTTAGATAAACCCCGTTTTGCATTTACGCTCCCTTCGGTTAATCATGTGGAGCCTGATAAGAGGTTTCAATGGAAGGTTTTGCCTCAGGGCATGGCAAATAGCCCCACCATCTGTCAGTTATATGTTCAAGAAGCTTTGAGACCTTTGAGGCGACAATTTCCTTCCCTGATTTTGATTCATTATACGGATGACATCCTTCTGTGCCATAAAGATTTGACAGTTTTGCAAAGAGCCTATCCTTTATTACAGTCCCTCTTGTCACGCTGGGGTCTACAGATCGCAGCTGACAAAGTTCAGATTTCTGATACGGGACATTTTTTAGGGTCAATTATCCTCCCTGATAAGATTGTCCCACAAAAGGTAGAGATAAGAAGGGACCACTTAAGGACCCTTAATGATTTTCAAAAATTATTAGGAGATATTAACTGGCTCAGGCCTTTTTTAAAGATTCCCTCCACAGTCCTGAAGCCACTGTTTGACATCCTTGAGGGTGACAGCCACCTGACCTCTCCAAGGTCCCTCAATTCTCCAGCAAAACAGGCCTTGCAGCTAGTAGAGCAGGCCATACAGGAAGCCCAACTGACACGCCTTGATGATACATTGCCTTTTTCCTTGTGCCTTCTTAAGACAAAGGGATTGCCTACTGCCGTGCTGTGGCAAAATGGCCCACTCTTGTGGATCCACCCTAATGCTTCACCAGGAAAAATCATTGACTGGTATCCCGATGCCGTGGCACGACTTGCCTTGCGGGGACTTAAGGCCTCCCTCCCTCACTTTGGGAGACATCCAGAAGCGCTAATAGTCCCGTACACTTTGCCTCAGGTCCAGACCCTGACAGCTGCCTCCAATGAATGGGCCATATTGATAACCTCATTTCCGGGACAGATAGATAATCATTATCCCCGGCACCCTATTTTGCAGTTTGCCTTATCCCAAGCTGTGGTTTTCCCTCACGTGACATCCCCTGTGCCCTTATCAAATGGCTTGGTAGTTTATACTGATGGCTCCAAGACGGGGATCGGAGCCTATGTGATTGGCACTCAGGTTGTCTCAAAAGAGTATAAAGAAACCTCCCCCCAGGTTGTTGAATGTTTGGTGGTTCTGGACGTATTACAGAACTTTTCTGATCCTGTAAATATTGTTTCTGATTCTAGTTATGTAGTCAATGCAGTTAATCACCTTGAGCTTGCTGGAATTATTAAGCCATCCAGTAAAGTGGCTTCCATCTTTCAGAAAATCCAAACTTGCTTGTTAGCCAGGCGGCACCCGTTTTATATAACTCATATACGGGCACACTCAGGTCTCCCTGGCCCTATGGCACAGGGGAATGACCTGGCTGACAAAGCTACAAAAATGATTGCAGTTGCCATGTCTTCCAATTTGGAAACCGCCAAGACCTTCCACGAGCGGTTTCATGTGACGGCTGAGACACTGCGCCGTTGATTTTCCCTGACTAGAAAAGAGGCTAGAGAAATAGTTACCCAATGTCACAATTGTTGTCAATTTTTACCTATACCTCATGTGGGGATCAACCCAAGAGGCATCAGACCGTTACAGGTCTGGCAAATGGATGTTACCCATGTCACCTCTTTTGGAAAACTCCAGTATTTACATGTTTCTATTGATACTTGCTCTGGTGCTTTGCACGCCACTCCCCTATCCCCTATCGGGAGAGAAGACTTCCCATGTAATTCAGCACTGTCTCGAGGCCTGGAGTGCCTGGGGCAAACCCAGAGTCCTTAAAACAGACAATGGGCCGGCCTACACTTCTCAAAAATTCAAGCAGTTCTGCCATCAGATGGATGTAACCCACTTGACTGGCCTGCCCTATAACCCTCAAGGGCAAGGCATCCTGGAACGTGCCCACCGCACCTTAAAGTCTTACTTAATAAAACAACACGGGGGAATGATGAAGGACCTCCCTTCAGTGCCGAGGACTATGATTTCTATGGCACTATTTACTTTAAATTTTCTAAACCTAGATGAACAGGGACAAACAGCGGCCGAGCGTCACTGCTCAGAGCCAGATAGACCAAGAGAAATGGTAAAATGGAAAGATGTGTTATCTAATGAATGGAAAGGACCGGATCCTATTCTTATAAGATCCAGGGGAGCTGTATGTGTTTTTCCACAGAAAGAAGAGAACCCCTTTTGGATCCCTGAAAGGCTCACCAGGAGGGTGATAGAACAAAGAAATGAGGTGGAATGCCCAGCAGAACCAAAGGGTCCGACTGCCCTGCCTGATCCTGCTGATGATGGCAAGCACCCCGATGGCTCGAGAAGAACTGCGTTGGGGAATTATGTCCACCTTCCCACTGCCGATGCCGGTGATGCATGAATTGGACCCTTAAATTTGATGACACCCTGTGGGAATTGCCGACAGCAATTATTCAGATCAACTCCACCCGTCTTGACCTGTCCTTGACCCGAGGGCCTCTCTTCATGGATTCCCTTGGCAATTTCTTATTTCTAGGAATGGGTGGGGGTGGGATTGTTTGGAGCAGTGCTTTGCTGTGGGTTGGTGTTCCTCCTATGGCTCATCTGCAAACTCAGGGCCCAGACTAAAAGAGACAAGATGGTTTGTTGCCTTAGAACAAAGAGCCCCGGCCGGTGTTTGGCTGTCCATGCTTAAACAATAGCAGTAGGTCGCCAGCCAGACAGTTCTTGCACACCCGCGAGTCTAGTCTCATTGCACTGGGTAGAATGTTTGGTCTGAGCAGCTCTTGAGGGATGTCGAGCAAAGCATCGCACAAGGCGGCCATCGTTGTGGGCCACCTTGGGAGATATGTCATCTGCATGAGGGTTGAGTGCCCTAGTTTCCCTCCCTCTAAAAAACGGCACTGGGCGGGTCAGGAAAACCTCGGGCGCGCATGAGCTTAGGGGTCTTCTCCTGTACAAGGCCCAACCTTTTGGTCAGGGGATTTGACCTCTGTCTCCGCCCTCTTAAGAGTGTCCTACTTTGCTTACAGAAATAAAAAGGGGGAGATGTTGGGAGCCGCCTGAGCACCCACATTCGCCATTACAAGATGGCGCCTACATTCGGCCGAGGACAAGTTGTAAACAGGCTAGTGCGCATGCACCTGGTAATTTTCCACCTCAGAGTCTCAGCCTCTCTCGTGGCGTCATCTGGCCTGGTGTGCGGGAGCCAATGGGGAAGCTCCGCGTCCCAGGCAAACGCTGTGACCCATATAAAGGGCAGGTGTTCTATTGTTCAGGGTCTCCACTCGTGGCAAGCTTATGCTCTCCCTCTCAAGATGCATTAAAGCTTTACTGCAGAAGGATCCTATGTGTGCCGCGTCGTTCTTGCTGACGAGACCGTAGCGCAGGACAGACGGTGAGAACCAACTCTACAGACTTCCATCTCCCAGCATCATGCACACACAACAACAACAACAATTTTAAGAGAAAATTGGGTAGAGTACTTGCCTAGCATGCACAAAGTCCTAAATTCTGTCCCCTGGATTATATAAACCAAACATGGTGGTTTAAACTTGTCATTACAGCACTGAGGAGGTGGAGGCAGGAGGATCAGAAATTCAAAGACATTCTTGACAAGTCTGAGACCAACTTGGGATACCTAAAATCCTATCTAAACATACAGAGAGAGAGAAAGAGAGAGAGAGAGAGAGAGAGAGAGAGAGAGAGAGGGAAGGAGAGAGAACTTGAACTATTAAGAACAACAAAATAAACCAAAACAAAAAAATATTGCATTCTCTTGTAATAATCCTAGTGAAATCCAACAGTGTCTCTGATCAAAAGATTGAGCATTGAACAAACAAAAACTACATTCTAACCAAAAAGATTATAAAACTAACTATCACCTAAAACAAAAGTCTGCTAGTCCAACTTCCATAAAAGAGGCTTAAATGTGCTGTGAACCTTGATCACACAGAGTCCAATGAACCCTGGAGCACAGAAAAGCCTCTTTGGGTTGTACACTAGAGTTAAAGCCTAATTTGATGGTCATAATGTGACCAATAATAATCTTGCCTGACTTGTTAGCATTTAGCATGGCTCACAGGAGAAGGCTTAACCATCCAAAACTATCTCACTGGTACTTTTATTCTCTCTTAATATGTCCTTGGAGCTGGGGTGTCTAAAAATGCCATGGCCATCATAGACCATAGGCCAAGGGCACTGGAAACACTTGACACTTGACATGCCCACTGCTGTAGGATATGCCCTCGGAAGACAGCCCATAGTGTGTGTGCTACTGGGTTATCTGGTTTGGCAAGCAGAGCTCAGAGTCTTTCGAGAGCAGGTTTACTGATGATGATTAATTCATTGTTTAGTAAACAGGAGGCACGAGACACATCTGGTGTAATGAGCTGACAGAAGGTAGGACCGAGCAGCTATCAGCATCCAGGGCACAGTTGAGTGGCGTAATCACTGTTCCGAATACCTTTGAATGAACATGGTGGTACTCATTTTTAGTCCTAGCACTTGGGAGACAAAAGCAGGTAAGACTGTGTGAGTTTCAGGGCAGCCCAGGTTACGTAGCGGCACCTGGCTTGCTGTTTGAAAAATGATGCAAACTTTTGAAAGGCTGGGGAGATGGCTTTCTGTGGAAGCATGAGGGCCTGGGTTCAGATCCTAGCTAGCACCCACATAAAAACCAGGTACAACACATGTCTGTAACCCCAAAACTGGAGAGACAGAGACAAGAGGACCCCAGGGACTCCCTGGCCAGCCAGCTCACCAAGATGGTGAGCTCCAGCTTCAGTGAGAGATGCTGTCTGAAAGAATAAGATAAAGAATGACTGGGGAGCCAGGCAGTGGTGGCACACTCCTTTAATCCCAGCACTTGGGAGGCAGAGGCAGGCGGATTTCTGAGTTTGAGGTCAGCCTGGTCTACAGAATGAGTTCCAGGACAGCCAGGGCTATGCAGAGAAACCCTGTCTCAAAAAACGAAAAAAAAAGTAGTAGACATTCTCCACTACTAACCTGCAGACAAGATGTGCTCACTGGTGCAGTACTGTCATGAAGGCAATGAGGAACACCAACTACTTTCTGATTGAATTTGAGGTCCCGCTCCACAGGAAGGAATTCATGGTACTGTAAACCTGGTCAAAACCCCCTAGTTCAGGAAACATAGACCACAGGTGGGGACCTATTATTGTTGTTTTATTAAATGGACATGATGTCAAATTGCCTTCTAAATGTTATTTATGTTTAAGCCCATAGCTTAATGCTGTTCACAGTTTTGGTCAGAAAAGCTTATGGTTAACGCAGAGATTCATAACTAGTCAAAATGCTGAGGCTAATTAAGTGTGAATGCTCAGGCTAACGGAACATTTATATCAACCTTCATGGAGCTTAAGGAACATCACAGAGAAGGCGGTAGAAAGAACGTAAGAGCCCAAAGATGGGGAGGATCGCTGACAGATGCTGTCTCCTGGACATGACACGGCCCTTGCATCCATGAACTAACAGAAGCTGTGATTACCTGCACTAGACCTTTACAAGACCAACCCAGTCAACATTCCAGCATGGATGGGGGAGGGGCTCTTGAGACCCCAGCCCTAGCTGAGGAGGTATTTGTTGTAGAAATTTTAATCTCAATCCTAGGTTTCTACCCTGCCTTTGGTCATTCAGTTCCCAGATAAAAGAGATACAACTTTATTATTTGCAATAAGCCTTAAACAGCACAAGAGCTGGGCAGGTATCTACCTTCTATGCTATTAGAATCTACTTTCCTATGGATAACCCTGAGTTATTACTTACTATGTTTCATCTGGGCTGCTCTTAACTCCAATTGGCCAGCCTTCAGGGCCACGTTTTCATGAACTTACATAACCCATGGAGGTTTCACCTTCTTCCTGTACCTTCTTCCCCCTCTTATGGTTCTCCTCCAACCCCAAGCTGGGGAATCCTAAACCTCACCTATGTCTCTTCTGTCCATCTATTAGCTATCAGTATCTTTATTTACCAATCAGAAATAATTTGAGGGCAAGGTCACATAGTGCCTCTTGGTCAAAGTGCATAATCTCTCATTTCTGGGGCAACCAGGTCTTGGAGGCCACCCTTACTTAGCATTACAATATGCAGCAAAAACCACAAACCTTAAGAGCTATTAGCAATCTATGGCTACTGAAGGGGGGGGTAGTCATTTTCCTTTCATTATTTAGTTTTGGTTTTTCCGAGACAAGGTTTCTCTGTGGAGCCCTGGCTGTCCTGAAACCGAATATGTAGACCAGGTTGGCCTTGAACTCAGCGATCCACCTGCCTTTGCCTCTCAAGTGTTGGGATTAAAGGTGTGTCACCACTGCCTGGCAGTAGTCATTTTTCTTTGTCAGTTGGTAGGTAGCCCATGTTGGGGTAGATGGCTCCATAGCCATGCCCATGGAAGCAGCACTAATTGGATTCAAGGGGTCATAAAAGAAATGGAGGTGGAGGGGGCTGGAAGATGGCACAGCAGTTAAGAGCACCGACTGCTCTTCCAGAGGTCCTGAGTTCAATTCCCAGCAATCCCATGGTGGCTCACAACCATCTGCAATGGGATCTGATGCCCTCTTCTGGTGTGTCTGACAGCTACAGTGTAGTGTACTTCTATAAATAAAATAAATCTTTTAAAAAAAAAAAAGAAAGAAAAAAAGAAATGGAGGTGGGAAATGTGTTGAGGGGTGTCTGGAGGGAGTGGGAAGGGAAAGTGTAGGTGGATGTGATCACGATACGCTGAATACATGTGTGAAAAATATCGAAGAATAAATAATTCCCTCTCTCACTCTGTGTGTGTGTGTGTAAGGACTATCAGGGCTGAGGAGTATACATTTGTCTTGCACATACAATGTTCTGGCTTCCATTCTCAGCCCTGACAAGATAAATACGCACAATAACACTAACACTGTTTTGGGGTGAGGTTTTTTTTTTCCCCTTACTTTGGAAAAGAAAGCTGCTGACCTTGATATTAAACTGAAGGGAAGTTCATTGAGAATATGAAATATGAGAAAATGAATGTCAAATGATTTGTGCTGGGCTTGAAAGATTAACAGTCCTACTTGTCACGTATATAAGAACATAGGTGGGGGGGGGGCAGGAGGGATAGAAGGATTGTTCGGTGGTTAGAGACACATGCTGTTCTTGTAGTAGACCAGGATTCAATTCCCAGTATCCACCTGGCTGTTTACATCCACCTTTAACTCCAGCTACAAGGGCTCTGGTGCCCTTTTGGCCTCTGAGGGCGCCTGCACTCATGTGGTTTACAGACATATATACATGCGGGCAAAACACACATAAGAAAAAAGTCTTGGGGGCTGAAATGATAGCTCAGGGGTAAGAGCACTGGTTGCTCTTTCGGAGTATGCAGGTTTGATTTCCAGGACCCATGTGGCAACTCACAACCATCTCTAACTCCAGTCCTAAGGGATCCAGGTGCCCTCTTCTGGCCTCTGTTGGAACTGCATGCACATGCTGCACATACATGCACATAGGCAAAAATATCCATACAAACAAAATAATCAACAAATTATTTTAAAGATATATTTATCTTATTTATGTCAGTACATTGTAGCTGTCTTGAGACACACTGGAAAAGGGCATCAGATCCCATTACACATGGTTGTGAGCCATGATGTGGTTGCTGGGAATTGAACTCAGGACCTTTGGAAGAGCAGCCAGTGCCCTTAACTAGCCCCAATCAACAAATTCTTTTTTTATATATATAAAAAATTTATTTTATGTATATGAATACACTGTAGCTATACAGATGGTTGTGAGCCATCATGTGATTGCTGGGAATTGAACTCAGGACCCCGCTCGCTCTGGCCCCGCTCGCTGTAGCTGTCTTCAGACACCCCAGAAGAGGGCTTCAGATCTCATTACGGATGGTTGTGAGCCATCGTGTGGTTGCTGGGTCGACCTTTGGAAGAGCAGTCAGTGCTCTTAAGTGCTGAGCCATCTCTCCAGCCCCAACAAATTCTTTTAAAAGTCTTTAAAGGAAAGATAGGTGGTGAGAGGGATGACAGGTAAGGAGAGAAAGGGAGGGAGGGAGAGACAGAGACAGACAGAGACAGAGAGACGGGGAGTGGAGGGAGGGGTTTGAACATTGCATAGACATCTGAGGCAAGTTACATTTCAGTGAAAAGGGAAAGGAAGTGACCCTGTGAGGAGAGGTGACTACAAGAAGAAAGTGAGCTGTCCATTCTGGAGAACAAGAGCCAGCTGTGCAAACAGTGAAGGAGGTGGGCACAGCTGGCGGAGGGCTGCTCAAGCTTGTCATATGCTTGTTTTCATGGAAAAGGAGCTTGCAGGGGCTGATGTTGGGCAAGCTTGTGAACAGGCAACAGAGACATGGAGGGCTGGTGGATGGAGTTAGAGGCCAGACCTGGGCAGAGGAAGGGGAAAAGACTGATGGGGAGGGATGAAACAAGCCCTTGGTCTCAGAAGAGCTGGAGGGATGCTCAACGGGTCATCAAGGACCCTCAGCCTAAAGAGGAGGTGGAAGTCAGCTAACAGAACATCAAAGAGGACCCCGTAGCAGACTGGTTTTGTGTGGTGTCGCTAGATCAGCAGGTCAAACTTCCAGGTTTGTTTTGTTTTGATGTATATGTGTGTTTTGCCTGTATGTATGTCTGTGCATCATGTGTGTTCCTGGTACCTGAGAAGGCCCAAAGAGGGCGTCAGATCATGTGGAACTGGAGTTCCAGATGGTTGTAAGCTGCTGTGTGGGTGCTGGGAATTAAACCGGAGTCCTCTGGAAGAGCAGCCAGGGCTTTTAACCACTGAGTCATCTCTCTCGATCTTGTTTAGTTTTTTTGAGACAGGGTCTCATATATCCTAGACTGGCCTCAAACGTTTTATATAACCAAGGATGATTTGGACTTCTGAACCTCCTGCCTCTGCCTTCTGAGTGCTAGGATTAAAGGCGTGCACTGTCATACCCAGTTTTATGCAGTGCAGTTTCAGGCATGTTAGACGATCGCTCAGCCAACTGAGCTACAGCTCCGGTCCTGATTCTGGAGACAGGGTGTAACTATGTATCTCAGCCTCTTCCTGCCTCAGCCTCCCAAGTACTGGGATGACAGGCATGAATTGCCATCAAGTCCAGTTTGGTCTAAATACTCTTAAAGATCTTTTTAGAAAACAGAATCTCTCCTAAACAATATGGCAGGGCTAAGGCTACAGACCTGTGAGAAGATCAAGAAAGCTCTTGATAGGATAAAAAGGGAGGGTGGGGGAGGGGACACTGCAGAGTCTAACGTTTGGGAAGGTGGGGGCCATTCTTTAACTCTCAACCTTCCTAATGCTGAGACCCTTTAATACAGTTCTTCATATCAAGGTCACCTCAACCATAAAGTTATTTCTGTTGCTACTTCATAACTGTGATCTTGCTACTATTATGAATCCTAATGTAAACCTCTGTTTTCTGATAGCATTAGGTAACCCTTGTGAAAGGGGTTGATAACCACCGCTCTGAGGAAGAGGCTACTGCCTTTGTGGGTCCAAATGCTGTCGGACCCTTGAGCAGAACAAGCCTAAAGTCTGCACTCTTTGAGCAGAAAATCTTCACATGATGTCTTCAGGGGTGGCTGCTTGGCGAAGTTGAGGACAATTTCTACCTTGAGTTGTAGAAGGTATGGTTTTCACTTCTCAGAATCTTATGTCATTTTGTAACTGTGTATTATGCAGAACGTTGTCATTAGTCCTAAGAGTTTGCTGAGAGACTTCCTTCCTTCTTTCCTTCCTCCCTTCTTCCCTCCCCTCCCCTCCCCTCCTCTCCCCTCCCTTCTCTTTTCTTAACGATGGGGGTTTCCCCGTGTATCCTTGGCTGTACTGGAAGGAACTCATGTAGATCAAAAGTCAGAGATCTGCCTGGTTCTCCCTTCTGAGTGCTAGGATTAAAGAAATGCACTACCACTGCCTGGCCTAAACTAATTTCTTTATGCTGAGCGCTGCTGTCCGCCTTCTGAGGAGTCATGAAAACTGATTAGTTACTACACTGGGGATTTGAGGCTGGTTTGATCTATATGAGACCTTATAGCAACCCCTAGAACTGATTAGCTAATCCTAGGCCTTGCTGAAAGTATCTACCATCAGCTTCAAAATACTCAAGAGAGGCTAAACTCGGTGGGACAAAGATTACTTAGCTTTTGCTATTTTCTTTTCTTTTCTTTCTTCTTTCTTTCTTTTTTTTCTTCTTTTTTCTTTTTTTTCTTTTTTTTTTTGGCTTTCCGAGACAGGGTTTCTCTGTGTAGCTCTGGCTGTCCCAGAACTCACTCTGTAGACCAGGCTAGCCTCCCGAACTCAGAAATCCACCTGCCTCTGCCTCCCAAGTGCTGGGATTAAAGGCGTGCGCCACCACTGCTCGGCTGCTTTTACTATTTCTTACGTGAGTTTTTTTTTTTTTTTTTTTTCTGAGACAGAATCCAATATAAGTGGAGGCTAGCCTTGAACTTCTGATCCTTCAGCCTCTACCCCCCAGCCCCAAGTGTTAGGATTTTGGGCATGTACCCCCTCTCCAGCCTCTGCTCTTAGCCCTCCTCTTTTTTCCTTTCCTCCATCTCTTTCCTTTCTTTCTCTCCTCTCCCTCCTTCTCCTCCCTTCCTCCTATTTAGTTTTGAACTCTGGGGATTCAACCTAGGGCCATGTGCCTGCTGGGCAAGCACTCTACCACTGAGCTATATCCCTAGCCAAAATCTATTCTTTTGTCTTTAATGGCTGCCACCATCACAGACATTCATACATACATACTTTTTTTCCCCCAGCGCTGAAGACCTGTCTCAGAGTCTTGCACATAGCAAGCAAGTGTATAACTGAGCTAAACCCCTAATCCAATATAAACAAATTTTATGTATATGTTAAATAAAATTTTTTAAAAAGGTAACTCCCTGTTATCCTTGTTATCCTAATTCCCTATTTCCAAAGAAAGTGAAAGAATATGCATCTTAGCGCTCTGTCCCCCAGGAAACAGCTGCTCACAGTGGGAGACAGGTTCATAATCCCATCAGTACCATCGACTAAGAGGGAAATGAGATTTCCTTCTGCTTGTGCTTCTCCCACTGAACCCAGGCCGGGGGCTCTTATGCCAGGTTTTTGTTTTCTTACATGGTACAGAATCACACGTGCGTCTGGAAAGCTGTCCTGTCTGTTTCTGCATTATATGTAATAGAAACCTATAAATCAGTCAGAACAGAACAAATGAGAAATGTAAAATCCCCAGGAGCAGGCACAGGTTCTACTGGGGGCGGAGTTATGATTATGTATGTTTTCCTCACAGGGCCAAAGAGTATTTACTCTGGAGATTATCTGAAGGGATTAAAGCTGAGTGTTTCCCAGAGTAGATCTCACCCTGCGGTGCATCTGACTTACTTGTGGAATAAATACAGGTTTGTCTCACCTGTAACCCTCTGGGACTGTAGTGAGAAGCTCAGATGTGATCCTAACTGCTCTGCAAGCCACTTGGCCAGCACTGACCTTGTCTTCTCTCCCTCTTTGTCCTCCCAGTCCCCTCCCCCACCCCCCACCCCCCACCTCATGTAACATCAGTTGAGTTAAAATTTTCTGTGCAGTTAGAAATGACCTTGAAATCCTTATCCTCCTGCCTCTAGCTTTCAAGGGCTTGGATCACAGGTGTGTTACCATGCCTAGTGTATGGAGTGCTGGGGTCCAACTCAGGACTTCCTGTACTCTAGGTGAACACTTACCAACTGAGATTTGTTTTTGTTTTTTCAAGACAGGGTCTCTCTGTTTAGCCCTGGCTGTCCGGGAACTTACTCTGTAGACCAGGCTAGCCTGGAACTCACAGAGATCTAGGTATCTGCTTCCTGAGTACTGGGATTAAAGGTGTGAGCCACCCCTCTGTTTTATTTGTTTTTTTGTTTGTTTGTTTGTTTGTTTTTGTTTTAAATAAGCCATTTTCTTTTTTTTCTCCCCACCCCTCTGTGCTGGGGATCACATCAGAGCCTTGCTTAGGCTAAGCAACCACTCTGAGCTGCATCCCCATCCACCCTCACTAAACCCTCACTAATTTTTCAAGATGTCCCTTGCCTAATTTTTTTTTTCTTCTGACTTTGGTTTAAAAATAACAATAAGGGCCGGGCAGTGGTGGCGCATGCCTTTAATCCCAGCACTTGGGAGGCAGAGGCAGGTGGATTTCTGAGTTTGAGGCCAGCCTGGTCTACAGAATGAGTTCTGGGACAGCCAGGGCTACACAGAGAAACCCTGCCTCGAAAAAGCAGGAAAAACCCAAAACCCAAAAACAAACAAACAAAAACAATAAGGAACATTTAAAAAGGAAAACTAGTAATTCCAAATCAATTGTCCAAGTACTACCATATTATTTCTGTGGCTCTGGTCCTTGATTATATGTAGAGACCTTTAAATTTTGACACTAAGCACTTAGATATCTTTAAAATTTTTCATGCCCTATAGTGACAGCAATTGCCTAATATTCCAGCAGGAATATTTATGTGTATCATAATTTAGCTAAACAGCCCCTTATTGGTGAGCCTTTAAGCTGTGACTTTATTTTTCAGTTGCTATAAAGAAAATCAGCAACAAGAAGTTCAACATGAATAGATTTGGATTTTCTTTTGCGTCAGTTCCCTCGGGCAGTTTTGTGGGAAGCTGGTTATTGGGTCAAAGAATACGAACTTTTTTTTTATGACTCTAGTTAATGATTACTAAATTGCTTCCCCAAAGATTGAACAGATCTATAGAGTACCCACTCCCTGGCATAACCAGGGAGTTTCAAGCACTGGTGGCCAGTACTACAGATCTAGCCCATTATCCCATGGCTGATGGAAGATGTGGCTCCATGTTATCAGTCACACTACCTTCCTGAGAAGGCAAGAAGCCTCACATGGACCTTAAACCATTTCTAGATATTTCATAATATCTAACATAGCACAGATGCCTTAGAGTTAGTTGTTTTAGTACTTTGGTTAGGGGATATAGTGAATAACAAGAAAAATGGTCGTCCTGGTTCAGAATAGATAATGGGTTTTTGAGATAGGGTCTCATTAAGTATCCTTGGCTAACCTAGGACTCACTATGTAGATCAGGCTAGCTTTGAACTCATAGAGATCAGTATGCTTCTGCCTTCTGAGTGCTGGGATCAAAGATGTGCACCACTATGCCAGGCCTCAGTTAACCTTGATGTGTAGCCCAGCCTGGCTTTGAGTTTTCCAGTCCTTTTCTCTGCTTCAGTTACCCAAGTGCTGGGAATTCCAAATGTGCATTTTCTGAATATTATCTATGGTCAGTTGATTAGAGGAGTGAGCACGGACTCCTAGGGACCTGAAGGGTCAATTGTATGTACATCACCAGCTTTTCTCAGTTATATACTGGATGTCAAGGTACCCGTCAGCTGTAATTCGTTTACAAACTCATCCGTGTTTTAGTTTTTCTTCATATACATACATTCATACGCAATGTAGTATAGGTTTTTAAAAATGTTATATAAATGTGGCGAGAGAGATGGCTCAGTTGGCACAAGCACTGTTCCATAAGCACAACGACTTGAGTTCAGATTTCCCAGCATCCTTGTGGAAGCCAGTCATGGCGGCACACACCTGTAAAGCCAGTGCTACGTGGCAGGGAAAGGTCAGTCCTAGGGGATTAGAACCAGTCAGCTAGCTGAAAACGTAAGCTCCAGTTTCAGTTAGAGAACCCATCTAAAATAAATAGATAGATAGATTGATCGATCAATTGATGGACAAAGTAGAGGCTCAGTTGGTATAGGCATGCATTGAACAAGCCTGGTGACCTGAGTTTGATCCCTAGAACCCACCTAAAGGTGGGAGTAGAAAATAAACTCCATAAAATTGTCCTCAGAGATATTGCAGTTTCAGGAAGCGTTTGTGAATCCCAAAAGACCAATCAGGAGCCGATCTGATGCAATTTCACAAGGGTCTTTATTCACAAGCTTGAGCTTGGACTTAACCAGGTCTACACAGCCAGATCATCTCTCCCAAATAATAAGAACTCCCACTTACAATGTCTCCAAATGTAGAGTACTAGCTACTGTTAGAACCCTGGGTGGTTACAATGTTTTAATGATGTGTGTGCATGTGTGCATGTGTGTGTTGTCTAGGCAGAACTACAACCCTTTCCATGAGGAGACACTTTCTAGGGTGATGGTTTATGTATATTTTACACCAATACATTTTGCCTGCCTTTCTTTCTTTGACAGTTTTATTATGTTGCCCTAGCTGACTTCCAACTCCCTATGTAGCCAAATTCAAGGATGATCTTGAACTTCTGTTTGTTTCTTGAGACATGGTTTCACTGTGTAGCCCTGTCACGGAACTTACTCTGTTGATCAGGTTGGCCTCTAAATCACAGAGCTCTGCTTGCCTCTGCCTCCTGAGTGCTAAGATTAATGGTGTATGCCACCATCACCTGGCTATCCTTGAACTTCTTTTTTTTTTGGTTTTTCGAGACAGGGTTTCTCTGTGTAGCCCTGGCTGTCCCAGAACTCACTCTGTAGACCAGGCTAGCCTCAAACTCAGAAATCCCCCTGCCTCTGCCTCCCAAGTGCTGGGATTAAAGGCGTGCGCCACCACTGCCCAGCCATCCTTGAACTTCTTATTCTCTGGCCTCCACCAGCACAACAATTACAGGCCTGTGTTTCATACCCAGTTTGTGCAACGCTGGGGATCACATCTAGGGCTTTGTGTCTAACAGGCAGGCATTCTATCAACTGTGTGAATCCTAGCCAGAGATCTGCTGTGCTTTAGAATGAGGAGAGCCAAAAAACCAGAGATGGCAAAGTATGGAAGCTAAGGACAATGGAAATTAGGCTGCAGGATGCCAGCTACTATACAGTATCCCCTACCTCTCCTGGGAATAGGATTACCTTGGCCATCTCACCCACAAAGAAGCTCAGGTTTTCCTGAGTTAGTTGAGATTTCTGGATTGCTATGTTGCAGTGGTGTATGGAACAGCTATGGAAACTACCCAGATATATATAGCACACTGGATTACCTAGATCTCAGCATCCAAGCAGCTGTACACTGGCATCCAGCAAACTTAGCCTCGGGGAGGGTCCTAACTGTCCTCTCTCAAAATATCTCTCAGGAATCCGATGAAGCAGCTAACAGGCTCATAGGACATGCTTGCTTTTCTACCTGTGTGAGCTTTGCCATCATGGAAGGCTTATGTCAGCTTTAGGTAGACTCCATCCTGCCAAGAGTGGTATAGATTTTCTCATACTCCAGTTCCAAGAAGAAATGCCCAGTGGAAGTAGCTGGGAAGAGTGGAGGGGTGGAACTCTGGGAAATGGCCCATCTTACCCAGGCCAGCTACACACTGAACAGGAGAAGAGGAACTGAAACTGGGAGAAATGCCCAAGAAGTAGCTAGTGGTGGTGACTGGCTTGACCTATGGCTATTGAAGGCCCCTTCATCAAAGCCGTTTGCACAAGGGCCCTGCCCTGTGAAGCCAAAGGGGAGGCAGGTAACAGCTCCCATTCACCATCCACTGGCATCACCATTCCTTGGTTTCCAGGGGCTCAGGAGAGGAGGCATTGCATTAGTTTATGAAGACTACGGTGGCTGAGTTCAATATGACAACTGACTTGCTCAAAACAACAGAGACGTAACTGTCTCACACTTCTGAAGGTTGTGGAGGAATGAAATGGTTCCTGGTCTCTTCCCAGATTCTGATGGTTTGCTGGCAATCTCTGGCATTCCTCCATCCCACCATTTATTTGTTCCTAAGGCTGGAGATCAGACCCAAGGGCTTTGTGTATGCTAGGCAAGTGCTCTACCACCAAGCTAGCTCCCAGCCTTCTTTGGCACCCCATCCTCACAGGATGTCCTCTCTGTCTGACTTTGTGACTCTACTTATAAGGCCATTAGTCACACCAAGTGGACTGAATTAGGATTTCTTCTTCTAACAATGGTTCTCAACCTGGGGGTAACAACGGGGAGGGGAGCGCGGGTAATCACATATCTCATCTCCTGCATATCAGATATTTACATTACAATTCATAACAGTAGCAAAATTAGTTATGAAGTAGCAACAAAAATAATTTTATGGTGTGTGTGTGGGGAGTCATCACAACATGAGGAACGCTAATAAAGGGTTGTAGCATTATGAAGACTGAGAACCACTGTCTTATAAGAACCCTAGTCCCACCAGGCAGTGGTGGCGCACCCTTTAATCCCAGCACTCCGGAGGCAGAGGCAGGCAGATTTCTGAGTTCGAGGCCAGCCTAGTCTACAGAGTGAGTTCCAGGACAGCCAGGGCTACACAGAGAAACCCTATCTGGAAAAAAACAAAACCAAACTAAAACAAAAAAATACTTCAGTCTATCTTTTTTTTTAGAGGATACAAATTTCCTCCATAACAGATGCATTTTTGTGTGTAAAACTGCCCCTGGAGGCCCTAGGTCTCTATTTGTAGTAAAGCCGGCCAGTTACAATGGGTTCTGAGTCAGAAAGTTTGGGTTGAAATCTTGACTTTGTTGCTGTGTGTGTGACTAAGGGATATGAAACAGGAAGCCATTATAACAAGAGCTTTGGAAGTTGGAGGCTTAGGACAAAGAGCTTTGCTTTATGCTAGGGAATTAAGTAGTGGGGGGGTCTAGTTACTCATGCGCAGTTAGAGACAGTCCCCAGCTCTTCTCATTGCCTTTTCTAGGAGTATCCCTGGAAGACACACAGGCCTAACCAAGTGCCTGTCCTTTGTAAGGGAATTGGATGTAGGGTGGAGAGTGGGAGGGGCTCCTTTATGTATACACATAAAGGAGACAGCTCAAAGTTCTCATCCCTTGGACTACCTCTGTGGACCTTTCTAACAGAAATGGGAGGACATTTCTCAGAGATGTGTCCTTGAGATTGGAGGGACTGCTAAGAAAAGGCAGAACCTCACAAGGAGCTAGAGATGTAGCTTAGCTGTAGAGTGCTGGTCTACCTGCAAGAGGCCCTGGGTTTGGTCCCCAGCCAAGGGCACATAAACCAGAGTTGTCATGCACTTCTGTGACACCAGCACTCTAGAGGCAGAAATGTGAGGGGGAAAGAAGAAGGGGGAGGAGGAAGAGGAGGAGGAGGAGGAGGAACAGTAAGAGGAGGAGGAAGGGGAAGAGGAGGAGGAGGGGGAGGAGGAGGAAGAGGAAGAGGGGGAAGAGGAAGAAGAGGAGAAGGAAAACTTTTAGGATTTGGTTATTGTCTTCCAAGTGGGTCCTGCAAATTGAACCCAGGTCTCCCAGCTTTGCCTTTACTCTCTGAGTCATCTCATCCCACACACCCAGGTTTTCTTTTCTTTCTTTCCTTTTTTTTTTTTTTTTTTGGTTTTTTGAGACAGGGTTTCTCTGTGTAGAGCTGGCTATCCTGGAACTCACTCTGTAGACCAGGCTGGCCTCGAACTCAGAAATCCGCCTGCCTCTGCCTCCGGAGTGCTGGGATTAAAGGCGTGCGCCACCACTGCCAGGTTCACACACCCAGTTTTTAACCTGAGTGCTGAGGATCTGAACCCAGGTCTTCACGCCTGTAGAGCCTTTACTGCTTGCGCCTTGAAGCTATCTCTCCAACCCTCTATTTTTATCCCCCCTTCTCTCTCTGCTTTTCTCCTTCTCTTCTTAAAAACATCCCCCACTTAGAGCCAGGTATGGCGACACAGAGCTGTAATCATAAGTGCTAGGAAGACTAAAATAAAAGAGTCACAACTTTGAGGCCAGTCTGAGTTACTAGTAAAAACCCATCTAAAGCAAAGCAAGATCAAAACATCCTTAAATATGTGTGGAAGTGTGTGTGTGTTTATTCTCCTTTACACAATTTTTACATATTTGTATTTCCTACCCATTCTTCTTTGATCTCCAGATTTGCATATCCAACTCAGTGGCTATTTGAAAAGCAAAACAAAGTTAATGGGCCCCAAATAAACCGAATGCTGCTTGTCTACCAGCACTCCTAGTTCTTGGTTCTCACAGTAACTCAAGACAAAGGGATTATTCTCTGTAGCCCTTTCCTTAACCACAACAATGTGAGTGGGCCTCCTTCTCCCTCTAATAGCCCAGAGTCACTGAGTGATGGGTCATTAGTTCTGGCCAGTATCTAGTCTCAAGTGAATTAACTGCTCAAGTGTCTTGTTTGTTCCCTTTTGCCATAGTCAGTCACTAATCCGCTATTATTTGCAGAACAGGTATGGATGGACTTAAATTTGGGTGGCAGGGTGGTGGAGAGGTGGCTCCATGGCAAGAGCACTAGCAAATGTTCCAAAGGACCAGAGTTTGGTTCCCAGCCTCCACATGGAGGCTTTAAACTGGTCTGTAACTCCAGTTCCAGAGGCTCCAACTTCCTCTCCTGGCCTTCACAAGCACCAGGCACCAGAATGATAAATGTACATGTATGCAGTACTCATATGCATAAAAAAAAGATTTCAAAGCCAGGCAGTGGTGGCATGCCTTTAACCCCAGCACTTGGGAGGCAGAGGTAGGTGGATTTCTGAGTTCGAGGCCAGCCTGGTCTACAGAGTGAGTTCCAGGACAACCAGGGCTACACAGATAAACTGTGGAAAAAAAAGAAAAAAAGAAAAGAAAAGAAAAAGAAGGATCAGAGCAGGGCTGGTTGGTAAGTGGAACCTCCGTCCGATTCAATTGTCTGAAGGTAGTTTTATTTTCTCAAGTTGTTAGGGGAGGCAGTGACTCATGGTGACCATTTCTTCGAAGGCAAACTTTGCAAAAACCCAGATAATTTAGAGAAAAGTCCCTTCGACATCACTAAAGTTGCGAAAATGAGAAAGCAACTTGCCCTCGAGAGCTACACAGAATCTGATCAATTAATGGCCACCTATTATTCTCGAAATGCCACCCTATACTCGCAACGTTACCAGAAAGCTAATTTCCTAGGCAAGTGGAACAATGTAGCCTCATATCTCAGCAGCCTCTCCTGCCTTTTGGCTGGGGACGCACCAGCCCAAGGCAAGAACCTGCCTGACACCTCTCCGTCCCCGGAGAAGCAGCAGAGCCCCCATGGGTGCCAAGTTCGTTGTCCTGAACACAGACACCGGTAACCCACCCCAGCCCAAGTGTGGGATGTAGGGCCATCTCCTACGCCTGCCGTGACTATAGTTACTCTCGCGAGAGCGCCAGCAAGGCGGGCCGGAGCGGCGCCGGGATGTCAGCGGAGCGCTCCAGACCGCGCCCCTCTTGGCGCAGCTGGGAGAGAGGCGCGCGCAAGTCGGGGGAGGGAGCGGCCAATGGCGCGCACGCGCAAGAGAGCGAGGGGGCAAGGGGGGAACGCCGGGGAGGGGGGGCGAGGGCGAGGGGCGGGGCCTTGCGTCGCGCCGCGGGCACGTCGTTGCGCGTCCTCAGTATTTAATGTCTCTGTGTTCGCCCGGCCTGGGCTAGCACGTGGGGGAGCGGCCGAAGCGCCGTGCAGCGCTGCGGGGCAGGGCCGCTGGGCTAGGTGGGGGGGCCAGGAGGCGGTGGCCGGAGGACTGTGTGCCTAGACGGTCGCCCGGGAGCAGGTAAGTGACGGCTAGCGCGGGCACCCGCCTGCCAGGCCCGGAGGGAGAACGAGTTGGGGTGATGGGGAGCCTGGGGTGCAGGTGCAGGGTGCGACGCGCGCGCCAGGTACTCCGGGGATGGAGAGCCGCGTGCAGGGCTCCTGCTGTCAAGCGGGCGGGTCTGTGCCATGGTGACCCGCGCGCCTCGCTGGTCTTCCTCCGTCCGGCGGTCTGCCGGAGGACTGCCGCTGACAGATCGCGTGCGCTGAGCTCGGGGAGCTGCTTTGAGCCGCTGCTTTTCCCTCCCATCCCCCTCACGTCACTGGCCTCTAGGATGGAGATGAGGGCGCAATTTCCTGGGGCGCTCCGGTGCCCCTCAACTTTCCCAGTGCACGCTCACCCTCTGGGTAGCGAGCCCGAGCGCGTCCCACCCAAGGTCGTCCAGCCTCGCTAGCGTTTACCTTTCAAAGGTCGTGTGTACCCAGTTTGAGCGTGGAGAGGAGGCACTGGGGCGGTCTCTGCCTAGGACCCGGTGCCCAAGGCGGGAGAGGAGGTCCTTGGGGACCCCTTCCCTTCCTAACTTCCTAACTGCTGGGCCCAGTTGACTCACTCTAGGTTGACCCGGCAGTGGTGGCAAACCAGAGCAGGTAGACACAATTCTTGGAGTTCAGTGCCGCGAATTATTGGAGCGGACTCTGCGGTCGCAGCGGGGAGAATGGGATGCAAGCCAGGTCCCAAACCTTTTGGCGGTGGAGGGACCATAAGACCAATTAGGATTGGAAGGTCGAGGGCTTGGGTGACCGAAAGGGGAGTAGAGTTCCTGGCCCCATAAGCGTGTCCCAAGAGGTGGAAGACCTCTAGCTAGAGGTGCCCCCTGACTTCTGGAGGGGGTGGGGAGGTCCAGGGTCACGTGTCGCGCTCCACGTTTCTTCCTGTCCCAGGACAGTGATCTGGAGGGACTTTGCAGGGGTCATTGGGGGGCGGGGGGTTTGCCGTGCTTTTAGGTAAAAACCTGCGTAGAGAAGCCTCCGTACACGTCAAGGAGCCTACACTCTGGTGTCAACTACTCCTGTGTCCTATCTTTTCCTGTTTCCTTTCTGCGGGAGGGAAGGTGCTTACAGTAATGGGTGTGAAGAGGAGACCTCTGAGAAGCCCTGTGCTTAATGGGACCTTTTTCCTCCGGGAAATGCCTCGGGCGACTCGTATCTTTCTAACCTTGGGCTGTGGTTAACACAAACCCGGTGGACTTCGCTCCAGGTGCGAGTGGAGGCTTCTCAAACCGGTAAGGTAGGGTGTATGTGTAGGGCAATTAGTGAGGTAAAACTTCCTATCTTTCCGCTACTGAAGTTGAGGCTGCTTGGGGTTTAAATTTAACGCCTGCAGTGAAATCAAGGTTGCTGGACCTAATGAAACCATCCTGTTGGTGTGCTACCTCCCCCTCTGTATTCGTGTATTGCAATTGCTTCTGGAAATCAATCTTAAGACGCTCATTTAGCTGCAAAATCCTTCCCAAATTAGTAACCATGGGATTTTTGGTTTTGTTTTAAACGCTTAGCTTTAGAAAGCGAGGCTTAGAGTCTTAGGGCTTCCAACCCATTCCTCTCTAAAAGGCACAAAGTATAAACTCTATGAAGGAGTCGCTCTTGTATCAGAGTCTTCTCTGGCATTTAAGTGGTTCACCTTCAGATTATTTAGGACTCTTTCAGAGCCCAAGGGACAAGTGAGGTTATGTTTGGGGAGCTTTTTGGACTTGATGTTGAGCCTTCTTTCACTTCTAACCTGTTTTCTAGGTTCTGGGTAATTCCTGGGTGTAGTCTTGTGAAATATAAAGAATGGCTTTGGGTTAGAGGACATTCTCCTACCCTACGGGTGTGTATGCACATCACTAAAGCTTCTGGTTAGTTTGCTAAATCAGAAGGCTTTGTTCTATAGTGTGGGCCAGTGACTATCCAACCCAGTGGGTGAGACCTGATGTAAGTCTAGTGAGTTTGTGTCTACATGGAGTTCTCCCATCTCCCAGCTGATTGTAGGAATTGCATTCACACTTGGCCACTGCTGGGTGACAGCAAAGATATAGGTATCAGTTGCACGATGCCTGCTCAGATGCTGAAAGCGATGTGTCAGGTTGCGGAGCATCAATTCTTTAAAGCAATCTGTCTTGCTACCTGGTAACCCAGATTATATGTGGACCTGGGCCCCAGGCTGGTCCTAGCTAGAGTTTGTGGAAGAAGATAGTTTTAGTTTCCAGTTTTCTTTTTCTCATCCTAAACATGGATGGAGATTTAACACTTGACTATCTCTTGTATAGCCTAGGCACTTAGGTATGATATCCCTCACTTCCAAGGAATCCCTGTTTGACTCAGTCATTTGATTAAAGCATTCCTTCCCCTAGCCTCTGACCTAGTGACTTGGTTAGAAGGAAAAGGAAGAAAATTGGCTTATCCACACTTTGCCACTTAGCCTCTTGGGTCAACATGTCTTGATCTCACTGGCATTTTAAGGCATTGGAGTTCACGTGCCTGGGGAGTTGCCCTGTTTTCCCTGGCTACTCCTTCTTAATATCCCTTGTGAGTTTGCTATGCCTGGGCCTCTCTGCCGCTCAGTCTTTTCCTGTGTGTGGAAAGTTTGTATCTGGCATTTGTTTCTTTGAATAGTCATCCTAGGAACTTTATTAGGGGGAGATGCTTTGGTTCTGTGGGCCCCATGTGCCACCCATATCATCTCAGAATGTTTGAGAGTTGCTAATCTCTACAATGGGGTGTGTTAAGTCCTAAATCTTGCTTCATAGGGCAAATTCTGTTTTTCCTTCCTGATGTATAGTCAGTCTCTCTCAAACACATGGGATTGGAAGAGGCTTATGCATGGTAAGTACTATACAATGAGTTTTAGGCCAAAAGTCCCCCTCCCACTCTTTTTTTGTGACAGGAGTCATGCCATGTAACTGAGGCCAGCCTAAACCCACAGTCCGCCTGCTCACCCTTTCAAGTGCTGGGATTACGAGCACACACCATCACTGCTCACTTTTCTTTCTTTCTTTCTTTCTTTCTTTCTTTCTTTCTTTCTTTCTTTCTTTTTTGTTTTTGTTTTTTTCGAGACAGGGTTTCTCTGTGCAGCCCTGGCTGTCCTGGAACTCACTCTGTAGACCAGGCTGGCCTCGAACTCAGAAATCCGCCTGCCTCTGCCTCCAGAGTGCTAGGATTAAAGGCGTGAGCCACCACGGGCTCACTTCTTGTCATTAACTTTGTTGTCCTCCTGATGGTGTATGACATTGGGGCAGATATCAAGGAGCGTTGCCACCAGCCCTGGGACCATTTGAGTAGAGATTTTTGTGTTCAGCAACATCATTCTGTCCAGGTCCTTGCCATTTGGATGCTTCTGCAGTTCATGTTAGTAAACATTCTGTCCCTGTCCTGTATACTGGTGGCTTATGTTCACTTAGCCTTGTCATTGAGGCCCATTTGCATTGGGAGCAAAGCAAGGCAAGAGCAAAGCAAAGGCAAAGTTCTGGAGGAAGGAGAAGCCAGCAGTGCTCAGGACAGAGGAGGCCTGTCACTGCTGGCCTTAGCTGGCAAGAAGAGGTCAGGGCTTGCTGTAGCTCTCCAAGCTCCTATCAACCTATTGGCTATCTAGGGGTCTATTTTTTTTTTTTCAATTGGTAAAGGAGAGTTGTTGAACTAAAGGAGTTAAAAATATTCTGATTATTAAAAAAAAAATTTAAAAAAAAATTTTTTTTAAAAAGTATTCTGATTATGAGCCAGAGAGAGAGCTGGTCAGGTCCCAGGCTTATACCTGTAAAGTATTCTGACTCTGCTCTGGGAGTTAGGGCAAGGTACCTGGGGGCTGCTGGAGGAATGTGATTGCCTGCCACCCTGGGGAGTCAACATTGCATCACCGCTAAGGGTTTTGGATGGTGTGAGTCTAGAATATTCTTTGTCCTGCTCCAAACTCTTAATTGCCTCCACCTTTAAATGTCTAAAAAGCACCACGTGTTTGAGTTTTATCGTTTATAGTTCACAAACAGAACTACTTTGGTCACCAAGGTTTTCTTTCCCCAGTATGCTAAGAGGCAAGTTCTGGTTTGCAGTGAGGATGGAGATGAGGGGGATGGGCTCTTAGGAAATAGGTTGAGAAAGGAACTTACTGGGAGGCCTTCGGAAACCAGAGCATGAAGCAGAGCAGCCAGACCTGAAGCCCTTCGAGCCACTTTGGTTTGAGAGCTTGCTCATTACTGTAAAGGGCCTTCCTGGTTCTACACGACCTGGGGTCTGTGTTCGTTATTTTTGGTCTGCCTATGTCATATATCACCAGCCCCGATAGCTTGCAAAGGACCTCAGTATGAAACCTCTCTGCTGAACCAGTTTGAATTTTCATTGTGTCAGTAGTGGTTTGTTTGTTTTTGAGATAGGGTCTGTTTCTGTTTCTTAGGCATGTGCTGTATATAGCCCCAGCTGGCCTCAGATCGTTCTGTCAGAACCTTCCAGGTGCTGGGGTTACAGACATGAGCTATGTACTGTATCTGATTTCCCAACAGCCCATCTTGATGTTAGGAGTTGTCTTTACAGAAGGCAGTGGGAAAAGAGTGGCCACAATGTAGATCCAGCAATGTTGGTGTACTGGTGGTGATCAACCACTGTTGGTTATCCTGTGGAGAGTGGACTTTTTTTTTTTTTTTTCTTTTTTGGTTTTTTGAGACAGGGTTTCTCTGTGTAGCCCTGGCTGTCCTGGAACTCACTCTGTAGACCAGGCTGGCCTCGAACTCAGAAATCCTCCTGTCTCTGCCTCCCAAGTGCTGGGATTAAAGGTGTGCGCCACCACTGCCCGCCGAGAGTTTATAGATGACCTTTTCATCCATGTTTTCCTGGGAGCACACAACTACTCACCCCAGATAGGGATCACATGACAGACCAATGTGTCTACCACCAAAGCCCAACTTGATGAACCAATGAGTTTTATGGGGGTTACTTATAGAAATATGGGTGAGAGGTCACTCACAGAAGCAGAAATGACTCAAAGACAGCTGCATCACCAAAGCCCACCCCAGCATGGGTGACAGCTCACAGAGCTGGGAACCTGGAAGCACACTGCACAGCCTACAGACAGCTCAACAGGTTGGAGAGTGGCCTTTCCCAGTGACTCTGGTCTAAACGGCTTCCAGGCAGCATGGCTGGTATTCTGCTTCTTCTAGGCAGTTGTCCTCTGTCTTTGCAGCTCAGCTTTTTTTCCTTCTGAGAGGGACTCTCAGCTTTTATAGTTTACTCTGGCAGGGAGGAGCCTAGTGAATCTGTTCAGTTTCAGGGAGTTCTTAGCTAATTTTAGTAGTTATCTCCTTGTTTAAGTAGGACCCGCCCTGCAGGACGGATTCATCCCACAACCCCCACCCCCACCCCCCACCCCCAGACAGGGTTTCTCTGTATAGCCCTGGCTGTCCTGGAACTCACTCTGTAGACCAGGCTGACCTCAAACTCAGAAATCCACCTGCCTCTGCTTCCCAAGTGCTGGGATTAAAGGCGTGCGCCACCACTGCAAGGCAGGACGGAATGTTTTGATCTGGGAAGAAACTGTTAAAGCAGTCTAGTCCTGAGTCTGCTTTGTTTGGACCTTGCCTTGAACTTGATGCTGCAGCCTACATTTGATGAGCACCTATCATACTCTATACTGATTGATTGATTGATTGATTGATTGATTGAAATGGGGTCTTATTGTGTTGTCATGGCTGGTCCCAGGCTCCTGGGCTCAAGGATCCTCCCTCAGCTTCCCAAGTAGCTAAGACTATAGGTGCATACCACTGTATCTACCTAGCTGGGGTTTTGTTAGTTTTGTTTTTAAAATAACAGTTTTTAATCCTTTTGTCTTTGAGGTTAAGTGTCTCTAGTTGAAACTGAGACCCCAAATAAGATAAATAAGGTGACTCCCACAACACTGGATGGGTTGGTCTGACTTTGGATCTGGGATGATTATCCCTTCACTTCCCCAGATAGTGGCCTGTTCCCGAGACTGATGTTTATTGCTCCTTTATCACCCCCTCTTCATCTACAATGTGAAATTGGGGTTTTTAAGAATTAAAAGTTTATCCTACAGACTGAGTCTGTTAAGTGTTTTTGAGTTACTTAAGCCACATTACAACCCTGTGGTGCTGTTTGGGTCACATTTCACAGGATACTGAAGTTCAGATCTTACTCTTTTAACTCTTTACAAAGCCTTGTCATCTTTAGGGAAGTGCACCTTTGAAATGCACAAGTGATTACTGAATAAGAAAGCCTCCGGAGCTGGGAAAATGAGCAGTTTGCAAGACAACCTTGAAGTCACTCATTCCTTGGCTAATAATAACATTGCCTGTCAGACCTCACATGGAGGTCATGAGACCATCCCCTTGGCCCTCAGTAGGTGCTACCCAAGAAAGGTGGAGACTGCAGAGATCTGTCCAGGCACCCCCTAGGCCCTTCTCTTCTCTAGCCTTAGTCTGACTGTGCCTCTGTGGGGATGAGAGAGCACTCCATTTGGAGGCAGCTCTTAGCTCTTGTCTACTGTTCATCTCTTCCTTGTCACTCAAGCAGAGACCAGGCAGTGACTCCAGCTTGTCCAGCTGCCCTGGAGAGAGACCAGCTCTTGAGAATAACCTCCCAGCTTTGTCCTTTGGGCTTGGTGTCACCCACTCCACCAAGCTTGTGGTTATTTTTAGCAGGTGGAATCCTTCAGGAGAGTCAAGTGCATGTGGCTGCCAAGTGTCCAGGACAGGTCCTTCAGGGGCTACTGCTACCCAACCAGGGGAAGGAGAGACTAAAGCCACCTTAGAAACTGCTGTAGCTGCTTCTGCTCAGGAGGTCTCCGGGCTTGCCTTTTCTATTCTGGGTTCAGGACAGGGCTGGGCAGGCATGTGACTGAGACCAGCAGTGAGCTAGGGAGATGGACCAGGTACTATATCCTAGGAAATAGAATCTCTTGTTACCTCATTAGGTAATTTTCTGGAAAAACATATTAACCTCCATTCCCCATCCCATCCTTGCCTTTTTGGTGACGTTGCCCAAGCCCAAGGGCTGGCTATAGAGTAGCACAAAAGGTGTAAGACTATGTGTTGACTGGCAGTCCAATTACTGGTGTCTTCTGGCTTTCATCAAAATACAAACACAGGAGGGGTCAAAGTGGCTCTGGTAGGTAGGTAGGTAGGTAGGTACATAGGGAAGGGTGTGTGTGTGTGTGTGTGTGTGTGTGTGTGTAACCCAAGCACTTGTGCATGCTAGACTCTACCTCTGAGTTACATCTGCATCCCACACCTCCTACCCCCACTAGGAATTTTTTTTGGTGGGAGGAAGCCAATGAGGCGGAAGAGGGATGAAAAAGGAGTTTGACAAGTTTGCCTGTTCCTCATACTTCTCTCCACTCTCCCCCTTCCTCCTTCCCTCTAACTCAGCTGCCAACTCCAGCCCATCTATCTGTTTCTGATTAAGAACGCTTCAAGCCATATAAGGCCCTCTGTGGCCTATGGTTTATGTTGGCTGGAAAGCAAGGTTGTTGTTGCAAGATCTGATTCAGAGGAGTAGTGAGGGCTTATGTGAGGGTGTGTGTGCAGTGCATGAGTGCACCTCCCACTAGGGGCTGGACCCTTAGTGGGCTAGGCCCACTTTGAAGGGTAGGAGTGAGGATACTTACTGGTCCAGCAGAGGCTCTAAGCTAATATGCAGTGTGGTTTCAGGACTTCCTGGCAAGCATGTTTGCTGAGGTTCTGGGTAAAAAAAACTTAGCTGGTTTACCCATAAAACGTACCTGTTATGTTTCTAGCCAGGGGTGTCATGATTCTGGAATAGACTCTGGAGGCAGTTTATGAATTATGAACAAAGCTCCTTGACACTTGAGGACAGTGCTCCCTCTGGAAGTATGTTCCAGTATGTTTCTGTGAGTCCCGTGATTCCTGAAGTTTAGCTTCTGTGGGGACAGATGTGACCCCAGCTTGGCCTCTCCTTGCTGTCCCTTGAGCTGGCTGTGCTTGTTCCTGCCTGAGGATTTGGGTAGTTTTCTCTGCCTGGGACTTTCCTCTCTGTCCCTGAACCATCTTCATCCTGGCATGGTTCCCACTGTTGAGCTCAGAGGTGCTGAGGCCCTTCTTCCAGGAGGCATTCTCTCACACATTTGCATAGCTTCCCATCCCATCCGTTCTTCAAATCAACCACAGGGCCCAGAAAAGCTGAGCAAGCATTTGTAAACCCTCCCGTTACTTTTACACGCATGGGGAATGTGCCAGGGGTGCCTTGGGGTTCTGTGCTCTACAGGCATATTACATTGAGTTCTTCATTGCACTGTCTTATTACCTGAAATTTGAGTCCCCAGCCCCCATGGAACTAGCTTGAGGTAGATATTGACACCTTTACTAAATGATGGGTCTTGCTACCTTTGGGTTGGGGAGACTGCTGTTAGGGCTCCCCCAAAGCTCTATCAGTGAGCATGTTCTCTTGATTTTTACTGCTATGTTTTAGGGGTATCTGAAGCAAAGTTGTCAACAGTTACAAGAAAGGAACATTGCACGTTTGTAGGAGTTGACACTGCTGCATGTTTACCTTGGTTAGCAAGAAAGACATACTGTGTGGTAATAGAGTATCCATTGCAGGAAGTTTTGGCTGGGCATGGTGGCATGTGCATGTAACCCCAGTGCTTGGGAGGCTGAGGCAGGAAGGTTATGCTTTAAAGTCAGCTTGAGCTACATTGTGAAAACCTGTCTCAAGACCCAAACCCCAGAACAACAGTGTCACAGCACTGCCTATGGGAAGAGAGATTTGTTTAGCTGTTGTTTGGGGAGTTGAACCCAGCTACACTGAGCTTTTGATTATGTACAAGGTTTGAAAAGACAGTCCTTTGCTGGGGCTGTATGACTCAGTGGTACAGGGCTTGCCCAGAATGCACCTGACGTGTTTGGTTCCCCAAACAGTCCTTTGCCTTGTGAGAGCACCCTGGAAGCTACCTGGAACATTTCTTCTTCCTTCCTTTTCCTGTCTTCTCTTTTTAAAAGAAATGTACTTGTAATATTTTATTTATTTTTATTTTATATATGTTAGTGTTTTGCTTGCATGTTTGCCTGTGGGTGTCTGATTCCCCTTAAATAGGAGTTACAGACAGTTGTGAGCTGCCAAGTGAGTGCTGGGAATTGAACCTAGGTCTTCTGGAAGAGCAGCCAGTGCTCTTAATTACTGAGCCATCTCTCCAGCTCCCCTTTTCCTCTCTCTTATTTATTTATTATTATTTTAAATTATATTTTATTATGTATGAGTGTTCTATCTGCATGTACACCTTCATGCCAGAAGAGGGCATCAAATCCCATTCTAGATGGTTGTGAGCCACCATGTGGTTGCTGGGGATTGAACTCAGGATCTCTGGAAGAGCAGTCAGTGCTCTTAACCGATGAGCCATCTCTCCAGCCCCCTGATTTATTATTTTTAATTGTGTGTGTGCCTGTGGGTGCCTGCCTGCCATGTAAGAAAGCACCCGAAGAGAATGGAGGGATTGTATTCCCTAGAGCTGCACTCACAGGTGGATGTGAGCCACCTGGGACTGGGGCCGGGACTGGAGCTGGGACCTGAACTCAGGTCCTCTGTAAGAGCAGTGCATGCTCCAAACTGCTTGAGCTTTCTAACTGTCCTGTCAACTTTTATCTGGTTCTAGTCTGCTTGCTTGCTTCTTCAGAAAACACTATCTGGTTTTCTACTGTGAAGGAGAGTGAATGTTCTGTTCATTCGTACACCACCTTCCTCAGTTTCTCAATATAGAAGTAGCATAATTTGAAGGTTGCTATTCATAAACATTATCTGTGGCTACACAGCTCTCAGGCTTTATTTGATTTTGTCTGTTTTCCCCACTGTGTAACCCAAACTTGTCTGGTGTTCACCATCCTCATACTTCACCCCTCCCCCCCACCCCAGGTTCTGGGGATTGTGCAGACACACCTCATGTGTAGCCTTATTTGCTTGCTATACTTTTCTGTCTTCACTAGCTCCCTGCTTCCCCTACCCTCTGTCACTGTGGCAGGCTTCATGTCATTGGTGGAGAGGCTTTTGTGGTTAGGCATACCAGCTCCTCCCTCCTAAGAGTTCCACTTTGCTCTGGGGATATATATCCCTTTCTGTTGGCTCTGCCTCCTCTCCCTCCTGGGAATCTTCTCTGTCTGATGTGTCCCTTGGATGTGATACCCGTTGCAGTTTTCTTCTTAACCCAGCTAGCTCCCAAATAATTGAGACTGAACTATTATATTTATTTAACAATCTTTAAGGACACAACAACTGAACAGCAGTATTACTTTATTTTAATCCTCTAAACTGATCTGACTATCTCCCAGCCAAAATCCCTGGGATTTTTGCATTTTAGTACTGACCTGGCTCTCTGGGCGCCAGGTCTTTTCTCATGATGCCTCCTGGACTCTCTCCCCCTGGAGGATCCCTCCTCCTCCTCTTCCCCACTCTCTTTCTCCTCCTTTTCTCGCCCTCTTTCTCTCCCTCTCTCTCTCCTTCCCTCAGCTGGGAGAAAGAGTCCAGCCCTACCCTATTCACTCTGCTCAGTCATTGGCTGATCAGCTAGCTTTATTGACCATTCAGAGAATAATTGGGGAGCAGTGTTTACACAACATTGAGACAGGAGGTCTAGTGGATATGGGGCATGGAAGTCGGCATTTGAGTAACATAAGGATAATCTTTACACAGTGCACAATAACATTATGCTTACAGATACTCCCTCCTGTCTAGATTTCCTATGTCTAGGGAGAACCCATCCGCCAGTGCCTTGCTGAGAAAGTGTGTGCACATAGGTGGATAGCTATCAAGGAGCATGCTCATGTGTGAGGAGAGCAGGTACCTTTGAAAGTGCATTAGGGAGTATGTGACTGAATACAGGACTGTTCAGCAAGGACAACCAAGCTAAGAGAAAGCTTTACCTTTTGGAAGTTGTGAAGGAAAAGAGATCTGGATTTGAGCACCCAGGTGGTAGGGACAGTGGTCACTGAGTGCAGCCCAGCTATGCTTGGCTCCTCAGCCCTCAGTTTAAAGTCCTGTCATCCCTGCCTGAGGAAATGGTGCTCTGTTTTCTGCTCATTCCTCCAACCCACCAGACTTTTTTTTCCTGCCCCTTGGACCAGTTAGTGGCTGTGTGGGCAGCAGAGCAGCTCACTAGGGAAGAGGTCATGGGTTTTCACCTCCAAAAGCATTGTGGAAGGTTCAGAGCTTCTCACTCTTTTCTGCCCTATGCTGCCTAGTACTTGGACTTGTCAATAAATATTTATTGAATAAATTTTTCTCTTACGCCTTTGTGATTTCTTGGTTGCTGGCATTGTTAGCCACACATCATCTTTCCTTACCTCTTGTGAAGCCACATACCATATTGGTTTTTATTTGCTAGGTCTTGAGGCAGGGCCTCTAACTCATGATCCTCTTGTCTCAGCTAGGATTACAGCCTTTAAGTAAGCTTGTTGTCAGATCACTGCTCATACCTTTGGGGCAGGCCCGTATGGTGCCTTCTGTGGTGAGGTGGGAACTCTATGTACCCAGGAGTACATTCCTGTATCTGCTTTGTCATCACCCCCTAGAGCCTGACAGAATTTATTTGTAAAGCCAGGCAATAATAAAGAGCCCAAGATGGGGGTTAGGAGGGACTGGACATAGCCTTCAAAGTTTTCAAAAAACACACCCCTTGGCCAGGAATGGTGGGCCATGCCTTTGATCCTAGCATTGGAGAGGCAGAAGCAGGCAGATAACCGAGTTCAAGGCCAGCCTGGTCTATAGGACAGCTGGGGCTCCACAGAGAAACACTGTCTTGAAAAAACAAAAAACCCCAACAATAACAATAAAAGATTGACAAACAACCCCCAACCCCCAAAACCACAGCCCTACCTGAGGTGAAGTTACTGGGAGTTACTGTACAGCGGACTGAGGCCGGACCTGTCCGCAGAGGAGAGAGGTGAACTCTGTTCCTGATTGGTTGGTTCCTTCGTGTTACCAAAGATTTTTTTATTTTATGTGTGTGGTTATTTTATCTGCATGTGTGTCTATGCACCATGTGTGTACAGTGCCTTCAGGAGACAGAAGAGGGCATCAGATCCCCTGGGACTTCAGTGGAAGAGGGTTTTGAGCCATGGTGTGGGTAGAGGTAATTGAACCCAGGTCCTATGTAAGGGCAGCCAGTATTCTCAACAGCTAAGCCCTTGTAGCCAGATTCCTTTAAACTGGGAGTTAGTTAACTACTGATTGGGCTGGCAAGGAAGATCCCATGCTTAGAATGGAAGTTTTGGCTTCCAGCTCTTCTTACCTGGGCCTCTCAGTTCTAGACCTTACTTAGTTTTCCTTTTTGGCCAGAGAAATTTCACCTAGCGGGTCTTCTGCTTAGGAGGTATGTTGAGCTTCTGCCCTCCTACTGTGAAGCAGGCTGAGAAGTGTCCCATGGTGTTGGATACATGGCTCACCTGTGCAAGGAGTTAAAGCTACCCTAGGGTGAATCTGTCTTGTCTGCCTGCTTGCACTGGCTGACTTGCTGCCCTGTAAGGCCATCACAATAGAGAGTGTAGGGCTAGCCCTGGGCAGGTCAACTAGCCCATTATGAACTAACACGGAATCTTAGGGGTGCTCGAATGAGTCACAGCTTGCTCAGATCCCCCCCAGGGTCCGAAGGGAACACCACGGGGCTAGGCTAAGACCAACGGGCCTGAGGCATGGCTCCATCTCTGTGACCCTGGGCCTCAGCCATGGTGCTGTGGGAGAGTGGCCCAGGCTCACCATCACCCCCAGCCTCAGTGGCAGAACTATACCCTGCCAGCAAGGTAGGTGCTGGTCTCATAGCTTCAGTCAGGACCTCTCATGTCCTGGATTTTTCTGGAAAAATCCTCTAGTACTTGCTGTTATCCAAGCTGTTGCCACTAGCACGTGGATATTTAAATTAACTTTACATAAGATTAGAAATTGAGTTTTTCAGTCACATTTGTCATATTTCAAGTGCTCAGTAACCTCCTGTGGCTAAGTGCCTGGCTGCCAGTGTTGGTCAGAAATCACATGGGGATCGCCCCAGCAGTTACCTCTGGTGATCTGCCCCACTTGACCAGGCTGCCAGTGCCTTGACTATAAAGGTCACAACTTATTTTGCCAGGCCTCCTCACTAGCTCTTTCAGTCAGCTTCTAGGACACCTTCGGGCTCTGCCTAGGGAATTTGCTCCCCTCTCATACCCTTAAAAACATCAGAACTATGAAAAGGTCACTTCTCACCTGTATCTCTTGCAACCTATAGGAATCCTTGCCTTAAAGATTAGCTTATTTTTATGTTATGTGTATGAGATGAGTGTTTTGCCTGCATGTATATGTATGAACACTGCTTGTGTGCCTGGTACCTAGGGAGGCCAGAAGAGGGGGTCAGATCCCCTGGAACTGATGGTTATACACCTCCTTATATGTCCTGGGAACTGAACCTATGTCCTCTGGAAGAGCAGAAGTGCCCTTAACTACTGAGCCATCTCTCCAGTCCTAATCCAGGTCTTTGAAAAAGCTTTCCTGGGCTCCACCGATACTTGTGCAGGGGTGTGTTCGTGAGTCTGAGATAGGCTTCTGGTAGATGACCTTGAGCTTCTGGTAGAACTGCTCCTTAGGAGCAACAGAGCTGACAGTTCAGAAAATCCTGTGGATGGAAACTAGAGGTTCTTTCCCTTGCTGCCGGGTGGGGAACCACAATTGTATGTTCTCCCCTCAACTCCCACTCCAAGGAACTTCCTATGGAGGCCAGCAGTCTGCTCCTACACTCCACACAGAAAATACAGGAGAGCCTGCAGGGCCAGCTGGGTTTGTGGTTCTCATTGCCTGCCCAGGGGAAGACCCCTCGAAGGGAAGGCACATTTATCAAGAGCGAGCTGTGCTTTGCTCTGGAGGTGGAGTGGCTGGGGCACATACTTCCTGGTGGTCATCACTAGGCTAATGGCAGGAATGTTCCAGTTCCAGTCAAGAGTGTGTGAACAGCTGTCCAGAGCACAAAATGGTGTGGATCCTCCTCCCATCAGGGCCAAGCCTAGAGTGGACTTGGGTTCTTGGCTCCTAAGCTGTTGTTTTTATGATTGACTTTCCTGCCAATTACATGCAGCCCCTTTTCCCAGTAACTGCAGCCAAAACTGACTTAGTCACTAGGGCCAACACTGTTTTGTGCCATTCCCAGGAATTATTTTCTTGTTTGGAAGGCTCTAGACTTCGGTTACAGGTTTGTTAGCTGGTTGGGCAGCGAGGCCAATACTTCTCCAGAGGGCATTCTGAGAAGCCACAGGTACTTCTGGAAAGAGAAGGGATCCCTTTAGAACCTTGAGTGAGCAAATGAATGCAAACGGCTGCAGCACGTGCCTGCTTTCAGCTCTGTGTGACCGCTTGGCCACAAGCCAGTTTGCATCTATTCCTGGGCAAATGGACCTGCTAAAAATACGCAGGCAGGAGTTTAATTCCAGCGGATTCAAAATAGCTGAGTGTCCTCCTCACCAGCCTAGGGCAGGGCTGTGAAGCATCCTTGTGGGAGGCTTTCCCTGATTGCAGGCAGCCTGCTTCTGGGGGACAGAAACTGGTCTTGGAACAGTTTCCAGTTAGCTTGTGGGTGCAGAGTCTGGGGACCTTTGGGACCTGTAGTGTTCAGTCCACCTACAGCTTGGGAAGTTCAGGTTTAAAAACCAAGTGCTTAGGACAAAGAGCAACTAACAAGCTTTGCTAGTGTGTGTGCCTGAGCGTGCGTGGCATATAGGTTCATGCACAGCAGGTTGGTGCATCATCTGTCACCTCTTATTGACCTGTCAGACCATTGGGGTGGGGGGTGGCCTTTTACTAATTCCCAAGAAGGCTGTTTAGCCTACAAGAGACTGCCTGGGGTGAGGAAGAGGTTGGCTATTTGTTTCCTTGATTGGTAGGAAGTGGAGTGGGGTGGAGGGGTGTCTGTTGCCTCTGAGAGCCCCCTATGGGTGCCTCCTGGCACCAGGTACCCTTAAGATGACACTGCTAGGCTTGGTGAGTTGCATTCAAGCCCTTTGTGTATGTAGCTGTTGATCCCAGGGGCTGCACTCCGGTAGAGAATAGCTGCTGCCTCTAATCTCACCCATTGTCTTGGAAGCAGGGGACAACAAATCCTGCCCTCTACAGTGCTGTTGGGGGGAACTCCCTCACACAGCTTTTGGCTCTGCCTGGAAACAACCCTGGAGAGAGGGGCTTTGTCCTGAGTCACTCACCTCCCTCAGCAGAGGGTCTCTAGATCCAGCTCAGATTGGGCTGTGTGGAGCAGTGGGCACTGGGAATCTCTTCTAGGTTGCTTGTGTTGGCTGGTCCTGGGTTAGCAGTGTTCATTATCACCTAGGAGGCCGATTGGCACAAGAGAGAGAGTCTGTCTGGGAAATGTCACCACAACTGTTTCCCTTCCTAAACTGAAGAAGTCACTACAACAGACTTATTTGCACTGGGTAGGGTTGAGACTTAGAGCCTCAGTCTCTGGGGAACAAATCAGCAGGGAGGCTTAGGAGGGCAGTGGTGGCGATAACCCGGTATGCTCAGTGGCAGGAAGCTGCTGGTTCTGAGCATTGTGTCTGAGCTAGGAGTGGGGCAGCTGGTGAAGTGGTGGGAGGAGGCCATTGGCATGGCTGGCCTGGGCCTCAGGGACATTGTAGATTGGCCAGGTCCTGGACTAAAGTGGACTGGAGGGCATGCTGTTGGGGCTCTCCTTATTTGCAGTGTAGCAGGCTTCAGAGGTTTGGGGAGATAGAGTGGGGTGACCTGTAACTGAGGTAGAGGGTGGGACTGTGGGCATCAATTTAGTTTCAAAGGGCAGAACTCCTCACAGCTGGACTGGAAGCCATTTTTGTCCTAGGTACCAAGCTCTCTGTCACACAAATGGCTGTGGCTGTGGCCCTTGCGTATTAGAAGGGAGAGCTGCTCTCTTTTGGAGAGATTGTGGTCTTTTTTTTTTTTTTTTTGGTCTATTCCATTCCACCAACTCTTTTTCCTGAGACTAGAGAACCTCTAGAATTCTCTAGGAATCACAAATTTGAGTCCTGCTGGGGAAGGGATTTCCTAGTTAGTAAGGAGTCAGACAGAAATATATGGTCACTTCCTGTAATCTTTTACCTGCTGGGCAATGCTTTCCAGACTCTAGGCTGTGGGTTCCGGCCCTGTTCCAAGCAATCGGACCTACTGCGGAACAGTCTCAAGTTGCTTTTATTCTTTTATATGAATGACACTGAGCACGGACCTGGTGAATCTCGTTTATTTTGTTGCTGTGTGTAGGATGCTGCAGATCAAAGGTTCTCAAGCCTGACTGAATACTGGGATCACCTGAGTTTAAAACAAACCAAACCTGATGCTGATTCTTGTCTCTTGGGTTCTGATTTAATTGGTTTGGGTGCCACCTTGGCCTTGGGCTCTGGAAAGCTTCCTCAGCATCTGGGTGTGGTAGCTCACACTTATAACCCCAGTGATAATCACAGTGTTTGAGAAGCTGAAGCAAGAGAACTTAAAGTCCAAGGCCAGACTTTGGTGACACCAATAAAACAATAATCTTCAGTGAGGGAGCTGATGAGATGGCTCAGTGGTTAGGAGCACTTGCTGCTCTTGTAGGAGGCCTTTGCTTGATTCCTAGCACCCACAGGTGACTCAACCAGCCATAAGTCCAGTTCCAAGGGATCTGATGCCTCCTTCTGACCTCCGAGGGCATCAGGCAAGCATATTACATATATCTAGGCAAAACATAAAATAAATCTTAAAAAAAAAAAAACAAAAAAAAAAACTTCCTCAGTGATCTATGTAGATCCAAGTTGGAAAACTACAAATATAAAACAGCTTTTTGTGTATAGATAGAATCTACTAAAAGACCGCTCTAGTAATTTCACATTTGACATGCTAAATCAATTTGTGAAACTGCCCTTTTCCTCCAGCCGAGGGCTTAGTCCAAGTCAAGTCTTCCCGTAGTGGTTTCTGTCAGTGCACAGTATCTGTAACACTAGTACAGCCTCAGCGTGCTGATTTTACAGTGTATTTACCAGTCATTGCTCTGAAAAACGTTAATTCCAACTTTGTTTCAAATGATAACCTTGGTAGGGGTTCTTAGGAGCCTTTGCCTAGGCACAGTTGCTTTTGTTTTTGTGGAATTGCCGGATCATGGGATATGCGTAAGGTTTCCTGAGCTGTTATTCTGAAAGGGTAACATGGAACACCCCCTTCCTGACTCAATCACACCTTCCCTGACAGATCAGTCAACTGGCAAGTAGGATGGCAGCCAGGCTCCCGTTCCTCAGCTGCATTACATTGAGTTATTTAGCCACCAGGGTAGTGATAGGTTCCAAATGAGGATGAATGGGCAGGTCAAGAATGAGGTGATGCCGGTGGTCCTGCTTGAATCTGAAGCCATGGGTAGCATCATGGAAGGTTTCTACTCGATTCCTGGCCACTGCTCAGCCCTGCTCTGCACTTAGCCCGTCTTGCTTCTCTGCCTTTGGATATTAGTGAAGGATGTCTGTCTTTACAGCTGCAGGACTTTTCTGGAATGACATCCTCTGTGTTCCTGTCATTCTGTTCATTTTGGGGTAGCTAGGTCTCCTAGTCTCAGGATTCCTACTAACTGTAGTGTGCCTAAAATTTTCCTGGAGATCTTGTTAAAGAAGCAGTGCGATTCAGTGGGGCTGCACTTGTAGCAGGTACTGGGGTGTGAGCAGCAGCTTTGGTCTGCAGACCACCCTTGAAGAAGCAGGAGTCCTACAGCAGGGTTCCTGACCTTGCTGAACACTAGAACCAGACAGGAAGTGCTGAAGTATTTGCACTGTGACTCTTCTGCAGCCACACAAACCCCTGTGCACATGTAATGAGCCACGTCAGGGTATAGCTCCTGTACTCCCAAGTGGGTTTTGGTTGTACTGGTTTTTTTTTTTTTTTTTTTAAACAGAATCTCACTATGTAGCCCTGGCTGGTCTGGAACCCACTCTGCACACCAGGCATACCCTGACTTCATAGATCCACCCACCTCTGCTTCCCATGTGCTAGGATGAACGGGGAACATCACCATGCCCAGCTTACCAGCTTGCTACACTCTAATTGGCTTCTGTAATACCTCCTTTTCTTTCCTTACTTTCCTAGGTGTAGCTACTTCACATCGCCTCCAAGATGGCAATCCAGTTCCGTTCACTCTTCCCCTTGGCATTGCCTGGAATGCTAGCACTCCTTGGCTGGTGGTGGTTTTTCTCTCGTAAAAAAGATCGGCTCAGCAGCAATGATAAGCAGGTGGAGACACTGAAGGTTGGCCCTGCCATCGAGGACCGACTGCCCAGTGCAGAGGCCTGTCCTGGAGTCCTGTCTGTGGCCCCCAGTGTTACACAGCCTCCTAGAAAGGAAGAGCATCGTTCTGTGGACAAGCCTTCTACAGAGACCCCAGCCTTGCCAAGGACTCGTCAAGTTCGCCGAAGATCAGAGTCCTCAGGCAACCTCCCCAGCATTGTAGACACAAGGTCGCAGCCAGGACCGTGCAGAGATGAGAACTCAAAAGTGGAACTCTCCCTGATGGGGGACGAAGCCAAATCTATTCCTCTTGGATGTCCGCTTCTCCCAAAGGATGCATCCTTTCCCTATGAAGCAGTGGGAGGGTGTAAGCAAGAGTCTGCACTGGGCAAAACTCCTGGAAGAGGCTGGCTAAGCCAGTATGCAGCCTCTGGAGAAAAAGTGAGAGAGACAGGTGGGACAGAGGGGAATGGAGATGCAGTGCTGGGGGAAAGTGTACCGGAGGAAGGCCTGTTGTCCCAGGAGTGTGTCTCAGAAGTGGAGAAGAGTGAGTTTTCAATCCTGGCTCCCCAGGGAGGTGGGGGAGAAAAGGTGAGCAATGGCCCCTCACAGGTAGCTGAGCTTTTAAAGAAGGAAGAATATATTGTTGGGAAGTTGCCAAGTAGCTTTGTGGAGCCAGTTCACTCTGAGCTGGTTAAGGATGAAGATGCGTTGGTACCCCAAGTCAGAGGTAGCAATACTTGGAACAGAGACCTGGCTAGAGAACTGGACAAAGACGAGACCTTGCCTGAAAGTGACCAGATTGAGCAGGCTGCCTTCCAGATCATCTCCCAAGTGATCTTGGAAGTGACTGAAGAGATGCAGGCCACCACAGTGGGCAAGACTGTGGCACAAGTGCATCCACCCATGGCCACTCAGCCTCAAGGGCGGGACAAGAGCTGTGTCCCAGCCAGCCAGGAAACTGGCTTGGGACAAGACACTCCAGATCCTGCTTCCACCAGAACAGGTGCCACTGCCAGACCTTCAGCAGAAGCCCTGCCACCAAATACCTATGTAAGCTGTCTCAGCAGCCCTCTGTCAGGCCCCACCAAGGACCAGAAGCCAAAGAACTCTGCACACCACATCTCCCTGGCTCCATGCCCACCACCAGTTACCCCCCAGAGGCAGTGTCTGGGTGGGGCAAGTAACCAGAGAGGTGATGACGCCTTTGTCACCTGTGCGGCCGACAGCCAGAGTGTCCTTTCAGTGACCTCCTTGGGGCAGTGCTCAGATCCTGTCGGTACTTCTGGGCTTGAAGACTCTTGCACAAAGACCATCTCAGGCTCCGGAGACAAAGCTATCACCCCACCACTGCCAGACAGTACTGAGCCCTTCAGCAACGGGGTGCTGAAGGGGGAGTTGTCAGACGTAGGGACTGAGGATGGATGGACCGTGGATACAGAAGCAGATCACTCAGGAGGTAGGAAGGTCTTGGGTGCTTTCTTGGTAAATCTGGGAGGGCTCCCATTATTTGCTAGGCAAAAAGCTACTGGCCACCCTTCCCTTCTGCCACTTGTGCAACGAAATGATGCTGCCCATCTCTGTGTTATCCAGCCACCTACACAGATGGATACCTGAGAAGTCAGGTGACCATATGAGACCCTAAGGCTATGAGAGCTGTCCATGGGTTCACTAGCCAGGGAACCTCCCCAGACCTTTAGAAGGGACCACGGCTGTTGGGTCCACTAGTCAGCCTTAGAGGCTGACTCTTCTCCTTTGGACACCTGCCCTTGGACGGGCCTTTGGGGCCTCAGTGGTCCCTCCCAAGTGCCAGGGATGGGTGAACATCTCTTAATGGCCGACTTCCTTTACTTATGTGCTTGCTCCGTGTCTCCATCTGCTCTCCTCAGAAGCCCTCGAAGGGTAAGTCCCCCCAGGACAGCCGCAGCTTTGAGCGCTGGTGGGAGGCTCGAGCTGTCTTGGGTTGTTGCTGTGGCCGCCTCGTTGCAGAGCCTCAGCCATTCTTTCTCTGTGCAGTTGCAGCTCCACCCCGGGAAAGAGGGCGCTTTGGTAACGGAGGGTGCACTGGGTTTTTCGAGTGCTGACCCCAGCGTAGACAGTTCAGACCGCTAACTTACAGGTCAGCAGCTCCTGACCCTGCTTTGCAGCTCCCGGGGGTATGTTATCTCACAGTGACTTCCCAAGCAGCTCATGGCTTATTTGTCCTGAAGTGTTCCCAACCAGTTTGGTCCAGAAAGCTTGGGCATTTTTCTCGGGTGTTTTGCTGTTGTCATTAGAATCTGGGGTGGGGTACCACACATTGGATTTTACACCCAAGATGCTGTTGCTTGAGACCATGGTGACCTTGCATACCTCCAAAAGGAGGCAGCTTCTGCCCATGGTGATTGGGAGGCCAGAGAGGGTGTTATATCCTATGCTAGAGTGCTAAAAGGCTAAGAGAAAAAACTGCAGTAAAAATAATAAAAAGTGGGCAAAAGGGAAGGTTTTTAAAAACAGTTTAAGAATAAAGGAGTTTCTATTTGTCTGATGCCCATTATTGTAATGATTGAGTCCCCTCAGCCTTGTGGCAGCTCTGGATGGATTGTGGTAGCTGTGCAGATGCCTGGGGCTACTGAGCATAGCTCAGTAACCCATAATCAATGGGTGGGAAGGCAGGGTAGCCCATCAGTCATAGCCTGGGGATAGTAACTGATGAGCGCTCAGTGGGTACCAAGCAACACTGGTGTTTTCAGGTTAGCCTTAACCCTGTTGTTTGTGCTTGAAGTTGAGGTTGAAGTTAAGGGGGTTAGGGGTGGGAATGGAGGAATGGGTTGGAGGAGCTGGAAACATCAGTGAATGCTGCCTGCTAAAGATCTGAGTTACTTACTTCTGGGAGCCACTGACACGCAGGTATTGGCTAGTCTAGTTCTCTCCAACAGAGGTTAGGGGCTTTGTGGTAGTAAAACCCCTTCAAGATGGCTGCCCAAGCTGCTTTCTTGGGTGGGTGGGTGGATGGGTGGGTGGGTGGGTGTCCTCTGCCGTAAGCCTAGTGTTGAGAGAGATCACTTTGGAGGTCTCTTCCTTGCCTAGGGGTGGAGAGTACTGTAGTCTTTCATATCCAGACAGTACATGGATTGCTTGGAAAAGAATTATGTCTTGAGTTTGGGGAAACCCAGTGGAAAATAGCCTAATTAGTTGGCTTACAGGGGTGATCTATTTCAGGCTATTGGGTTTGGTATTTCAGCCAGGGCCGGGTCTCCTAACTTGCCCTGGTTGATCCCTAGTGCTTATGTGGTCTCTTCCTCCTCCTTCTCTGCTCCCCCCTCTTGTTCTTCCTCCTCCTCCCCCTCCTATTTCCTTTTCCTTCTTTCTTCCTTCTTCCTTCGTCTTTCTCCTTTGCAACCATCCTCTTGTCATGTCCTGGGGAAGAGTTAAAGGCCTAAGTTGGTTCCAGAGTCACATTCTCCACTGCTCTCTTGGAATAGTAAGCTTTGGTTTCTCTCACCAAGGGCTGTTTGAACCACCCCATAGTCAGAGCTTCACAAGCCAGTCCCAAAGGGGAAGGGAGGAGGCCCACCTGGCTTTGTCCTTACCTGGCAGAGATCAGCAGGCCCTCAGCAGACCTGCAAATGGGACCCCCAGAATCTTACTGTGATTGCCCACATACCCCACAACACCCCTTAGCCTTGGAGACTAGAGGTCGTTGGTCTGAGGGACTAGGACATTTGGAAAGGGATCAAAGTGATCGTGACAAGAAGGTCAAGGCCTGCTTCTGGAACTGTGTAGATCTGTGAGTCATCTTGTTAGCTCCCCTCCCCAATATACCCTGTATAAGCTCCTCCCTGGGTCTAGAGTGTACCTCTTCCTAGCTTACCACGTGTGTGTCTGTCCCAGCAGCTGTGGCTAGGCACGGCTGCCAAATAAGCAAGCAAGACTGTTTAGTGAGAGGCTAAAATTAGGTGCATGGGTACCCTAAGCCTCCTTTTACTGGGTTTCCTGAGTCTTCTAGTTTGTGGTGTCTGCCAGGCTTGCAGAGGGGTGTATGTGTGCAGGGTCTCCCAGTATTGTAAATTTGGGAAGCTGTGATAGTTACGGCTGAGCTGGTGTCTGTGTGTGTGTATATATGTCTCTTCCTCCCCTACAGGTTCTGACGGGAACAGTATGGATTCAGTGGATAGCTGTTGCGGGCTTACCAAGCCTGATAGTCCCCAGAGTATGCAGGCAGGCTCCAACCCTAAGAAAGTTGACCTCATCATCTGGGAGATCGAGGTACCAAAGGTAAGGGCAGTGACTTTTCTTTAGGCTAGATTCTGTGGGAGCTCAAAGTTCTCTCAATGCCAGGGTTAAAGGATGCCAGCGAATTCCATTAGTTGGACCAGGCAGGGAAGCTGCAGGCAGACCATCTTCCCTCATTCCCCTGCTTAGCTGGGTCCCCCAGGCTCCTCTGTGTGGGAGGGGGTTTGAGTCTTCTTTGAATGCTAGCAAAAATCAGTTGGAGGAGTGAGTGCCAGAGCCTCCCTGCTCTGCATTGCAAAGTGGACCAGATAACTGGGCAGATTGTCAGCCGCTGTAGAGTACTGAAAGCCCGACCACAGAAGCAAAGGCAGGCAGACAGGCAGGCCAGTTGTGAGTGGCTGTGAGCATGCTCATTCTCACCTCACGCCCTGTGATTGTTAAACAAGCCAAGATTGTGGTGTCTTAATTAATACTTCTAAATATTTAACAATTTACTTTTCCCGTGCTAGTCTTTAAAAGCATTGTTTTAACTGTATTGTTCATTGTATGACTCTCTGGTGCATCGCCAGTCCCAGCGCCTAAGTAGCTTCTAGCCCCTTGCTGTTAGAACCTAACAACTTATTAGTGGGGTTCAGAAGTAATTGGCAGACTACTTAGTCCCAGGGAGCTTGGTTCCATGCTGAGCTGGGGACCAGGTCAGTCTGAACTTTGGGTCAAGACTCCTAGGCTGGCCCCGGGCTGCTGGCTCCCGTGGTAGTTTCCTTCCCTAGTGACCTTGTTATCAATCCTGCTGTCCCTCAGTGGTCACAGAGGGCATAGTGAGACAGGCTCTAGGTGAGTAGGGACCATGTCCCTTGCCACCCCCCAGGGCTGGGGTCATTAAGAATTGTTGTGAAGCTTGTCTTACATTATGCTTAAGTCTGGTGTCTTCTGTTTGCCGTGAACTCTGGTGCACCATGCACTTGTACATGCTGTTAGTGGTGGGATGGGAGCCTTGATTGTTCTCGAGCTTTCATTTGTCCAACCAGTTCCTTTGTCTGTGATCCTGAGTGGACTTGGAGGGGCAGGGATGTTAGAATTAGTCAACCCTTATAGCAGTGGATCATTAAGAGCTGTGTGCATGTGTAGGAGGGGTACTGTAATATTCTGGGTCTGGGCCACATGTTTAGGATGAGATGCTGAGTCCTAGACCAGGCTGTCCCCTTCAGCTGCTTAGCAGCTGTGTGGTCTTGGGTTGGTTCCGGAGCATGGCCTGGGCTTGTTTCTCCTCATGTGTAAGATGATAAAGTTGTCTGTCCGAAGATACTAAGAGTGAGCATGAGTTCTGAAAAACACATGCTGACAGTAACAGCGTGAGCTTGACTAAGCCTGGGTCCTTGGGCATCGAGGAGCTGGTTTCCTGTCACCCTTCTCTCTCTCTTTCCCTGGAAGCACTTAGTCGGTCGACTGATTGGCAAGCAGGGACGGTATGTGAGTTTTCTGAAGCAGACATCTGGTGCCAAGATCTACATCTCCACCCTGCCTTACACACAGAACATCCAGATCTGCCACATAGAAGGTCAGTGGCAGTGTCACCCTGTGCTTAGCTCCCTTCCCCGAAACCCAAGGCAGTAGCATCCTGGTTGCAGCTGTTCATTTGGAAGTTTAGCCTCTAAATAGAAACTGTGGGTTTCTAGGTAGAAGGCGTGCCGAGCGTCTTCCTACCAGACTCGTCCAGTTCAGGTGCTTGCCGGAGACTGCCCCTCTGCACCGTGTCTCTGTCTGGCCAGGATAAGGATGGGTGTTTAATGACAGGGCCAGAGTCCTGGGTCCCAGTGCTTGTCATCCACATTTCCCTCACAGTGCACAGGTACCTTCTGGCTGAGTCCACTTGTGCCTTTCCCATCTGCCAGCTTCTTTGTGTGTTCTAAGGATGGGTCAGCATGGCAAAGGTACCAAAGGGGAGTGGATTTAAGTGACTTCATTCCTAAGGCAAAACCACACTTTTGGCTCCTTAGAAACCCTTGTATGAGGATCTGGAGGAGGCCTGAGGGTGGGTTTGTGTTTGCTGCCACTTTTATTTTACCCACAGAGGCTGTGTGTCCTGTCCTTAACCTGTAGGCTCTCAGCATCACGTAGACAAAGCTCTGAACTTGATTGGGAAGAAGTTTAAGGAACTGAACCTCACCAATATCTATGCTCCACCGCTGCCTTCGTTGGCACTGCCTTCCCTGCCGATGACATCTTGGGTGAGCATGCTCTCCTACAGGATCTCAGTTCTTGACCCTTTCCCTAAACTTAACCCAGTTGAGAGACTCCTGGCATGTGGGCCAAGCAGGCCAATGGGTATGTGTGTTCTCTGCTCTGTCCTCCACTCAGTTCTGCCCATGTGTTCTCTGAAGGCAGGATAGGGTGCTGGCAAGAAGCCAGGGCCTCTTGACACACAACAAAACACACCTCCCCCCCCCCCCCAATACTGGGAGGATTATACTTTCCTGCCCCCTGGGCATGCTTGCTTTTTTCTAGGCTTTTGACAATGGAGTACTGAGCTAGGTGACTGGGTGTGGGGCTTCTGAAACTCTGGGGCTGTACCTAGAGCTGCTCCCCAGCACTGCAGCCCTGGGTAGGATCTGCCAATAAGGATTTGTGTGAGACTTAGCCAGACTGCTATATTCTTTCTAGTCAGCTAGGCTGAACAGCGGCCTTGGCAAGGACTCCCTCCTCTTCCCTTTCCTCAGGAACTGCCTGGATTTTAGTTGGTAAATGCAGAGTCCCTAGCCTGGAAGCCCAAGAGGTTAATAGAAGAGAAGGTAATGTCTCCAGAGGGATGAGCAGCCATGCCCCTGGCCCTCACTGGGCCTCTTGTTGCTGAGAGTAGATGCTTAGTTCTGAGGGCCACATACTATTTACTGCATTTCAGATGGGCTATGGTAGGTGTTTCAGCTCTGTCTTCCCCAACCAGAGACCCCTGTGCTATAGGGGTGGAGGTAGGGTTCTTTCACTGTGTGCTTTATTAGGGAGTGGGGTGGGCCCCACTCCATGCTTTACTTCTGAATTAGAGATTTTCCCAGAAGGTTTGGCTGTAGCCTCTATTCTTAAATAATAGAATAGCTAGTGTGGGTGGTTTCCTTCCCTGTGTTCTGCTTGTTCAATGGGACTAGGGAGGAGACTCCAGGTGCTCTGAAGTCAGCAGGGCTGCAGGGACCCATAGAAGTCAAAGGATGTTCTTGGGGCCACCAGGTTTGAAGGTGCAATCCAAACCTTCCTATGTGCAGAGCCCTGCTTTGTTGTCCATAGCTTAGTGTCAGGGAAAAGGGTGCTGGGGCATGGAGCTTTTAGAAACCTCTGCCAGGACCTATTGCACAGCGCCTTAGCCGGGTATACCTACAGACCCGCCCCAAAGTGAAGAGAGGCAGAGGCAGATCCAATACGATTGATCTAGGGGCCAAGTAGAAAGCACAGAGGAGTAAATGGAACACCAGGGGACCTGGCTTGGGGCTGCTGCTTATTCTTCTGAGACAAGGAAATTCTTCCAAGCTTTAGAGTCAACTGCAGATCCAAAGAGGCCTGAGGCAGCTCACCCAGTATTCTCAGGCATGTTGTTCTGAGCGAAATGTTCACTCCCAGGTTTGTTTCCCTTGACTTACAGACTCATCAAAAGAAAGGGGCTGGAGAAGTTAGGAGCACTGCCTGTTCCTCTGGGGGACCTGGGTTCAATACCCAGTACCTACACAGCAGCTCATTCCAGGAAATCCATGGCAGTGGCATGTGCATGTGTGTGTAGGCAGATCCATACACATAAATCTTTTAAAAAGAAAGAGTCAAGTGAACTCAGTGAGCATTAACTAAAAACTGACCCAAAAGGAATGAGAGGGAGGGAGGGAGGGATTGATTGTGTACTCCAGGAGATGGACCCTTGCCCAGCCTGTGCAAGGAGTCAGCACTGCATATACAGTTGGCCTCTGGCTGCCTAGTTTGGGCTAGGGGTCCCCCCTATCTTATCCTGAGGTGAGGCTGCCTCTAATGGCAGATCTTGTTATTACAATACAACAGCCCACAGACATCTGCTAGCTGGGTGCCATGTCACAGATGACTGTGCCCATTCATGGACTTGCCCTGAGGCCTCGGGACATATCCCAAACATGAGCATAACTGATAACAGTGTTGGCTACCTCTTCTTCCTCTAGCTCATGCTGCCTGATGGTATCACTGTGGAAGTCATCGTGGTCAACCAAGTCAATGCTGGGCACCTGTTTGTACAGCAACACACACACCCCACCTTCCACGCACTTAGAAGTCTGGACCAGCAGATGTACCTCTGTTACTCTCAGCCTGGAATTCCCACCTTGCCCACCCCAGTGGAAAGTAAGTGCTACCTGGAGAGTCAGGGAGAGTCCTGACTCCCAAGGAGGGTTGCCCATGTTATCTTTGGTCTGGACCAGGAAAAGACTGTTCGGGACTCCCTTGTGTGACAGCATCCTGACAGCATCCTTACAGTCTTTTCTTTCTTTCTTTTTTTGGGGGAGGGGGGTTCGAGCATCCTTACATTCTTGCATTGTTATGGAATTATACTGGGTTGAGTTTTCTGGCTAGCCAGTGCTAGCCTGTGTTTCGCTGACTGGCCAAAGCAGTAGGATTGGAATGGTGTTTTGACGGGTGGACTCATAGCCCTGACACTTTGTCTTCTTCTTTTTTTTTTTGTTTTTTGTTTTGTTTGTTTGTTTGTTTTTTTGAGACAGGATTTCTCTGTAGCCCTGGCCATCCTGGAACTCACTCTGTAGACCAGGCTGGCCTCGAACTCAGAAATCCGCCTGCCTCTGCCTCCCGAGTGCTGGGATTAAAGGCGTGCGCCACCACTGCCCGGCTCTTTGTCTTCTTTTAAACATTTTTTAAAGATTAGATTTATTCAATGTGGGTATTTTTGCCTGCATGTATGTATGTGTACCACATGTGTGTTTGGTGCCTATGGAGGTCAGAAAGGGCTTCAGGTCCCCTGGAACTGTAGTTATGGATAGTTGCAAACCACCAAGTCTGCACTAAGAATTAAACCCAGGTCTTCCTCAAGAACAACACATGCTCCTAACCACAGAGCCATCTCTCCAGACTGGGCTTTGTGTCTTCTAAGTGAGGTGATACCAAGCGGTACCCAGGCTTGCTCACCAGGAAGTAGAGCAGATGTGCTGTCTGTGTCATGTAGGGCACTTCAGCCCTACTTGTCACCTATGCAGTGGTCTGGGTTGTTGACACATGACAGGTGAGGCCACTACCTCTGAAACAAGGGTCTTGCTCAGGCAGCATTTGAGCAGGGGCCAGTGTGTCACTGGTACCTTTGTTGCTTTTATCAGTGGATAGGGGACTAAATGCAAAACATTTCTCCCATCTCCTTGTGAACTTTGAAGTTTCCCCCCTCTTCTGGAAGAATGGGGTTTTTATTTTTTTCATCAGGTTCTCTAATGATCTAGCCAGAAGTCAAGCTCAGACTGAAGTGGAAGGGCAGCTAGCTGCACTGGGGCTTTTCTGTCTGGATCAGGGCAGAGTGTAGTCAGCTACTGGGGATGCTCAGGGTGCTGCTGTGACCCTCACCTGACCCTGCCCAGCTCGGCTGATGGGGGCACTCTGTACTTTCTGAGGCAGAGGCTAGACACTGTGAGCTGTAGACCTGGGATGCCCTTCTGGTCAGGCTCTCCTTTGGAGTTGTGGAGTTGAGTAGACTAGATCCTAGGTGCTGGGCCACTGAGCTCGGCAGTGCTTGCTTCTCCTGGGGGACTGATCCAGACTGAAGGCCCTTCAGGATTGGGTAGCTTTGGGGATGTGCTGAGATGGTTTCCCCTTGCTTGTCTTGGACTCCAGGAGAGATTTTGTGGAGGATTCGTGTTGTCCCTGTCTCCTTCCCGTGGAAATGCATGCCTCTGACAGTGTGGGAAGGTGGGGAGCAATGGCCAGGGTCACCCTCACAGCCCTGTCCTGGGCCAGACATGTTCCACACACTTGTCCCCCCACCCTGCAGTAACGGTTATCTGCGCTGCCCCTGGTGCGGACGGGGCCTGGTGGCGAGCCCAAGTAGTGGCCTCCTATGAGGAGACCAATGAGGTGGAGATTCGCTACGTGGACTATGGTGGATATAAGAGGGTGAAAGTCGACGTGCTCCGGCAAATTAGGTGAGTGGGACTCCTTGGCCAGTCACAAGTCACCCCTGCATGGCATGGGGTGCATGGCTCAGTTCTACCCAGCTTCAGATGGGGCTGGAGTCTACCCTCCTGCTGCCAGCTTTGTGTTCATAGTCAGATGTAGACAAACGTATTGACCTGCCTCAGCTGCACATAACTAGAAAGCGGCTCTGGGAGAAGCCCCAAGTGCCAGGCATCCAAAGTGTGAGAGATGCCTGAGTTTGGTGAAGGACTCCCTCTGAGTCAGGCTTGTAGCATTGTCCATCTGCATTCAGGTGTGCTTGTCAGCCTGGATCGTGGGTGTCGCTGTGCTGAGTGGAAGATGAATTCAGAGATGGTCGGCCATATTAAACCCATTCCTTTCTTGCCTTTCCAGGTCTGACTTTGTGACCCTGCCATTCCAAGGAGCAGAAGTCCTTCTGGACAGTGTGGTTCCTCTATCAGGTATCAGGCAAGCCCCCAACTGCTGGGGGAGGGACAAGGAACACTGTGGGGCATGGGGCTCTCACCTATGGCCTCTGTATACATAGTTGCTGTCACTGTTAGCTTCTGGTTGAGTAGTCTAGACTGAATGAGGCCCAGGATCTCAGAATCCTAGCAAGTCCTCAGGCGAAACCAGTGCTGCTGTGGCCTCATTCAGGGTCTGCTGCTTTGCACCTTACCCAGCTGCCAGCCTGAGAGGCTCCATGAGATTCTTCAGAATGTGGCCCAGAGAGGACAGGCTCGAGGTCGGCACACTCACTGCTCAGCATGATCTCCACTCTTAGGCGGTGTGGGGACTGTGCCGGCCTGCGTGTCTGAGACAGAAAGCATTGCTATGCAGGCCTCCCTTAGCTGTGTTCTCTGACACAATGGGATAGTGCTCGCACATCAGGGTGGCCATGAGAGTCATGTGTACTGAGGTAGAAAGTGGTCAGATCGAAGCTTCTCACACTGTAGAGAAGTCTTTTTAACCTGTCGCTCTCTCCCGGGCCGGCCCCTTCGGATCCTGTAGTGTCCAGAGCAGTTTACGTGCTCAAGACTTACCACAGTGTAGCCAGGCCTGGTGCTGCACACTTGAAATCCTAGTATTTAGGAGGCCAAAGCAGGAGGATTGCCATGAGTTTGAGGCCAGCATGAGCTACATTCACAGCAAGAGCCCCTCTTTTTTTTTTTAAAAACAAACAAACCGAAGCTGAAGCAGCTGAGGCTGGTGCTCGCTCTCTTGCGCGCGTGCACGCGCGCTCTCTCTCTCCCCCTCCCCCCCCCCCCCCCCTCTCCCTCTCCCTCTTCCTCTCTCCCTCTCTTCTTCCTAACCTTTCTCTCTGTCTGTCCATCTTAACAATCTGGCCAAACCCACAGAAACAGGCCCTACTTTATCACAAGACTCCAGCACACCTTCTAAGCCCCGCCTTCCACCCTACTTCCTGCCTGGGCATGTTCTTTTTGTCACTTTTATGAGCCAGCCACCCTGAGTCCTGCCTGTTAGCTGGCATCCACCCAGACTGGGCCTACTGCTGGAACTAGAGTGCTGATTCTAACCCAAGCACGGTATGGGCCTGTTGGCCTGGAGGATCAGCCTTTGCCCATAGAGTAGACATGCCTTCCTGTCTTCTGGGGCATTGCTGGTTTGGTTGGAAGTACACAAACTTGTTCAGGACAGCTGGCCCCATTCTGTGTGCCCTATGCCGTGGGGGACACATGCAGTCAGGGATCCCCTGTGTTTACCCACTTGAGTCACAGAAGCATAGGCTCAGCTGGCAAGGTAGCTGGCTGTCCTAGACACAGTCCTTCAGTCTGCAGGGTGTGGTGCAGCCTACAGGTGACAAGACTGTTTTGCATCTACAGTTTCGTCTTTTTCTTCTCTTCTAGATGATGATCACTTTTCACCCGAAGCAGATGCAGCCATGAGTGAGATGACAGGCAATACAGCACTGTTGGCCCAGGTGTGTGTGTGTGTGCTGGGGGGGCAGGAGGCTGGCCCAGCTGTGTGTGTAGGGGGTGCAGGAGGCTGGCCCAGGTGTGGGGGTGAAGGGAGTAGGAGGCTGGCCCAGGTGTGTGGAGTTGGGCAGGAGGCTGGCCCAGGTATGGGGGTGAAGGGAGTAGGAGGCTGGCCCAGGTGTGTGGAGGGGGGCAGGAGGCTGGCCCAGCTGTGTGTGTGGGGCAGGGCAGGAGGCTGGCCCAGGAGTGTGGGAGGGGGCAGGAAGCTGGCCCAGGTGTGTGGGAGGGGGCAGGAGGCTGGCCCAGGTGTGTATGTGTGGGGAGGCAGGAGGCTGGCCCAGGTTGGGGGGGGGGTGCAGGAGGCTGGTCCAGGTGGGGGGGGGGAGTGGGAGGGCTGGCCCAGATGTATGGTGCGGGGCAGGAGACTGGAGACCAGCTAGGGGCTGTCAGTGGAGTCTCCTGCCTAGTGCAACTAAGTGTCCAGACTTCTTGAGATCTGACACTTAAATTCCTCCTGACCTATGGTCATGAGCCTGGAGCAAGCTTAAAGAAGTGCGTGAGCTAGGCCTGGCACACTCCTATAATCGAGCACTCTGTAGGCTGAGGCAGGAAGATTTTTAGTTTGCGGCCTGTCTCAAGTTTTAAGTGTGTATAGCCTAAGATGTTTTCTATGCCCCATGTCCCTCCAGGTGACAAGCTACAGTGCAACTGGCCTTCCTCTGATTCAGCTATGGAGTGTGGTTGGAGATGAAGTGAGTCAGCCCCTTTCTACCCCAAGCAGCAGTAGGCTGACTGTCATGTAGTGGGTAGTGTGATGTAGTGTCATAAAGCTAGAAGTGCAGTTGAACATGTAACTCCTGGGACAGCCTCTCCCAACGCAAAGTACCCTTAGTGCCAATTGGGGGAGACCCTGCTCTAGACCTTCCAGGACCTCTGTCCATTGCTCCCATCCTTACCGTCAAGGCTCGGGTTTCTTCAGGATGTTAGAAGCCTGTGCCAAAGGGAACAGCATTTGAGTAAGAACTCTGTTGTGGTTTTATGCTCTATGTCTGCACCTGTTCCCTGGCTGATGACTGGAGAATTGAGTAGAAGGACCCACACTGACTTGAGACCTAGCCCCTAGGTGCCATGCAGAATTCTAAAGAAAGCTCTCTTTTCCAGGTGGTGTTGATAAACCGGTCGCTGGTGGAGCGAGGCCTTGCCCAGTGGGTAGACAGCTACTATGCCAGCCTTTGACCTTGGCTCCTGAGCTGCTTTGGTCTTCTTTGCACTGTTGAGATTGGGTTTGGCACCCAGGACAGAGATTTAACACCAGAGTAACAAATACTGTTCTCACTGAGTCGTCTTTCCCCATTCTGTAGTCCTGTGGAGGAGATTCCTCCCCAGGAGGAGCTGTGTGTTCCTTTCAAAGCCTTAGAATGGCACTTCACCAGCCAGCTGGCTTAGCCCTGCTGGAGGCTGTCTGCAGGAAGGTCTCTTAGCCAGGCTGTCCTGTTCCCATTCCATCCGTTCCCCTCTCCCCACCCAAACCCCATACACTGCAGCAGGCAGGCCAGGGCAGGTGTGGGGCTGGCTGAGAGGGTCAATTTCAGAGTCTTTATTCACGGAGTGACACATGGACTACTAATTGGTATCAATTCCTTGTATAGCAGCTCACTTGGATCAATTGATGGTGTTCAGCAGTTTTTATATACTTCCTCCAGGTCTCTAGGAGCTCGGACTTTTTTAAACAGATGTAAATAAGGAGCAGTTGTCACACCTGACCCCAGTGAGTGGGGAGAGGGGAAGCTATTATCTTGCCAAGCCTGGTTGTAATTGGTAACCATTTTCTATTTGTGCAAACTCTGTAAATATATGTTTAAAAATGTAATATTTTGTACAAGACACACTGGAGAACAAAGGGAAGTCAAAACTCTTCCACATTCTTCACCAGGAAATAGAAGTCCATCCATCCCACGGAGTGGCACTAACCTCCCCGCCGCTCCAGCCAGGGGCCCCTGCACTTCCTGTGCAGACAGGAAGCTCTACGGGAGACTGTCATTTGGGGATTTGATTTTTTTTTTTTTCCTGTACGCATTTAAAAAGAAAAAAAAAAAAAACTTCATTGAATTACCTTGCAGTGGTGTGTTTGACTCTTTTATAGACTGTCTTTAGCATTGTGCAATTTAAGAATAACTTAAGTACCTTGGACTTTACATAAATCTTGAATTGTATAAACTATAACCTTGAGTCCATTTTTTTCTTCAGTGGTGGCAAAGTTTTGGGGCTGGGACTAAGGAGGGTGGTTGTGAGTGGTGTGGCCTAACTCCCCAACAGCCACAGTAAAAGAAAGAGAAGACCCAAAATCTTAGAAGACATTTTGGCCTGCTCTTCCCCCTACTCCCACCAGGTGGCAGCCCAGCTTCCTTTGGCTTCTGCATTCAGAGAACACAGGGTCTGCTGTAAAGAGAAGATGTAGAAGGTGGAGGATAGAGACACAGGCCTCTGCAGTCCTGATGACACCAGAGTGCTTCCCTTGGCATGGACTAGGTGTTGAGACAGGCTTCTCTGGATGTAGATTCTTGGTTTCTCAGATTGTAAGGTCTCATCCTTGGAGGAGGATTCCGTGGGACATGTTGGGAATTGGAAAAGCAGGTTGGAGAGACAATCATGAAGGCATGCGTTCTTCCAACAGCCGCTCTTCAGAGGAGCAGGTGTTTGGTTTCCAGGTAAGCTCATCTGAGACTCCTGTTACTAGTGGTCATCGGAGGCATCTTAGCCTGAACCAGCCTGTGGGAGAAGAGATCCAGCCAACTGCTGGGGGGGGTGGGGGGCGGAGGGGGAGGGTGGAATCCCAAAGACTGGACTTCGATGGTAGTTTTTTCCAGTTCACTGCAGGTGTCAGTGTCCTCTGAGTCCTGAGAGACAGGAGTGGCCAGTCATTACAGATCCTAGTTCTAGGTTACTGTTACCGCTAGTTCAGCTTTGGTTATGCAAGGATCAGCACCCAGCTCCTGGGAACTGAAGTCACAGCCACCACAGGTTTAAGGTAAAACAAGATTGGGCACTAAAGGTCTGGAGTACTTCCACAGTGAGCTGTGCCATGCTATGGTAATATGGAATCCACAAGCAAGTGAGGCAGGAACCCTTCCTGGCTGAGCTACTTAGAAAGCAGAGCAGAGCCAAGTTGCAAAACTTGGCTTGCAAAACTTCTAAGTAGCAAGGAGCCACCTTGCTCACCTAGGTTCATGTCCTCTGACAAGTGCCAGTACTTAAATGGTCGGCCAGTTTTAGATCATAGAACAGGGAAGAATACAGGGCCATTGATGGTTTTGTTTCTGTGAATGACTTAAGGCAAACATGAATCAAGCCAGGAGAATTTTGTAACGTTTGAGCCAAAGGGTGAATCTATTCATGTAGGATGACCTAGAAGGAAAAATCAACTCCATTGACAGTGTCTTGGATAGTCTGGTGAAATACAGTAGACATGATGGGGGGCTTAATTACAGCTCACAACTGTAACTCCTGTTCCAGGGGACCCAACACCCTCACACAGACTTAACAGATAAGACACCAATGTACATAAAACAATAAATTATATAAAAAATAGAACCTGATTCATCATTGAGACAGTTTTCCAAAAGCCGCAATTAAAAAGAAAAAGAAAAAAATTTTTAAAAGATTTATTATATACAGTGTTCTGTCTGCATAGATATCTGCAGGCCAGAAGAAGGCGCCAGATCTCATTACAGATGGTTGTGAGCCACCGTGTGGTTGCTGGGAATTGAACCCAGGATCTCTAGAAGAGCAGTCAGTGCTCTCAACCTCTGAGACATCCAGCCCCCCAAAAGGAAAAATTTAATATTGTTCACTAAAAGCATATAAGAAAACATTAATGAGGAAGTCCACAGTCATCTGATGTGGACTTTGCTCTGGCAGTCTTTCTGTCTGTGTTTCTGGGCTCCATAACAGCAACTGGCTGTGCCTCCTGTCTTGGACAGCAATACTGGACCATCCACCAGTACCAGTACCTTTACACAGACAGTTTCTTAATGTAAACACTATAGATTGACCAGATGCTACCATACAAGCAGCACTTGGGAGGCCAGGGCAGGAGGACTGAGGCTAGCCTGGGCTATATAATGGTAATGTGTCAAAAACAAGATTGCAGGCTGGAGACGTCCTTAGACCAGGTAAAGACATTAGCTGTGCAGGCCTGATGACCAAGTTCAATACCCACTTCAAAATCCAGGGTAAAAGTAGAAAACCCGCTTCCGAAAGTTGCCCTCTGACCCCTCACGCATGTCAGCATGTGTGTCCATGTCACACACACTTGTTGTAAAAGCATATTTGTGGGAAGTGTTTTTAAAAGTGTCTCTGTGTTGCTGGGCAGTGGTGGTGCACGCCTTTAATCCCAGCGCTTGGGAGGCAGAGGCAGGCAGATTTCTGAGTTCGAGGCTAGCCTGGTCTACAGAGTGAGTTCCAGGACAGCCAGGGCTCGAAAAGTGTCTCTATGTGAAGTTTTGCTATGTAGGCCAAACTAGCATCAAACTTCAATCCTGTCTCTGCTTCCTGGGTGCTAGAATTACAGGTGTGTGTGCCCCTAGCTTGCCTTCAGGCTTCTGAATTGTGACATTAAACTAGTTATCAGTATAAAATACATTTTAATCCAACTGTCTGCCATCTTTACTGCACACCTGTGTCTTACACGCAGCGCCCCTGAGCTTTTCATGTTGACTTAACCTTTCCTTTGGACTATATCTGATTTGTTGTTGTTATGATCAGGACATGTGAACCCCTTAAGTGTGAGAAGTGTGTGATGTCTTGACCTGACAGGCACCATTATTTGGCTGGGCATCTCCAGTTAATTGGGTGTCCCCTTTGCCAAATCCTGTCTACTCTAGACAAGATTGTCTACTCTATAGACAGGATCCTGTCTACTCTAGAGCCACTGGGGCCTAGCTTGGGCAGCTGAAACTCCAAAACCAAAATGTGACCTTCAGCCCTGTTGGAGTTAAATGTGGACATAGGATTCCTCCTGATTCTGAGGTAGAGGCTCTGTGTGTCACAGGGCTGCAGTCACAAGGGCAGGCATGCGTTCCTTCCTCTGCCCAGTGTCAGCCATGTTTCAGAGTGAAGAGGATACAGAAGAGCTTCAGCTAACCCTTGATGGAGGTAGGGGCGAGGGAGAAATGTCATAAGCTGCTAAGCTGAGGGTCGTGTGTCAACTGTGACCTTGGTGATGTTGCTCTAGGCACCTGTCTTAGCCAGCGTTCCATTGCTGTGAAGAGGCACCATGACCTCTTATAAAGGAAAACCTTCCATTGGGGCCAGCTTACAGATTCAGAGGTTCAGTCCATTATCGTCATGGTGAGAAACATGGTGGCACAGAGGCAGACACGGTGCTGGAGAGGTTGCTGAGAGTCTTGCATCTGGATTGGCAGGCAGCAGGAAGCGAGAGAGCCACTAGAGCCTAGCTTGGGCAGCTGAAACTCCAAAACCCTCTTGCAGCGACACACAGCTTCTGACAAGGCCACATCTTCTAATCCTCATCAAGTAGTGCCACTCATAACCCTCACTTTGTAAATAAAAAAACCAAAAAAACAAAAGGCGGTTCCGATGGGCAAGTGCAAGTCCTAGGACCCAGGTTTGGATCCTCGGATCCCACAGGAAGCTGGATGTTGTAGTGTGCATCCGTAATCTTAATGTGCTTGGGAGGGGAGGAGGAGACAATCTCCAGAAAGCTCCCAGGTTTGGCAGCTAGCCTGGTGTGGCAAACCTACCTGGCTCGGGGTGGAAGATGAAGACCAACACTTGAAGTGGTTCTCTGGCCTCCAAACATGTGCTCCTGCTCTCGTGAACACACACATGAACGTGGCTGTATGTTGTGAATGCACGCACACACCATACGATGGCTAAATGCTTTTAAGTGAAGGTGAATTTCAACAGGCTTGCTAGGTTTGATTTGGGGGTAATCTGTTTTGCGAACGGGCCAACTGAAGATTCCTCTTTAAGGAGGTTGACTTGTATCTTTACAGAGAAAATAATCTCAGTGAGATCTTGGCTTGCTTGTTTGGAGAAGCAGGCCCAGCTGACATCTGGTAGAAACAGATGGCACTGGAGAAACCCCCAGTGCTCTGGGCAAGGATGACTAATACTTCCTCCTTGAGCTGGGATGGAGTTCTTGTCTTTCTCTGGTCTTCCTGGCAGGATGACAGGGAAGATGTTCTGGCTGCTCCTGTGGGTTTCTGCACCAAGTACCTGTGTGCGTACACCAAGCCTGCTAAGGACTACAAAGCTGAGACAGACCCAGAGCCTTCAGGAAGCACAAAGTGGAAGTGTGCCAACGAGTCTATAGCAGATGGCATATGCCTAAGTAGGGGCCTTTCTTCACTTTTCTGTGGGGCCCTGGAACCTCTGGGGAGGTCTGGCCTTGAACCTGTGTCTTCTGGTATCCAGTCTGTGCTCTATATGAGTGCTTGGGTGCCCAAATTCCCAAGTAACTTAGCCCACATAAGCACAAGCCCCTGCACCCAGAGATTTATTTTCATTTTAATGACTCAGAGTCTGTTCCTTTGCTCACCAATGGTTGAATACTTCCCCCGGGCTTTGCTAGTCCGTACTGGGTTCGTATTGCACTTACTTGAAACCTACCACATGAGCAGATTTAACTGGTCTGAGATGAAGCTGCTCACTAAGAGGTGATTAAACATTATTACCTTTTGGGGCTGGAGAGATTGCTCAACAGTTAAGAATGCTTGCTGCTTTTTCAGAGGACTAGAGTCAGGTTCCTAGCACCTACACTGGGCAGCTAACAACTGCCTATAACCCCAACTACAGGAGGTTTGATCCCCTCTTCTGGCCTCTGGCTACTCACATGTACCTGCACATGCACTTATACATACAGACATGCACAATAAAAAATACTTATTTTAAAAGATTGGGGGGGCTGCTACATATGTAGCTCAGTAAAGTGATTGCTTTTTTGTTTGTTTGTTTGTTTGTTTCAAGACAGGGTTTCTCTGTGTAGCCCTGGCTGTCCTGGAACTCACTCTGTAGACCAGACTGGCCTCGAACTCAGAAATCCACCTGCCTCTGCTTCCCAAGTCCTTGGATTAAAGGCGTGCGCCACCACTGCCCAGCCAAGTGATTGCTTGTACAAGCATGAAAATCTCAACCTCAGAATCCGCATAAAAAATCTGGGGTGGGAGTTAAAGAGATGGCTTGGTGGTTAAGGTCATGTGCAGTCCCTTGGAGAGGTCCTGGGTTCAGTTCCCAGTGCTCATACCAGGCGGCTCACCACCTGTGACTCTGTCCCAGGAGATCTGATGTCTCTGGCCTCTGAGGACCCAGCACTAAGGGCTCACCACCTGTGACTCTGTCCCAGGGTACCTGATGTCTCTGGCCTCTGAGGACCCAGCACTCATGCATTACTACCTTTAGAACCTTAACACCCCCCCCCCCCATTGTTACCTTTAGAACACAGTAAATGCATGGGAGTCTGGAGTGCAGAATGTGATGCCTTCTTGAATATGCACATATCCCAAAAGGTGAGGCTAGGATGTATCTTGGGTCCTAGAGTTCTCTCATGCCCAGTTTAGTGCCCTGTTCAGTCAGTCTAATTTAGTTTTCAATATAAGATCTCACGTAGCCTAAGCTGGCCTTGAATTCCCTGTCAGCGAAGGGTGATCTTGAACTTCTGACCTTTCCACATTCACAAGTGCTGAGAGCACAGGTATATACCACCATGTCTGGCTATGTAGTGCCATGGGTCAAATTTAGGACTTCATGGTAGGCGAGCACTCTACCAAACCACATCCCTGGCTCCTCCTTTGCCATAAAAAATATCATTTATATAGATGGATGTTTTGTTTGTGAATCACATGCCTGCCTGGTGCTTGAAGAAGTCAAAAGAGAGAGCCCCTGGAACTGGAGTTACAGATGTTTGGGAGCCGCCATGTAGGTTCTGAGAACTCAAACTTGGGTCCCTTGGAAGAATACCCAGTGATGCTTTGAACGGTGGCACCTCTCCAGCCCTGCTCCTGCCCCTTTGATGTTTAGTGGGAGGCTATTGAACGTGCATAGTCATGAGTGAGAGTGCGGCTCAGACTGCTTCTCTTGGATGGTGCTAGGTATGGAACAAGGTTTTGAGGTCACCACATTAGAGACTCAAGCATTTGCTTCAATTTACCTATAATGCATGTGGCTAGGCACAGGCCCACTGAACCAGAAATTCTTTTTTTTTTAAAGATTTATTTCATTTGTATGAGTACACTGTAGCTGTCTTCAGACACACTAGAAGAGGGCATCAGATCCCATTGCAGATGGTTGTGAGCCACCATGTGGTTGCTGGGAATTGAACTCAGGACCTCTGGAAGAGCAAGCAGCCAGTGCTCTTAACTATTGAGCCATCTCTCTAGCCCCAGAAATTCTTAAGAATAGGACTTTGAAACCTACTTTTTTTTTTCAGTACTAGGGTGGGGCAAATACAGGCCTTCACATGTGTTCCGTAACTAGGCTACATCGTCAGCCCTTTTTACATTTTTACTCTGAGACAGTTGTCCAAGCTGGTCTTGAACTCACTCCATAGTCCAAGTGGCAAAGGCAGGCCTTGAACTTGCGACCCTGTTTTTTCCTTGAGTTTTAAACTAGAAGGATAACCTTGAACAGTTTTCTTTTTTCTGTCTCCTTCCTCCTATTCCTCCTCCTCTTTTTCTTCCTCCTTCCCCCTCCTCCTTGTTTTTTTGAGACAAGATTTTTCTGTGTCCTGGAACTCACTCTGTAGACCAGGCTGGCCTCAAACTTAAAGAGATCCGCCTGCCTCTGCCTCCCAGAGCTGGGATTGAAGTTGTCCGTCACTACCTCCCCGCTGACGTTAATTTCCTACTTCTATCTCCCAACTGCCAGGGCTGGGATTACAGGTGTGATCCAATTTAGGTCATGCTGGAGAGTGAACCTAGGTTTTCAAGCATGCTCTGGTAAGTTCTTTCAACAGCCTGTCCCCAGGTTCAAGTTTCTTCTAAAGTGATAATGCTTCCCCACTGGGTTGAGACAATATGGAATCCTTGGTTCCTGTGGTGACTTGATTTGGGGTTAGAGCTAATTATTGTGTAATCTGGGTGATGTTCTGCTGTCTGCCATGTGTCCAGTGTTCTGCCTTAGGTCAGATGTATCTGGGGAACAGTTACCAAAATCAGGGTGCACAGTATAGTTTCTACCCTCAAAACACCCAATTTCCTGTTTTGTTTTATCCACACTGGGCAGGGCATAGTTTGTAATGGTCCTGCTGAGAGGATGGGAAGAGAGCATTTAAACAGTAAAAGGCCTACTTTAAAAAGTAGAGCTGTGGGCTGGAGAGATAGCTCAGTGGTTAAGAGCACTGACTGCTCTTCTGGAGGTCCTAAGTTCAAATCCCAGCAACCACGTGGTGGCTCACAACCATCCATAATAAGGTCTGATGCCCTCTTCTGGGGTGTCTGAAGACAGCTACAGTGTACTCACATATAATAAATTTTTAAAAAAAGTAGAAATGTGTCAGCCTGGTCTACAGAGTGAGTTCCAGGACAGCCAGGGCTACACAGAGAAACCCTGTCTCAAAAAACAAAACCCATAAAATAAAAAATAAACATTAAAAAAACAGAGACGGAAAAGCAAATGTTTTTGAAGTGTTTTTCGATCTATGTCCACTAGATGGTGCCGCAGCACAAGCTACTATTGGTATCCCCTCCCTTTGCCTCATCACTGAAAACAGGTTCTCCAAGCACTGTCTCAGTATTAAACTTAATAGGAATGCAAATTCCCAGCTCGTACCCAAGACTTACAGAACGAGAACCATGTAACAATCTGTCCACGTAGTTTAAGTGCAGACTTTGAGAGCCACTGTCCTAAAATCAACCTTGGAGTAGCTTGGGAAGATGCTTGTAGGAAGCCAAGAGTGTTTTCTATGGAGGGGAGAGGAGGGAGCCAGCAGTGAGGAAGGATGAGTGGAGGGTGGAAGAAAGTCATTGGTGCAGGTGTAATTAATGCCAAGGAGCTGGTCCCAAATCAGCTGATATGGACTGGGGGGCAAGGCTGTTTCTCAAGTTGGGTAAGGGGAAGTAGAGGAGAGAAAAGAGGGCTCTTCAAAGAGATCCCCTCCTTTAGGGTGACAGATCGTGGACTAGGAGCTGAATCATAGGCTGGCTGAGTTCTGCCGGGAGCCCCAGGGCAGCTTGTGTCCTCATTGTGGCTGTTCATCTCAGCCTGTGCTGAAATTTCACCAGCCTACTACTGTGTTAATGGATTGAAATCTTGCAATCCTCCCAAGACGACCCAGGAAAATGGATGCTCAGAATCAAAAAGCTTGAGACGGGGTGGGAAAATCACTAGTGAATTAAAACCTTATTTTATGTCTTTTCTATCCCATCTGTACCCCCAGGGAAGGACAGTGCAGAATGAATTCATCTCTTTTTTTTTTTTTTTGGACACCGACAAAAATTCCTTTTGCAGGTCTCCGCTGAGGCTTCACAGGGGCGACATACCATGCAAATATTTTTTTTTTCAGTTATGATGTATACAGTTTTTAGTTTGATTTATTTTTGATGTCAGAAACAAAATGGAAGTTAGCTCTTTAAAAATGAGTGTGGCTGGCTGAATAAGTAAATGATATGCTCTTGGCCAGAACCTGCCAGTACCTCCTTAATTGCCCATTGATTCTTTAAGTCTCTGCACTTCACCATCACGAAATTAAGAGGCCACAGAGCATGGAGATGTCTCTTGCCAAACAACTAAAAGAGTCAGGGCTTTTCAAAAGTATGGTCCTTCCTGGGGGTTTGACCTAGCATTAAAAGGCAAAAGTTACTCAAGGATGGAAGCCTGGTTTCCTGCATGGATCCTTCCCAAGTGTGTGTACCATCACTTGGCTTTCCAGCCACGAACATGTGTGTTGTGTCCAGCAGCTGAGAACGTGCACTCCGGTGGGCCACCAGTAGCAGCAGGCCCCTGCTGTCCCTCCTAGTGGTCTCTGGAGGTTGGATGGTCTAACGTGGTCTCCCTCCAACAAATGCTGCTGTTTAGATCTTTCAGACTAGTCTGATAAACACAACCACGGGTCCTGGGAGCTGCCTCCTTTCTGCCAGGGAAGATGTTCCTGGAAGCTCCCTTCTATCCCACTTCCGGAATGACCAACCAGTCTCCCCTCCCCTGGTATCCTCTATCTAACCTCCTCAGTCTCAGGACTCCACTTCTCCTTCTCCTTCCCTTCAAAGGCATAGAAGCCTGTTTTCTTATCTCAGGCTGTCCCTAGGACCCTCCTCCAGGATGCACTCTTCCTCAGGATTCTGCCCTGAAGCGTCCTCCTCCAGGGCATGGCTCTGAGCATTCACACCCCTCTGCCATACGGGGTGGGGTAAGGACAGTTCGTGCCAATTGCTTCTCTGTAGAAGTCTCTTAAATGGGTCTGCTTCCATGGGCCTGGGATGGGGCACTCCCCGTTTCTCTGGGTCTCTGTATGGCTCATCATTTCTTCCACCCTGGAGACACAATGCCAGTCGCCTCTGCTTTTCCTCCTATCCTGGAGACTCCATGCATGCCTACTTGGCTACTGTTAGTGTCCCCATGAGAACATCTACTCTGGGCCGGGAGCCCAGGCAAGGATGCCCAGCTAGGAGCAGGGGGACCTTGCCATTTGCCTTTGGACCCCTCAGCGGCTGCCCCTCTCTGTCCCCATGCCCCTCCCTATCTGCATCTTCCTTGAATTAGAATTCTCTTCCACTTATCAAGTCAGCCTCGCGCCTCGCGCCTGCCTGTCTCCGCCACTGTCAACATCCCTGCTCCCAAGTCTCCAGCAGTCTGAGCTCAGGGCCGCCCCTCTCTCTCTGGCAATTACGATTCCTTCCCTGGCTCACGTCGGAAGTCTTTGTTCTTCTCCCTGAACGTTCAAGTTAATTTCTACTGACTGTTTATTCAGCCTTTGTACTGGCTGGCTTGCTACTTAGTCAGGAAACAGGGGCCCTCCGAGGCAAAAGCATGGGGATGTGGAGACTCAGAGCAACAGTTTAGGACAGGAAGTAAGGCACTTCAGAGGAGGAGGGCGCTAGACAGGAATTCTCGGAGCCATGGGACCAGGTCTGGGATCCTGAGCTTAGGGAGGGGAGTGGGTGGGGAAGAAGAGTAGGGGAGAGGAAGGGAGGGGACGGGAAGGAGAGCAGGGGAGGGGGGGAGATAAGGAAGGGAAGCAAGGGAGGGGACAAGAGAGTTAGCCTCAACTCAGGCCCGCCTCTTGTGTGTGTGTGTGGGGGGGGCAAGTGTGCAGGTAAATACACTTTGAGACAGGTGTCTTCCACTTACTTAGAGACCTGCTGTGTGGGAGACCAAAGACAACTAAACCAAACAGCATTAGCAGTCCTGGCTTGCCTTCCGTGCTAGCCTTTCGTTCTGCCATTTGAGAGTTTAGAGGGGGCTCTTGGGTCTGTAAAACACCCTGCACTGGAGGTACAGAAGAAGGGATCCTGTAGGGAGGAGCAGTGAGGAGGGAAGGGACATGAAGGGGAGCAGGAAAGGAGAAGACTGGGATGGCTGGTGGATAAGGAGAGCCCTCTGGCCCAAGGAGGAGCCAAAGGTTCTGTGCAGCTGCTGGCGGGCAGGAGCAGCGGCAAGACCAGTCCTTTTTAGCTTTTATGTTGAGAGACATTGTTGCTAAATTTCCCAGACTCTTCTCAAAGGATCTCCTGCTTTAGTCTCCTGAGTAGATGGTATTATAGGTGCTTTCAGCTGGCCTCGTGGCAATGGCAATCTCTGTCTCTGTCTGTCTCTGTTTCTCTCTCTGTCTCTGTCTCTCTGTCTGTCTCTCTCTCTGTCTGTCTCTCTCTCTCTCCCTGTGTGTGTGTGTGTGTGTGTGTGTGTGTGTGTGTAGCTGATATAGATAAATATAGGTATAGCCAGGCACGCCTTTAATCCCAGCACTTGGGAGGCAGAGGCAGGCAGATTTCTGAGTTCAAAGCCAGCCTGGTCTACAGAGTGAGTTCCAGGACAGCCAGGGCTACACAGAGAAACCCTGTCTCGAAAAACCTATATATATAGATATAGGTATAGATATAGCTGTAGATAAAAATATAGGTAGATATAGATATGGTCCTACTATATAGGCCTGGCTAGGCTAGAACTTGCTATGTAGATCAGAATGGTGGTGAACTTGTCCTCCCTCTTCCAATTCCTGACTACTTGAATTACCGGAGTGTGCCACCATGCCTGGGAGCAATCTCTTGGAAAAGCAGTGTAGCCTTGGCTGACCTTGGACTTTTAATCTTCCTGCCTCAGCCTCTGGAGTCCTGGGACTCCAGGTGTGTGCCACCAAAGGCCCTGGGTTCTGGTCCCAGCACTGCAAAAGTAAATGGATGGATGGGTGTTGTCTTAGGCTGACCATTGCTGTGATGAAACACCATGACCAAAAGCAGCCTGGGACGCAAAGGGCTTGTTTGGGTTGTGCTTTCACAACACTGTTCATCATTGGAGGAAATCAGGACAGGAACTCAAGCAGGGCAGGAACCTGGAGGCAGGAGCTGATGTGGAGGCCATGGAGGAGTGCTACTTACTGGCCTGCTTCCCATGGCTTAGCCTGCTTATATAACCCAGGGCCACCAGCCTGGGGATGGCACCGCCCACAGTGGGCTGGGCCCTCCTCCATCCATCACTAACTAAGAAAATGCCCTACAGGCTTGCCTGACGAGGTTCTTCCTCTCAGATGACTCTAGCTTTTGTCAAGTTGACCTAAAACCATCTAGCACAGTAAATAAGCTTTTTAAAATTTATGTTTATTCATACTATTATACTTTTATTTTATTTATCTATACTATGTTGACTAGCCTAGCCTTGAATCACTAGAATTCCACCTGGTTCTGCCTCCAGAATGCCGGGATTAAAGGCTTTTGCTCAGCGACTACCTTTATTTTAAAAAGTATAATGGATCCCTTCTTTCTTCCAAGAAATCTTCCCAAACTCCTTTATGAGAAACAGACAAGGTAACTCCTTTGTTTGTGCTAAGTTTACTCGCCTGGGGTAGCTCAGTTGTAGAGCACTCACCTAACATGCATGAGGTTTGACCTCAGCCTACAGCAAATAAAAGTAAGCTAAAGGTAAAACAGATTTGTATGTTGATGTGTATGGGAGTTTGCCTATTAGGTGAAGATTATTGAGGCAGATGAAAACGTAAATTGGATTAAATGCAACGTGATGGCCTGTGTTGAATCGGAGGACAGTAAGGCCCTCCGTGGCAAAGCTGTGAAATCTGAAGAAATGATGGAGTTAGTTTCTGTCTTAGCAGTGACCCAGTGGCGCTCAGTCCTGAGGGCTGGGCTGGGCTTACATTCAATGGCAAAGTTAGGAGGAAATGATGCTGGGGAAGCTCACTTAGAAGCTGCCACTTTTCTGCAAATAGAAATTACTACCAAGAAAAGCTTTCTCTCCAAGACTTTATGGCATCCATGAATAGATTTCACAAATGGACAAATAAAGATCCAAGCCCCGGCTATGGAGGGCAGGGGGCTCCTTCAACCAACAAATTACTGCTACTCTTTGCTTTGATTTCACAATATTGAGAGAAATCTTGCCTTTCCTAACCAAGCCATGGAAAATGGCAGTGGATTTGAACAGCTTCTTGCCTGTAGTCTCAGGTCCCTTGAGTTCCAGGAACAAAGGGCAGTAGATGCTACATTAGGGCAGTACAAGTCTGCAGGTTGACATTTGTTAAGGGAATAGGGGCACACATGCGTGTGCATGCACACACACTTTGTGTGTGTGTGTGCGTGTGTGTGTGTGTGTGTGTTAACAGTTTTAAAGTTGTTTAAAATTTGTTATTTTCTCGAGACAGAGTTTCTCTGTGTAGGCCTGGCTGTTGTGGAACTCACTCTGTAGACCAGGCTAGCTTCGAACTCAGAGATCAGCCTGATTCTGCCTCCTGAGTGCTGGGATTAAAGGCATGTGCCACCAGTACCACCTGGCCACAGTATTTTTAAAATATGACTTGTTTTGTTTTGTTCTGAGACAGTCTCACATAGTCCAGGCTGGCCATAAACTCACTACATAGCTGAGGATGACCTTGAACTCCTGATACTCTTGTTCCATCTTCAGAGTGCTGAGATCATGTCTGACATTCCCCTCTGAGCTGTACCCCTAGCCCCTCTTTGACTTTTTTAAATTAAAGAGTTATTAGTGGGGATGAACCATATAACTCAGTGGATAGAAGAACTTATGGCTGAGTCTGAAAATCTGAATCTGTAGCCCATGTGGTAGGAGAGAAGTGATTCTTGAAACTTGGCCTCTGATCTCTACATGGTGCTAGCTGTGAGACATCCAGGTACATGTGTACACACACACAAACACACACACAAATGTAACTTTAAAATTTTAAATTCTTTGGTGACTGTATGTAAGGCATGCAAGCCACTTATTGTGTATAGGGGTGGGAAGTCAATTTTTAAGAATCAGTTTTTCCATCATGGGATCTGAGGATTCAACTCAAGATGTCAGGCTTGCATAGCAAGTATCTTTTAACCTCCAGAGCCATCTCACCTGCCCATTTTAAAAAAATTGTTTTAAGAGAGTCTGGCTAAATTGCTTAGGTTGGCCTTGATCTTGTGATCCTTCAGTTCTAGCTTCATGAGTAGCCAGGATTACAGGCCTTCACTGCCATAACTGTTACATGGGTCTATGGTCATCCCCAGCTAACCCCTGACGATTTTTATATACGTGGATGCCACACCCCAGCCCTGTGCCATGCTTACCCTCCTCTTCAGGACACAACCTTACAGTCCATGTTTAGCAATGACTGGGCCCACGTTATTATTACCTGGTCTGAATGTGTGAATGTGTTTGAACGCAGGTACTATGGTGGTTTGAATAGGTTTGGCCCCCAAAGACTCATGTGTTTGGATGCTCTGCCCACAGGGATGGCACTATCAGGAGGTGTGGTTTTCTTCAAGTAGATGTGGCCTTGTTGAAGAAGTGAGTCACTGTGTGGGTGCGCTCTGAGGTCTCCTATGCTCAAGCTCCACCCAGGGTGGAATTAGAGTCTCCTCCTGGTGTGAGGCCTTCTGATCTAGATGTAGAGCTCTCAGCTCCTCCTCTAGCACCACGACTGCCTGCATGCTGCCATGCTTTCTGCCATGATGATAATGGACTGAACCTCTGAACCTATAAGCCAGCCCCAATTAAATGTTGTCCTTTATGAGAGTTGCCTTGGTCATGGCGTCTCTTCACAGCAGTGAAACCCTAACTAAGACAGGGACCCCAGCTAGTGGTACTATTTGGGAAGGTTCTAGTATCTTTAAGTGGAGTCTTCTAGAGGATGTGGGTCAGCAAGGGGTGGGCCTTCAGGTTTTATAGCTCAGCTTCAACTCCTGTGGTTCAGGCTGGTTTTGCATCAACTTGACACAAGTTAGAGTCACCAAAGAGGAAGGAGCCTCAGTTAAGGAAATGCCTCCATGAGATCCATCTGTAAGGCATTTTCTCAATTAGTGATCAATGGGGCAAGGCCCAGTTCATGGTGGGTGGTGCCAAACAATCCATGACCAGCACCCCAGTAAGCAGCACCCCTCCATGGCCTCTACATCTCCTTCTGCCTTCAGGTACCAGCCCTGCTTGAGTTCCTGTCCTGACTTCCTCCAGTGATAAGACTAAGATCTGGAAGTATAAGCTGAATAAACCCTTTCCTTCCTCCCCAGCTTTTGGTCTTGGTGTTTCGTTGCAGCCATGGAAACTGTAACTAAGACACCCATTCTCTCTGTGTCCTGACTGTGGATGCAGTGTGGCCAGCTGCCTTCAGTTCCTGCCATCTTGCTTTTCCTGCCATGATAGACTGGATACCCCTTCCTTCTAGAAGTTGTTTCTTATCAGGTATTTGGCCATGGAAAAAACAAGACAACAAACCACATCTAATATGCTACCTCATGATCTTGGAAGAAGCTGTGAGAAGCTAGGAACTTGGGAGGTGTCAGCTGCTACACTGCCTTTCACCTGGAGACCGTCCACATGGAGGGAGACAGGAAGGTAGTGCCGAGGTTGGAAAAAAGCAGAAGTGCGAGGGGTTGGAGCCATTGTTAGTCAGCTCCAGTTTTACCCTTGTTTCACAGAAACCCAAGATCCCTCTGTCAACTTAAAAAACGATTTATTTATTTATTTTATGTATGTAAGTGCACTGTTGCTGTCTTCAGCCACACCAGAAGAGGGCATCGGATCCCATTACAGATGGTTGTGAGCCAACATGTGGTTGCTGGGAATTGAACTCAGGACCTCTGGAAGAGCAGTCAGTGCTCTTAACCGATGAGCCGGTTCTCCAGCCCCCTCTTTCAACTTTTTAAAAAAATATTTATTTACTTATTTATTTAATGTGCATTGCTGTTTTGTCTGTATGTATGTCTATGTGAGGGTGTTGGATCCCCTGGCACTGGAGTTACAAATAGTTATGAGCTGCCATGTGGTTGCTGGGAATTGAACCCAGATCTTCTAGAAGAGCAGCCAGTGTTCCTAACTGCTAAGCCATCTCTCCAGCCCATGTTCTGACAATCTTTTCTTAAACTTAAACTTGCAACCAAAAGAAAATGAGAGTGGCAGAGCTGGGGAAATAGATGGCTGGAGAGGTGCTTGCTACGTAAGCAAGGGGACCTGAGTCTGGTCCCCAGAGAGCATTTAAAATGCTGAGTGAGGTGTGCACATGCAATCTCAGTGTAGTTCGCGGAAACCCTCATGGCCAGCCAGTCTAGCTCCAGATTCAGTGAGAGATCCTGACTCCAAACCCAAGGCACACATCCAGGTATGCTGGTGCATCCTTCTAGTTCCAGCACTTAAGAGGAGGCAGAGGCAGGGAGATCTCTATGAGTTCGAGTGCAGCCTGGTTTACATAGTGCGTTCCATGTACTGAGACCAATCACAATACAACAACAATAATAATAAAAATATGGAAAGCAGGGGCTGGAGAGATGGCTCAGAGGTTACGAGCACCAGCTGCTCTTCCAGAGGTCCTGAGTTCAATTTCCAGCAACCACATGGTGGCTCACAACCATCTATACTGGGATCTGATGCCCTCTTTTGGCATGTAGGCGTACATGCAGGCAGAATACTGTCTACATAATAAATAAATAAATCTTTAAAAGAAAGTTTAAAAAAATATGGAGAGCAACTGAGGAAGATACCAGATGTCCTCCACATACATGTACACACATGTTGATACACAAATACACACAATACATATGTGTACACACACAAGACAACAGGTTTGCCTCCTGGGAGTGACAGGTGCTAAGGAGTGGCTGCTCTCAGGCTCCCAGTTTCTTCCATTCTAAACTTGCATTTTTCTGGTGTCTGGAGCTCAGAGCATTCTGTTCTTGCATCCCTTTGCAATAGATTCTGTACTTCAAAGCATGTGACTGCGACCTAGCTCTTAATAAATCAGCCGGGAGCCTGCGTCCAGGAGAGAGCCTTTGCTGTACATCATCTTTGTTTTCCTCTTGGGGAGGACAACCATTGCTACAGCAATAACCTGCCACGTATATGTCTCAAAGCCCTATTTATAGAGCCATATGGATAAACATATATAAATAGGACTCTGGGATAACAGATTAAGGGGTCTGCTCATCCATTGAAGACTTATGAGGCTTTCAGGACCAAATGGCGGCCTGATTCAGTAAGAAAAATGGATCTCTGGTAGAACGTGGCCAAGAGTCTGATGAGCCTGTAACCCGGGAGAAAGACCATCGGTGCAGAAGAGGGAAGGGGGTGTAGCAGGAACAGGCAGGGCAGGGCTGCACAAAACCCAGAACCTCAAGACGGCTTCTCAGCTCAGCTCTTGTTTTGCTGTGTGACCTTGGGCAGGTCACTTGCCTTCACTGAGTTTCTACCATATCAGTGCAATTAGATTTCACTGACTACAAAGTTCCTTTTGGGCTGCCATGTTAAAACGACACTGAGGTCTGTGGTCAACTTTCTTAGATGGGAAAGACTGGGAGAGATCAATCAGTTCATTGACATTTTTTGGTAGTTCTTAACTAGAAGTTGGCTCATGGATTTCCAACTTCTGGCATAGAAGGGATCTGCATCCACTATGCAGTCCCTGGAGTGGACTAAATGACAATAACAACAGCTAGTATTGTTATTTTTTTGGGTCTGAGATACCTGGGCATGGTGCACAGTGCTTGTGTGGATCTGCAGGCAGTGTCTCCTGAACTTTCTAAGAGCCAGGCACTGTCTTGTGATTGCCACAGATGCCATCTCAGTTTGTCCCTGAGGTGGGAACCATTGTCCTTAGTTACAGAAGATGCCAAATTCTAGAGTGGCCCAAACTGTTGTCCCCACGTGAGCGCGCACACGCGCGCGCACACACACACACACACGCACCCACGCACACACACAAGACAGGCACTTGCAAGCAAAGTTTGCGCCATCCCACACTCCCTCATCCTCCGCCCCACATCTATAGCCCACACCTCAGGGGCTGGACTTCCGGTTTCGGCTTGTAGACGCACACACTGGGGCTCCCAAAGGTGAACTCAAGAGGGAGCTCAAACCTGAGCACCCAGGTTGCTCCTGGGCATTTCCCAGCCCATCCATGTTTTGGAGAAGGGCTACGGAGAAGATGCACTCTTGTTGCAGTGAGATTTCTTTCAGGTTTTCCAAGATACGTTTTTTTTTTTTTCCTTCAAAAGTCTGTTTACCAGAGAGCCTTACAGGACCTAAGATAACCAGGTGTCGGCCATGCTTCAGTGAACCCCAAATCAAAGATGGACCAGATAACTCGTAGCTGATGTATTACCTTTTAACATTTCAGGTCCTCTCTGCTGGCTGAGGCCAGGCTTTCATGAGCTGATGACATATTTCTCCTGAGGTATAAGGATGCAGCTAGTGTCAGATTGGGCACTGCAGAGGGAGCAAGCAGGATGTGGCGAGTTAATCCCAGGGCCCCATGGAATGTGAAGGCCCATACAGCTAGGCTGCTACCTCTATAATCCACCTTCATCCTGTGGGCAGACAGTGTGCCACACCAAGCACATGCCGCGGGCCAAGCCCGGAGCTGAGGGTTGGTTGAATTCTCTAAACACCTTCTGGGTGGTCCTGCCATTACCTCCACATGACTGGCTGGAAACTGAGGCACGGAGATTAAGCAGTTGGCTTCCATGCCTCACCTCATAGGGAGTTGAGCTGCAACTGGCTCAAGCTGGTCCTGGATGTGTGGCTGTTAACATCACTCTCTGACACCTCCAGGACTAGCCATTGCATTTGTGGGAAGTCAAAATGCAAGAATCGTTGTTTACATTTTCTTTCTATAAAACAATTGGAGTGTATGTACCTTTGTGTGCAGGTCTGCTTGCACATCGTGTGAGTGTGCAGAGACCAGAGGCCAACACTAGATGTCTTCCTTATTTCTCCCCACCTTTAAAGTGTTGATTTATTATTGTGGGTCTCTGTGTGCACGTGTGTATTTCTGCTACAGCAAGCATATGGAGGTCAAAGGGCAACTTTGTGGAGTTGGTTCTTTCCTTCTACCTTTAAGGGACTCCAGGTATTAAACTAATGTTGCCAAGCTTGTAGGACTAGTGTCTTTACCTGCTGAACCATCTTGGCCACCCCCATGAATCTCTCAGTGGATCAGCCTTAGGGACCCTACTGTCTCTGCCTCCCAAGTGCTGGGTTTATAGAAGGGCTGCCACACCCAACCTGAGTACTGGGGATCTAAACTCTGGATTTTACCCGGCCCTGCTTGCTCTCTTTTTAATATAAGTATACTGTATCTGTCTTCAGATGTACCAGATCTCATTACAGATGGTTGTGAACGACCATGTGGTTGCTGGGATTTGAACTTAGGACCTCTGGAAGAGCAGTCAGTGCTCTTAACTGCTGAGTCATCTCTCTAGCCTCAGTCTTTACCCTTTGTATGGCAAGCCCTTTCCTGACTGAGCCAGATCTCCAACTTGTTTAACAATTATTGATTTGTACAGAGATTTATTTTACTTTTTGTATATGTATGCATCTCTGTGTGTGTATATATATGTGTGTGTGTGTGTGTGTGTGTGTGTGTGTGTGTGTGTGTAGTGGGATATATATATCTCATTATCTAGCTCAGGCTATTTCTTTTCTTTCTTTCTTTTTTTTTTTCTTCTTTTTTTTTTTGGTTTTTTCGAGACAGGGTTTCTCTGTGTAGCCCTGGCTGTCCTGGAACTCACTCTGTAGCCCAGGCTGGCCTGGAACTCAGAAATCCATCTGCCTCTGCCTCCCAAGTGCTGGGATTAAAGGCGTGCGCCACCACTGCCCAGCAAGCTCAGGCTATTTCTGACACATTGTCTTCTCGTGTCCCTTCTGAACACCCATACCCCTCAACACATAACAATGTTATGGCTGCTATTGTTACTGGTTGGTTTGGCCTGACCAAGTTTCACATCAATGGGACAATACAGCGTATGCTCTTTTGTGTCTGGCTTGTCTTCTGGTTCATAGCATCTGTGAAACTATTCATGGTTTCGCATCCTAAGCTCTGATGATATGGAATATGAATTTAAACTTGTGGGTGACTATTTATCTTCTTTTGTTTCAAGATTGTTTTGTTTTTAATCATATGTATGTGTGTGGGTGTGTGCATGTGTGTTCTGATTCCTTCAGAGGCATTGGGTCTCTGGCAGCTGGAGTCATAGGCAGTGGTGAGCCATCCAGTTTGGACCCTGTGACCCTTGGGTCCTCTGGAAGAGTGACATGCGCTCTTAACTCACCAACCTGTCACCTCTTCTCAGTCCACAGATGCAGAGTTTTAGATATCTGGCAAGTTTTTATTTTATTTTTTTTGATGTCTTAGAGTTTGGGGAAGATGTCCGTGGGGACTAGCTCACATCCTGGTCACCAGGAGCCCCTCTGGTAAGAAAACTCCATAGGAGTCCCCAGGGAGTCTCAGGAACTGGGGACCCTATCCTTTTCCTCACCAGCCTTACGTGCCCAGGCAGTTCGTCTAGTTTGTACTTATGTCTTGAGGAGAAAAGCTACGACAGGAAAGAATGAGGCAGAGAGAGACACGAGGAACTGGGTGGCTACCTGTGACACTGACACCCTGTGAATCTTGGGAATACATGTAGACATCCATCCTCCAGGCTTCTGTGCTCCATTCAGTGGACACTTAGGGCTGCTCCCTTATGTCCAGGCACAGTCCTGAGCTTGCTTTCTGTCCCAGCAGCCTCTGGGCTTACTGGTGTTGACTATGCCTCTGTGCCAGGTGTCTAATATTCATTCTCTATCGTCTCCTCAGCCTGCCTTTTTTTTTTTTTTCCAGACAGGGTTTCTCTGTGTAGCCCTGGCTGTCCTGGAACTCACTCTGTAGACCAGGCTGGCCTCGAACTCAGAAATCTGCCTGTCTCTACCTCCTAAGTGCTGGGATTAAAGGCGTGCGCCACCACTGCCCAGCTCTTAACCTGCATTTGTAAGGGAAAACTGATCAGAAGATATCCCCCACACAGAGTCCTACAGTTCATAAGTGCATTGCCTACAGCGTAACACTCCGAACTGGACTCCAGTGGGCATAGCCAGGAGCCATGTGGATTTTTGAGAAATCCTCTAGTATTGGCTGTTTGCATGTGCAGTTTGTGCAGGTACAGGTGCATATACAAGTGTGTGCATGTAAGCATTGCTTCTGAAAACAGGCCTCACTTGCATTGAAGACTAAACATAAATAGGTATTTAGTGGCTTGAATCGTGATGTTATTTTTTAAAATAATTTATCTTTATTTCATGTGCGTTCATGTTTTGCCTGCATGAATATCTGTGTGAAGGTCTGGGATCCCCTGAAACTAGAGTTACAGGAAGTTATGAACTGCCATGTGGGTGCTGAGATTTGAACCAGGGTCCTCTGGAAGAGCAGCCAGTGCTCTTAACCCCTGAGCCATCTCTCCAGGCCAAATTATGACATAATTTATCAGCGATTTGACTCTGTTGTTGAGTCAGATGTTGATAGGTATCCCAGGCTAGCCTGAAGCTCATAGTAATCCTATCTTAAGCCTAACTTCTGTCTGTCTGTCTGTCTGTCAGTCTCTCTTTCTCTCTCTCCAGCACTTAAGAGATGAAAGTGGGAGGATCTGGAGTTCAAGGAAAGCTTCAGCTACCTAGTGAGTTCAAAGCTAGCCTGGGATGCATGATGAGACCTGTCACAAAGAAACAAGCAAACAAAACACCTAACATAACACAAGGAGTAAAGCCAATGGAATGAGTGATCACATCTTCTGTCCACAATTTCTTTTCTTTTTTCTTTTTTTATTTTTTGAGACAGAGTCTTTCTATTTAGACCAGTCTGGTCTTGAACTTATTGACAGCTGCATGCTTCTGGCTCCAGAGGACGTCCGGGATTAAAGGCGTGCACCCCCAAGCCTGGCTGTTTTGTTTCTTTTTTAAAAAATCAATTTGTCGCCGGGAAGTAGTGGTGCATACCTTTAATCCCAGCACTTAGGAAGCAGAGGCAGGTAGATTTCTGAGTTCGAGGCCAGCCTGGTCTACAGAATGAGTTCCAGGACAGCTAGGGCTACACAGAGAAACCCTGTCTCGAAAAACCAAAAAAAAAAAAAAAAATCAATTTTATTTTATTTTATATATGTGTCATGGCATGTGAAGGTCAGAGGACAGTTTGTGGGACTTGGTTCTTTCTACCGTGTGGATCTTGGAGATCCAGTTCAGGTTGTCACATTTGATAGCAAGTGCCTCTACGCACTGAGTCATCTCAGTGGATCTAAATAAAAATCTAAGGTTCTTGTATAACACACTGGGTCTCATCACAGTGTTTTCATGTGTCACTTGTCTGGGTGACATCTTGTAACATCTGTGTCACTGTACTTTAGTCCCCTCTCCCAGTACATTCTTGTTTTGTTTTTCGAGACAGAGCGTCATATAGCCCAGGGTGGACTTGGTCCTGCTCTGTAGCTGAGGCTGGGCCCTGAGCTCCAGATCCATGTGCCTCTACTTCTAAATCCATGTTCTTTATGGTTGATACCTGCAGGGCTGTGTTGATCAACCTCCTGACCCCTACTCTCAGGCTGCCATTATCCAGAACATATTACAAGAAGCTCAATGTCTTGTGTTGGTTGGCAGGGACCCTGGAATATGAAAGGTCCCTAACTCTGGCCATTTGTTCCCATCAGGTTGGCATAGGGGGTATCCACAAGCCCACAGGACTCAGGATTAAGGTGTCAGAGCCCTTGTCCTCTCCTTGTCCCTTCCCCCCCCACCTCTCAGAGTCTGTGAGGTGAGCTAACACATTCATGTGATGGGCAGCGATATTTTCCCAGTCAAAACCGAACCACCCTGGGTCTATTCTCAGGCCTCAGACATCACTTTTTACGTTACTCAGAGAGGCAATGATGAGGACTGGGAGCCCATGACACTGGCAGAAGGGAGAAGATAGGAAGGAATGGGAAGGATCCAGCAGGAATGGACAGGGTCAAGGATAGTGTACAGAGGAAAATGGAGAACTGACGTAGATAATAGTTGTTTCGTGGAAATATTCACCCCATTTCATAGAGGTATGAATTGACTCTTATCTTGCCTCCAGTTACAGAATTCATGTGGTAGATTTGGGATGGGAACTAGGGTCTGACTGCAGCTGCGACCCCAGTGGTTTTAACATTTAAGCACATATTAGGATCTCCTGCAATATTGTTAGATACCACTTACTGGCTGCCATGCATTCTGACTCTGTGAGGATTAGGTCAAGGATTTGCTTTCATCTCTCATTATTTCCCATGATGCTCTTGTGATGATGATGACCATGCTTTGGGATCCATGCTAAGTCAATGGTTCTCAGCTCTGGATGCACATCAGAACCACCCAAGCATTTAAAAATCCCTTATGAGAAGCTGGGAAGAAGGGTCATTGGGTAAAATGCTTGCAGCATAAGAATGGTGGCCTGAATTCATTCCCCAGCCTCCACAGAAAAAGCCAGGTGTGTCAGCAATCTCAGCACCTGGCAGTTACAGGTGCTGTAACCTCAGCAGTGAGGAGTCAAACATGAGGATCCATGGGGTTGTTGGCCAGGAAGAGCCAAAGTTGGCAAGCTCCAGGTTCAATGAGAGACCCTGTCTCAAAAAAAAAAGTGGAGATGGGATTGAGGGAGACACTTGACATCAACTCTGGCTTCCATATGCACCTGCGTGCGTGCACACGCTCGCCCCATGTCAGCTGACCCTCTCTGAAGGATTGGTCTGCAATTGCCCAAGTACAGGCATTTTTTCTGAAAAGTCCCCAAATGTACTAATGTGCAGGCTGGGTGAGAACCACTGCACCGTCCTTATCACCAGGGAGGTGAGGCCAGGGCCAGGTTCCTGAAGGAAAATAAAGGACCCCTTTCCCTAATATTCAGCCACATACTGACTTCTGCTTTCAAGTTCAAAATCCTGAGCTTTAGGAGCCATTCTGCTCAGTTCCAGCTAGATGTTAATTGAGTTCCCTTCTGGGGCTGGATGCTTGCTCTGTATAGCTTTTACAGAGACTCAAGGGTGAGCTGATTGGAGCCCACTGGGTAGGTGGGAAATGGCAAGCTGGAAACCCATTGAGAAACTGCTGACGGGCCTACCTTGCAAGGAGGCATTTTTCTTACAAATACTAATCTGTGCTGATTTCACTGAAGTTCTCAGCAGCATGTTTTATGACCAAGGTCCTCACATAATTATGCACGGGAAATGTGTTTGAAATTGCCTAAATGGTTGGAGGTGGGTAGGATTCGTTCAGGTATTCATGATGCTGTTCAGAAGTCAACGTTCAGTTGGATTAGCTTGCAAATGTGTTTTTGATGTTGGCGTTTGCTGTCCCCAGCTCACTGCTGAGGGGGAGGTGCTCTCTCTGTAGCATCTAAAAACAACAGTGCTTTTTGGAAAACTGGCATTAGTTATTTCTAAGGATGATTAATTTTTTTTTCCTAGTTCCATGCACAACTCCCATTGCTGGGGACAGAACCCAGGTTCTTGTTCAAGATGATATACTTTTTTTTTTTTTTTTTCAAAATAAGTTTCACCATGTAGCTCTGGATGGTCTTGAACTCACAGAGACTTGCCTGCCTCTGCTTCCAGAGTGCTAGGATTAAAGGTGTGAGCCAGTGGGCAAGCTTGGCCTAAGTAAGCATTCTAATAGTGAGCCACACCCTTGTCCTACAATGATGAAATCTTATTTTTTTTAAGTGTGTGTGTGCTTGTATGTGTGCCTTTGTGTGTGTGTGTGTGTGTGTGTTTGTGTAGAGATGCACAAGCATGTGTGGATGTGCGGATACCCATGGTAGGCCAGAGACAACAGATCTCCCAGGAGCTGGAGGAATAGTCAGCTGCCTAAGTTGGCCTTTGGGAACCAAACTCAGATCTTCTACAAGAGCAGCAAATGCTTGTAACCACTGGGCCATCTCTCCATCCCTAGATGATGAACTGTAATACTGTAATCTGGTGATTCGTTATTGGAGAAACAAACAGGGAGGCTTGTGACTGCTGCTTTACCATCCCAGGAAGGTAAAACAAAAACGTTTCTTTATGCATCAGCTCCACCAAGTTGCCCTGGTTTCCCGGAAAAGATGGAGCTCAAGGCTTTCGCATAGATGGTCCCAATTTAAAATGCTCACTTAAATAAAATAAATACTGTATGCTCTAAATAGGTCTGTGGGCTGTTGCAGACCACATTTGTGACCTTGTCTGGCCCCATTAATTTACAAGGGTGGGAACACTCCCTGGAGGACCGATCAATTTAAATAAAGGCAGTCTTGTTAACCACTGGTAGGGAAAAGGTAAGAATGGGGTGGACTGTGGTAGCGAAGCACCCTGAGTGCTAGGTGAAGAGAGGAGGGCTGATTTAATCTCTCAGCTGGGCGTGGACAGGGCCAAGGAGCTGAGCAGTCAAAACAGAGATGCTTCAGGCCAGGGACATAAGTAGCAGAAGAAATGACCAGGCAGGAGGTTGAAACCTAGTCTAGAACAGATGACATCACTGGCTGAAGCCAAGACTGAGCAACTGGGACATTTATGTTTTAATGAATTGAGTAGTGTATGTGTGTATTTGATTTTGCACTTATGTAGTAAGTGTATGCACATGTGAGTGCATGTGTGCACGGGTGTGCAGAGAACAGAGGCTGACATCAGGTGTCCATTCACTTTACACCTTATATTCTGAGCCTTGGCTTCTCATTGAACTCAGGGCTCTCTGATTGACTAAACTACCTGGCCTGTGAACTCTAGGGGTTCTGCCTGACTCTGCTCCACCCCACCCTTGTATTACGGTTACAGATGTATACAACCACACCCAGATTTTATTATGTGTCTTAAATTATGTCTGTGTGTGTCCACGTGGAGGTGTTTGCACATGTATGCAGTAGCCTGTGGAGACCAGAAGGTGGTGCCCTATCCTCTAAAACTGGAATTATAGGTGGCTGTGAATCACGCTATTTTGGGGACTGGGAACTGAACCTACATCCTCAGCAAGAGCATCGGTGCTCAATCAATAAGTCACCTCTCCAATGTTACCAGCGTTTTTCTTTTTAAACCTGGGTGTTGGTGACCTGAATTCTGAACTCGAGTCTTCCTGTTTGTGTGTCAGACACTTCATCTACTCTGCTATCTCTCCAGCCCTTGGAGATTCCCATCTAGCTGAACCTGTAACGTCCAAGACAAAGTTTCACCGCAGCCAAGGAAAGAGATGAGTTAAGCGTCTGAGAATCTTAGAGTGGGTTTAGCAGAGTCTATGGAAAGGATAACAGGTCAGGAGAGGAAGTGCAGACCAGATTTTTGGGCTTTGCCTATTCACTCTGCGGTGATGAATGGTCCACATTCTGTCCCCAGAGCTCCCGAAAAACCCTACTTGTTCTGTGGTGGTGGCAGCTGCTCCTTTGTCTCATCACAGCTCTGAGTAGATGGAACCTCCATGTCAGTAATCACTTAGGTCTCCCGGGGTCACATGGGGTCCCTTGCACCAGACTGGCATTGCTTTCTGTCAGTTCTGTCCCTTAGGATTTTGTAGGAAGAGCAAGAGGAGACAGAATCCAGGTCCTTTTTGGCCATCCTGGACTTGGCACTGAGTCCTTTTTTTTTTTTTCAGATCTTGTCACTTGAAAAGGGACCAGTAGATTGGAACAAGAGTTAAGGTTTTTGAGTTCCCTAGGTCACATGACAGATGGTTGCCTCCATGGCTTCTCAGGGTTTTGAAACTTCACTACTTTGAGTATTTCCTTGCCACTGTGATAGCCTCCTGTGATCCAGAAGCTTCTATTCAAAATCTCTGCCTTTAAGAAGGTTTTGCACCTACATGTTGCATGTACACCCAAGCAGGTAAGATATTAATACACATAAGATAAAAACAAATAATTTTTTAAAAAAATAAAATACTGGGAGCTGGAGAAATGGCTCAAGTGGTTAGGAGAACTGGTTGTTCCTACAGAGGATCCAAGTTCAATTCCCAGCACCTACACGGCAGCTCATAACTCCAGTTCCAGGGGATCTGCTGCTGTCTTCTAGCCTACAAGGGCACTGAGAATACATACACATGGTGCATACAGAAGCATGTAGGCAAAATGCTCATATGTACAAAATAAAAACAAATAAATCTAAAAAGGAAACAACACCAAAGAGCTGGGCCATGGTGGTGCTCACCTTTAATCCCAGCACTCAAAAGGCAGAGGCAGGAAGATCTTTGTGAATTCAAGGCCAACCGGGTCTACAAAGTGAATTCCAAGACAGCCAGGGCTACACAAATAAACTCTGTCTTGAACTGACCCCCACCCCCAACAAACAGACAAACAAACAAATAAAAAAGAAAACAAAGGGGAAAGATTTCTTAAAAAAAAAATAATAAAGAAAAAAATTGAAGTAACATTGACTCAAAAAAATTATTTCTCTTGGGACTGGGGAGATGGCTCAGCAATTAAGAGCACTGCCTGGTTTCTGTAGAAGCCAAAAGAAGACATCAGATCCTCTGGAGCTGGTGACACAGATGGTTGTGATTTACCATGTGGGTGTGAGAAACCAAAACCAGGTCCTCTGGAAAAGCAGCCAGTGTTCTTAGCTTCTGAGCCATCTCTCCAATCCCAGAATTAACTTTCTGTATTGATTCTGCAAGTTTGCTGAACTTATGTGTTAACTCTGATAGGTTTTGTTTTATGTGTTTTGATATCTTCAAAACCTTCTTTTGTTGTGGTGATGGTGGGGGTCCTAGGGGTTGAATCCAAAGACTTATGACTGCTGGGCAAGTGTTCTGTCACTGATCTATATCCACAGCCCTTCGCTCCGGGTTTACCTGTGTGAGACCATATCATCTGTAAAGGCAGAGTCTTGCTTTACCCTCTTTCCCCAACTTGGTCCTGATCAGAATGTCTAGTCGAGCAGAAATGGTGTATTCGTTTTCTACTAATTACTGTGACAAGCAAGGCACCATGACTGAGGTGACTTATTAAAGAAAGCATTTAATTAGGCTTATGGTTTCAGAAGATTAGCATACATGATGGCAGAATGAAGTCAGAGAGGCAGGAACAGCTGAGAGTTCCCATCTTGATCTGCAAAGCAGAAGGCAGAGAATGAAAGCATTGAGACCATCTTTTGGAACCTCAAAAGCAACCCCAACTCCCGTGACACACCTCCTCCAAGGCCACACCTCCTCATTCTTCCCAAACAGTTCCACCAACTGGGGACCAAGTATCCAAATATATGGGGGTGGGACTCTCATTCAAACCAGAGAGGTGGAAGTTCTTGTCTGAGTCCTCATCTCAGCAAAATGCTTTCATATTTTGCCAGCAAGTTTTAGGTAACAAACTGTTTTTCTTTTAAAATTTAATTTTATTTATTGTGTATGGTGTATACCTGTGGGCATGTGGGGCATAGCATGTACATCTGGAGGTCAGAGGACAACATTGTGGAGTTGGTCCTCTTCAGGTTTGTGTGGTAAGTTCCTTTACTCACTTCACCATCTCACCAGTATAGTGAGCAGTGTTTCTTTCTTTTTCTTCATCTTCATCTTCGTCTTCTTCTTTTCTTTTCCCTTTCTTTCTTTCTTTCTTTCTTTCTTTCTTTCTTTCTTTCTTTCTTTCCCCCATTTTTGGAGACAGGGTTTCTCTGTGTAACAAGCCCTGACTGTCCTGGACTCTCTTTGTAGACCAGGCTGGTCTCAAACTCACAAAGATCTGCCTGCCTCTGCCTCCCAAGTGCTGGGATTCAAGGTGTGCTCAGCCCCCATTTTTTAAAAATAAGGTTAATTTGAGTTCCTTCTGCTTCTAGGTTGCTTAGTGATTTTATCCCTCAAGAGTTTAGTGGGGTTTTTTTTCCATTTGGTTTCCATATGTGTATGGGGTAGGTGGTGCATCCTCCCCTCTACGAATGCACAGGGTTGTTTGTTGTTTTTTTTTCTAATATCCAGTGTTTTTCTGATACCTCTACCTGATTCTTAGTTATTTATTAGAACAAGGTGAGTGTATCTATTCTTATCACTGTGACTTAACAGAGTCTCACAGAATTAGGCAAAAAAAAAAAAAAAAAAAAAGATAAAGCAAGCTTATGGTTATTAAGCAAGAAATAAAGTGGGCCTTATGCATTGATGGTTTGGAATATCCACAGAATCCTAGGAATTGTATAAAAAACTGCAAGAGCTTGAGAGGTTGTCCGTGTTTAAGATCACTGGCTGCTCTTGCAGAGGACCAGGGCTTGGTTCTTAGCATCCATAACAGGCAGTTAGTTCATAACTGTCAGTAATTACTGTTTCAGGGGATTTAATGCCCCTTTTCTGGCCTCCACAAACACCTATGCACAAGTGCACGCGCACATCACACACACACACACACACACACACTAATTTTTTTCAAAAGCCATATTAGTTACAGTGATGTCACAAAAGCACAAAGATGCTAAGAGACAAATTTAACAGTGGATTTATAACATCCCTATGTGCAAACGCTGAGAGAATTTACAAGTCCCTTCTCCAATTCTGTAACACCAAAGGGGTGTTCAACAATCAAATTCAATTCTGATAACAACTATCCAAAACTACTCAGACCTCACAAACCAAGGCCTCAGTTCTGCAACATCCCAGAGTTGGCCACTGGACACAGGTGGCGTGCCCCTGACCACAGATTCAGGGGTTTCCACAGCCATTTCCTTTCAGCAGAGTGACCCCCCAGTGCTTAGCAAAACGCATTCCCAACTTTAAAGCATACAACAGGTAGGATTGGAAGAGACACAAGGGTAATGTGCATGATGAATGTTAGTAAATATTTACCGCAGATGGACATCATTGCCCTTCCCTGATCACCACCAGGAGGTATTGTTAGATGGTTAGTTATGATTTGCACTTAGTTTTTATTGCTATTTCCATAGTGACCAAAGTTAATTGCCTTCCATCATCACCGTGGTCATGACTTGTGACATCTTCTTAGAGTGGCTGTACAGGGTTTCACACAGTCGAAGCATCCCTGGAGTTAAACCAGAGCTGACGGCTGTACAGAGATGCCCCGACCTTGACCATTCTAACATTTACACTAGCTAAACCGGACAATAGGCCTTCGCTTCCCGATTGCTCAGGTCTGAAATGTTAACACCAACTCCAGAGGATGTCGTGCTTACAGCGAAAGCTCCGAAGAATTCATTTGAAGAAGCCACTTCGATTAATCTCGGCATCTGGATAAAAACGAAATTTGGGACCTCAATTACCTGATTGAGTCCCACGCAGCCCTCGCCAGCAGTAATATTAATGAGGGCAGCAATCACTTCTCCCACTCCGAGACCCAATTGCAATTCCATCCCCAGCAATCTGTCCTTCAAGTGCACCGGAAGTGGCACTATTTTCTCCTCTGTTGGAGAGGCTCTGTTCTGAATCCTTAACCCTCTGTGCTCCGCTGGCTGTAGAAAGTTCAGGATGCTGCTGTTCCATGAGTCTGTTACAGTCAGGAGCAGTTGGGGTAATCACAACCAACACTCAGAAAATAGGCTTCACCAAGCCCTTTAATCAGCTGAGAAAACTGAGGTTCAAAGACAGTCTAGCCATCTGGCGGTGGTGGCGCTGCCTTTAATCCTGGCACTCTGGAGACAGAGGAAGGCAGATCTCAGTGAATTTAAGGCCAGCCTAGTCTACAAAGTGAGTTTTAGGACAGTCAGGCTGAAGTTGAGAAGTTTGAGGCCAGACCGTGGCCAGTGAGGGAGAGAGATGAGTCAAGAATACTTGACTTTACCACCCACCTATTTGTTTTCAAAGGTTTGCAGTTTCAGGGATGGAAACTTGTCCTTGGTTCATGGTAATGGAGGATGATGACGATGAAGCTTGACTTTGAGGCTGCATGGGGGAGAAAGCATTCTGCAGAGGAGACAGGAGGCAAGGCAGCCATCCCACTAGCAACCAAGGTAGCAATCTGTGTCCCTGGCCTCTATTTATCTGAAACTCCCCTGTGGTGACCCTTGTCAATTATACCAGTGGTGAAATATGGATGGTGTGCTTTTGATCCTGCACCACCTGGTGTGCATCTGGTCAGCTTCCTGGCCAGTGGGCATGCAGTCAAAATGTGTATATTCCTCTGAGGAGGTGAGTCAGCAGGTCGAGTCCCAGGAGCAAATCCTCATCAACCATGGTCAGGTGGTGGAGGCCAAGGCCGTGTATGCACCAGGACAAGATGGAGAACCGTCTCCCAGCTCTGTATCCCTCAGACGCACCAGCTGGCAACTGCTAGCCTGTCAGAGGACAGAGGGCAGAGCTCTGTGAAAAGGTGAAGAGGGGTAGCCTCCCTGCTTTGGCCATTGAAAAAGGAAAAGCCGGAAGGGCCTGGTAATGCTCACTTATAATTTCAGTGTACAAAATTAGAGGGAGGTGAACCAAGAATACCAGCTAAGGGCTACATGAGACATCCACTCTCTGGCTATGGGTTCTGGCTGGTAGTTAAGGGCTACATGAGACATCCATTTGCTGACTATGACCTTTGACTTGGGTCTAAGGGCTACATGAGACATCCATTCTCTGACTTTGGCTTTTTTTCTTGGGGCTTCCTTTTTGTTTTACTTCGTTTTTCTGTTACACGGATAGACATTAGAACCGAAAGCATTTGTGGAGAAAAGAGTTTACTTCAACTTACATTCCCAGGACACGGCCCACCTTAGAGAGAAGTCAGGCAGGAACAATGGAGGAACATTGCTTGCTAGATTGCTTTCTGCCTCACTCAGCTTTCTTATGCAGCCTCGGCTCTTCTGCCTAGAAATAGTGCTGCCCACAGTGGGCTCAGCCCTTTTATATCAATTATCAACCAAGACAAACATCTCCTAGATATGACAGCAGGCCAGTCTAATTGGGACAATCTTTTTGACAGAGCTTTCCCTTTCCTAGCTTGTCTTGAGTCGACAATAAAAACGAATTGAATTAACCTCAAAGCTTGCTTTGGCCGATAGAACACGAAGGTAATAGGAATGAGAAATGGGCTTGTGTTTAGGACTGTCCATGGTGCCCTTGCCTTTTGTCACTGAAAGAACAAGTCTTGAGATGAGAAGGGTAAACCAGACACAGTGGCATATCCTTAACCCCAGTCTCTGGGAGGTAAAGGCAGGGAGGATCAGGAGTTCAAAGTCAACCTCAGCTACACAGCAAGTTTGAGACTAGCCTGGGCTATATAAAGTCTCAAATAAGTAAGTAAGTAAGTAAGTAAGTAAGTAAGCAAGCAACAAAAGCAGCTAGGCATGGTGGGATATCTCTTTAATCCCAACACTCAGAAGGAGGAGGTAGGCATATCTCTTATGAGTCTGAGGCCAGCCTGGTCTACACAGCGACTTCCAGGCCAGCCAAGACTGCATAGTGAAACCCTGTCTCAACAACAACAACATAGCAAGAACAAACAAAACAAAAAGCTATACAAACTGGGTTTAGTGGCACAAGTCCCAGCACTTGCGCTGGACAGTCACATGACAGGAGAATGAGATTTGCTCTAAGCGACCCTAAAATGCACATCTGACATCAGTAAGTGCATTTACCCAAATCTAGGAAAGAATTTTTATCAACTGAAATGGCAGGGAAAAAATGGAATGGTTGAATCGAGAGAGATCTTCCACACCAGAGGGCTTGGAACTGTCAAAGTAGGGCCTACTGTGCACAGCTGTCTTTGATTTTGTGATAATTCTCTTGGAAAGAGAAAAACACTCTGAGATTCAGATTCATTTATAGAGAAGGGGTTTGAGACTCAGAGAAGGCAAGGAACTTACAAAAATCAAGTCAGGGAGGCTGGGAAGCTGGTCCGAACCTGCATGAGCTTGCTGTTAAGATCTTGGCACTGCCTGGGCAGTGGTGGTGCACACTTGTAGTCCTAGCACTTAGGAAGGCAGGGGCAGGTGGATCTCTGTGAGTTTGAGGTCAGCCTTGTCAGCAAGGCAAGTTCTAGAACAGCCAGGGCTACATGGAGAAACCTTGTCTCAAGAAAACAAAACAAAGAAAAGATCCTGGAGTCGGCTTCCAGAGAATCCTAGCATCCAGTGGAAAATGGGTTCTAGTGCGGGCCCTGAGGCTATTCCTGGCATAGAATGAAGTCTTCACCTACAACCCATGATCCCAGCACTTTCACTATGGGGAGGAAGAAGGAGAGGAAAAGCAGAAATGAAGTGCTTAATAAAAAATAAGCCTGATTAACTTGTTATAGGTTGGTTCTCTTTCATCTGACATTCTATTGTCTCAACTCAGTTCATTTTAGTCAAATAACATTAGTTTTTAAGTATACCTTTTACCTGGCATGGTGGTGCATGCTTATGATCTCCAGCACTTGAGAGACTGAGGCAGGAGGATTGCTACAAGTTTGAGGCCAACCTGGTATATATATTGAGATCTAGGGCAGGGCTACTCGAGTAAGATTCTGTCTCAGACAGACAGACAGACAGACAGTCAGACAGACAGGAAAAATTGCCTTTTGAACCAGCAAGGTGGCTCAGTGGGCAAAGGTGTTCGCCAGGCAAGCCTGGGACTTCAGTTTGATCCCCAGACCTGAGGTGGCAGTAGAAAGCCAACTGCACAGTTGTCCTCTGAGCACCATACACATATGCCATGCGCGCACACACACACACACACACACACACACACACACACACAATTTTAAAGGTTACCTTTTACCACTATTATTTTCTTTTGTGTTATATTAGGGAGGAACCCAGGGCCTCGTACATGCTAGGCAAACAGCACACACTGAGCTACTTCACCGGCCCAGAAAGTCGTCCAAAGTTAGTGAAGAATAAAGCACAGTGAACCTTGAAAGTTTTCCCAGATGTTTTAAAATGATACAGGCTGTGAAGTGCAGGGTTTAGAAGCTACTGCCTGGATGACCTCCAGGGACATTTCCAGGCTGATCTTTCTATATCTTTTCGATTTTTAAACTGGAGAGGTCAAGGGTGGGCTTGGTGGGCCCAAGAACGCCCTTGGCCAGCAGTTATCTCCTGGCCAGGGAGCCGACAAGGTTGGATGCCTCTCCTGGAGACAGGAGACAGGCCTCGTAAATTGTACTTTACATAAAGGCAGAGTGGCTGGCTTTTTCTCTAAGGTCCTTGTTTTTGCTGATTCAGGCAACAAGTCAGCTGTGTCCCCTCCATCTCTGTCACAGTGTGATGATGGAGATTGTGTATCTTGTCTACATGCTCATCCCAGATGACTTGCCAGCGGCTAAGCCCGGCTGGTTTTATATGGATGAAACCTCCTGGCAAACATCAGACCCATTGTCCATCACTTAGGACACAGAAGCCTGGCTCAGAGGTTACCCAAACACACTCTCAACCACCAGGAAGATAAGTGGAACAGGCTTCTCGGAGACTATAGTCTTATTTTGGTAGGATATCACTCTGGACTCCCCTGGGCTCCTAGTTTTGGAACCCCAGTAAAAGAATTTAGATGCAATGCACTGAGCTCAGTGAAGACTAAGTTTATCAGAGTAAAACAGGGTACTGAAAGGAATGAAACCAGGCAATGAACACACAGGTAGTGCAATGGGAGAGAGTGGACAATGATCAGCTTACATTTTTATGTTTTTAAAAAGGTTTAGTGTGTATGTGCAAGGTATGTCTATGTTTCTCTCCTTGTGCCTTTCTGTAGGTTCTGGGGATTGAACTCAAGTCTCTGGGCTTATATAGCAGGTGCTTTTATTCGCTGAGCCCTCTCAGCAACTTACTTTTAAGAATACATTTTAAAATAATGATTTTATTTGTTTTATGTATATGAACACACTGTATCTGTCTTCAGACACACCAAAAGAGGGCATTGGATCCCATTACAGATGGTTGTGAGCCACCATGTGGTTGCTGGGAATTGAATTTAGGACCTCTGGAAGAGCAGTCAGTGCTCTTAACCACTGAGCCATCTCTTCAGCCCCCAAGTATACATGTTTTAAAAGTAGGGTTTTGTACTATTTCTTAAAGCCTTTAGCATAGACAGCTTGAATGAGGGATGTTTTTCTGTCCAGATAGTTGATAGGCCCATTTGGGTGGACAGGAGGGGGCAACAGTCTGCCTTTGTTCTTTATCAAAAAGCACCTTGCTAACTACTGAGCTTATTGGCTCTTGGAACAAGGTTTTGATGGTTATCCAGTAATTACCAGCAGTCAGTACAGGATGTTGCATCTCCTTTTGGGGCCAGAGACAGGACCACTAATCCAGGCATTTGCCTACCCTGAAGTACCAGCAGTTTTATAAGCTGCCAAGGGGTTCAGCCCCAATGACTTCTAATCCTAATGATCCAACTAGCTACTTAACACTAATTATTTCTTTGTAGAACAACTTTATTAAGATATAATTTTTATGCCATACAACTTATGCATGGTTCTTTTTGTTTTGTTTTGTTTTTTTAGATATTCACCGATATGTACAACTTCTCTACTTTAGAACATTTTTACATCTCAGAAAGACATCCTCTCCTGGGCACGGTGGCACACTCTGTTGATCCTGGCACTCTGAAGGTTAAGGCATGAGGATTCAAAGTTCAAGGCCGGCTGGGGCTAACTAATGATGCTGTATCAAACAAAACAACAAGACAGCCTCTTTCCTTAAGCATTGACTCTCCAGAGTCCCCCAACCCATGTTCTTCCTGGGCATTTGATATAAATACAACCAGGCAGTGTGTGGCCTTTTGTGGTGAGCTCATATCAGCTAGTATAGTGGTCGAAAGGCTTATCTCTGTTGTAGATTTCTTTCTTCCTTTTGTCTTTAAACTTACTTGTTAGATCACTTTCTTTACCAGAGATGTTAGGGTCAGAACTTGAGCCCTAACCACCTTCCAGCAATCCAGGTCACCCACCCCCTTTAAACCAATTAAACAAACAAGTAATAGCAAAAACCAGAAAAGGGAGATTTATTCCATGTGGCCACATTGGGAAGAGGAGTAAAGAAAGCCAGTGAACCCCAAGTCTACCTTCAGGGTCCTGCCATGTGGTTCCCGCAAGAAGCATGCTTCACTAAGCAGTCCTGATCAAAGTGTAGTCCCATTCACCATCATTGGCCTAGTTCCAGTTTCTCTTACATGATGGTCAGGCAAATGATCAGAACTTGCTGAATGAAATCTCTTTCTGGAAGATAAGTTCCCCCCCTGGCTGGCTCTGGGGTTCAGTCTTTTCCTTCCCCAGCATGAGATTCCTCGGGAAATTCTAAGTTGTTGGAGTCCATTTTTTTTTTCAATAATCCCATAGCTAGAAAGAAGGGCACCAGTATCTCCTTAAAATATCCTCATTCCTGGGCAGAAGGGGGTGGCTCAGTGCTTCTGGGCAGGAGGGGGTGGCTCAGTGCTTAAGAGCACTGATTGCTTTTCCAGGAGACCCAGAATTTTTGGGGTTTTGTTTTGGTTTGTTTTGGTTTTCCTCCTTTTTTCTTTATTCTCTCATATATCACATCCTGATTGAAATTTCCCCTCCTTCTCTCCTCACTCTTCCTCTCCTTCACCTGCCTTCTCCCTCAGATCTGCATCTCCTCCATTTTCCTTCAGAATACTAGGTAGGCTTCCCAGGGATATCAACCAAACATGGCGTATCAAAGTTGCAACAAGATTAGGCACCTTCCCTCGTATTAAGACTGGAGTGAGGGAACTCCGCAGGAGGAAAAGGGTCCTAAGAACAGGCAAAAGAGTCTTTTGTTCTCCTGTTAGGAGTTTCACAATAACACCAAGCTACACAATCATGATATTAAATGCAGAGGATCTCAGTCACACCCATGCAGGCTCCCTGATTGTCAGTTCAGTCTCTGTGAGTCCTTATGAGCCCTGGTTAGTTGATTGTGTGGGCCATGTTCTCTTGGTGTCTTTGGCCCCTCTGGCTCCTCCAAGCCTTCCTGCCCTCATCTACAGGATTCCCTGAACTCTGCCTAGTGTTTGGTTATGTAGACCCAGGTTTAAATCTCAGCACCCATATGACAGCTAACTAGATACAAGTCTAGTTCCAGGGAATTCAATATCCTCTTCTGGCCTCTCAGGACATTCCACACATGTGATGCACAGATACCCATACATATAGAATAAAAAATAAATAAATAAGTCTTTAAAAACTCACACCTACTGGGACCGTCACACTTTTCGATTCATAGCTAAGTTGAACAGAAAGCAGAGGTTTCCTACGCTACCCAGGTTCTCCGATGCACCATGACTTAACCACAATGTCTCACACCAGATTGCCACAGATTTAGTCACAGTTAGTTACAGTGACTAAACTAACTGGGCCAGTCAGCTGAAGTCCATAGATTAAACTGAGATTCAACTTTGAGGTGTGTGCCTGAGCATGCTTCTCTCTGTGTGTGCATGTGTTTTGAGGCAAGGACTCATTGTGTGTGTGTGTGTGTGTGTGTGTGTGTGTGTGTGTGTGTATTTTATTTTGTTTTGAAACAGGGACTCATTATGCAGCCCTGGCTGGCCAGCACTCTTTATGTAGACCAAGCGTACCTCAAACTCACAGAGATCCTCCTGCTTCTGTCTCTTGAGTACTAGGACTAGAGATGTGCATTACCATGCTAGGCCTATCCATGGGCTTTGTATTTTGGGGGACTTTTGATGACTGCATGTATTCACCTTTAAAGTATCAGGCAGAAAAGTTTCACTGTCCTGAAGATCCTGTGTGCTTTCCTGCCGCCTTCCCTTCCCTGCCCCCATCCAGAGCAGTTGCGGATTTTTTCCACCGTCTCTTAGCCGTTCCTTTTCCAGCACATGATACAGTTGGAATCCTACAGTTTGTGGTGTTTACACCATAGCTTCTTCCACTTAGGGATATGTCTTTTCATAGTGTGGTCCCTCATGTATCTTCAGCCCAACATAATAGCTGATTGTCCAGTCGTGCCACAGTTAGTTTACCCATTCACCTATTGAATAGGGTTTGGTTGTTTCTCCGTTTGGGCAACCATACACCTCTTATATGTTGTTCTTTTTCTTGCTTGAATGATATTACATTGTATAGATATACCACATCTATTTATCCACTTACTTGATGGCTCTTACTTAAGTGTCTCTTTCTTTTGGTTATTGTGAGGAGTGTTGCTATGAACATTTTTGAAAACTTTGGTTTAAGTGAAAGCTGAACCCATTTTCTAGTCTTTGGGTAATATGGGAACTCTATGCTCAACCTTGTGATAAACTGCTAACTTGTTTTCCAAAGTTATTCTGACTTTACCTTCCCACCATAAGTGCAGAAGGCTTCTAATTTCTCCACATCCTCCACAATGCTTGTTGTTATTGGTCATTTTATTCTGAACATCCCATGGGAGTGGCATGGCAGGTATGCCACTGTGCATATTTTTATATATTTCCTGATGATCACAGAACTTCCTTTCATGTGCTTATTGGCCACTTCTTGGAGAAAGGTCCCTCTGTCATCACTAATTTTTAGATTGGGTTACCTATATCCATATCTATAGTCTATCTATCTGTCTGTCTGTCCATCCGTCTGTCCACCCACGCACCCACCCATCTATCTATCCATCTATCTATCTATCTATCTATCTATCTATCTATCTATCTATCTAGGCTTTTCAAGAAAAGGTTTTACATGTAGCTTTGACTAGGAACTCACTCTGGACACCAGGCTGGCCTCGAACTTACAGAGTTCTCCCTGCCTTCCAAGCACTGGAATTAAAGGCGTATGTCACCACTGTTCTGCATGGGTTATCCTCTTTTTTTAATGAGTTGTAAGAGGGTATTCCCCCCTCTTTTATTTTGTGGTTCTGGTATCAAACCCAGAACCTCAAGTGATTTTTAAAAAGTTTATATTGTAATCAAGCAAGCAAGCAAGCAAGCAAGCAAGCAATTAATTATGAATGCAATGTGTGTTATCATGGTACATGCAAGTGGGCAACTTGTGAGAGTTGTTTTGTTCCTTCCACCACACAGCTCCTAGGAATTAAACTCATGGCATCGGGCTGAGCATCGGTGGAGGTGCACTTACGTGTTGAGCAATCTTGCTGGCCCAGGAGGTATTTTAAAATACATATTGTGATGGTTCATCTTCACGGCCAACTTGCCCGAATTTGGAAGGACCTAGGAGACACACCCTAGAGTATGCACTTGAGGCTGTTTCCAGAGAGGCTTAACTGAGGGGGGAAGACTCATTGTGAACACAGGTGACACCATCATGTAGACAGGGTCTCAGACCCAGCACAAAGCAGACAAGGGGGGAAGCCAGCTGAGCACTGACATTCATCTCTGACCTCCTTCCTGACTGTGGACACACATGGCTGGCATAGTGGATCTAAAAGACATCAGAGACGGAGAGAGAGAGAGAGACCCCCACATCAATGTTTGTACCAGCAACATTGGAAATGGTTCCTAGTGATCGTTAATAAATGTGAAGATAAGCAAACAGTGAACACACACAGTGGAGTAGTATTCAACTTTAAAAATAATGAAATTCAGGCTTGGAGAGATGGCTCAGTGGTCAAGAGTACTTGTTCTTGCAGAGAACCGAGGTTCAGTTCCCAGCACCCACATGGCAGCTCACAACCATCTGTCACTCCAGTTCTAGAGGATCTGAGGCCCTCTTTGAACTTAGCAGGCACAAAGCATACATGTAGTGCACAGACATACATGCAAGTAAACACTCAATATTGTAATTTTATGAATTTTTTTTAATTTTATGTGCACTGATGTTTTGTCTGCATGTATGTTTGTGTGAGGGTGTCAGATCTTGGAGTTACAGACAGTTGTGAGCTGTAGGTAAACACTCAAACACATAAAAAGTACAATGTAGGTAAACACTCAAACATATAAAAAGCAAAATTTGTTTAAAAACTGAAATTTATGGGAAGAGATAGCTCAGTTGTTAAATTGTGTGCCTTGCAAGCTAAGAGCCTGAGGTCAAGCCCCAGAACTAATGTTAAAAATCTAAAACTAGGCATGTGGTGTATGCTTTTAATCCAGTGTTGGTGCCTGCGGCTTGTTAGACAACTGGCATAGCCTACTTGGGGAGTTCTGACCTTTAGAGACCCCATTCTTCTCTCCTCCCCCTCTTCCCATCCTTTCCCCCCTCTTTCACACACACACACACACACACACACACACACACACTCACCCACAGAAATTCCGTAACGTGGATAACTAATCTTGAGGATTTAGTGCCAAATGAAGTAAGCCAGAGATAAAAGGGTAAATATTACACATGATTCCACTTACCCAAGCTACTTAGTCAAACTCATAGAATCAGGAACTAGAGTGGTGACTGCGGCGCTGGCGGGGGGGGGGGGGAGGGATGGATAATGAGGGGTCAGTATCTAATTGGAGCAGATGCAGAAAGCTGTGCAGCTACATGATCTTGGCTGGGCTACGCATCACATCAATGAGAATGCACTTCAGCACCGCTGCCTACACGTATGATGTAACTGAAATTGGTGAATTTCACCACAGAAAAAAATGCCAATTTACCCAATGGAGGAAAGTCGAAAATAAAAAAGCAAGGAAGAAGTGCTAAGGACATAGCTCCACTGATAGAGTATCTGCTTAGCATACACGAGGCTCTAGGTTTGATTCCCTCCACCACATAAAATTGGGCAGGGGGTATATACCTGAAATCCCAGCACTTTGGGATGAGAAGACTGGGGTATCAAATTCAAGACCAGCAGGACTACACAGCAAGTCCAAGGCCAACCTGGGTTGTATGAGCTTAGACAAAGCAAAATTTTCAGCTGTGTATGTGAGGAACAAGGTCAGAGCAGACAGCCGGACCTCACCAAGAAGGGTGAAGGAACAGGTCAGACAGGACAAGAGCAGGAAAGCTACATCCAGTGTAGAGAGCCTGAAGAGAGATCTCCCCTCCTAACCCCCCGGAGTTCAGTGGCTGGGAAGGCCATGGTGACTATCAGGAAAAGATCAGGCTTTGGAGTTCAGTTTGGCTCTGCCATGTAACACTGGGCAAGTTAGCTTACCACTCCAGGCCTTGGCATCCTCCCCTGTAAAACAGAAGGTCCCATGGATGTACCAGCTGATGCTCAGAACCAGACAGAGGTCTGGGCTTGGTGGTCCTGGAAGACCATGCTCAAGCTGTGCCCACCCTTGCTGTCTGTATGATGCTTGATCTCTCTGGGCCTTAGTTTCCCCATTTTCAGGGTAAAGGTGGTTTTGCCTGCCACTATTTCATGCTGTGGGGGTGGGAGACTGTTGACAAAGCTTTATGGAAGTAGGACAGCTTCATATGCAGTGTAATGGAGATGAAAGAAGATAAATACTTGACATTATAATGAACCGTTAACACAGGGTACTGTGATTAATTAAAAATGATCCTGCATAATATGCAGCCATTAAAACAGATAATTATGAGGCAAGCAACACCATTTGTGGCAGGTAAGAATGCTTACAAATGTGTACAAGGATCAGGACTGTGTAAAATTGAGTGTCACACAGACAAAGCCAAGAAAGGATAACAATTAAAAAGAAATTGAAGTGATTATTAAGCATCAGCATGTAGTGGCATATAGGAATTTTTTTTTTTTTTGGAGACAGGGTTTCTCTGTGTAGCCCTTGGCTGTCCTGGAACTCACTCTGTAGACCAGGCTGGCCTTGAACTCAGAAATCTGCCTGCCTCTGCCTCCCGAGTGCCGGGATTAAAGGTGTGTGCCACCATTGCCCGGAGGCATATAGGAAATTTAAATTTAATTTCTTTAAAGCCATCAATATTTCATATTAATAAGAATATAATTTTTAGCCAGGCAGTGATGTATACATCTTTAATCTCAGCACATGGGAGGCAGAGGCAGGTGGATGTCTCTGAGTTTGAGGCTAGCCTGGTCTACAGAGCAAGTTCCAGGACAGTCAGGGCTATACAGAGAAACCCTGTCTCAAAAAACCAAAACCAAAAAAAGCAACCAAACAAAAAAAGGCCATGTTTTAAAAAGAAATCATTGTGGTGTGGGATTGTGTGCAGGCTGCCTGCATTTTAGTTCTGGCTTGGTTAAGGGTTAAGGGAAGTCACCACCATGAGCCAACCCTACAAAGCCCTGCAGAGAACCCTGTCCTGCTACCAGACCTTCCCTGCTGGCTTTTCCCCTGCTCCACTCAGGTGTGAGCACTGGTGGCCAAGCACCTCCTAGAGCCACCACAGAAGAAGCAGGATGGTTCCCAACCCAACACAGGTTGATATATCTCCATTTTATTACATATCAGCATGTTTTCATGTAGAGCATACAACAAATAACTGCTTCCCATTGAATTTTTTATATGTATGTATATACATGATGTGTGTGTGTGTGTGTGTGTGTGTGTGCGCCACAGCATGTGTGTGGGTGTCAGAAGACAACCTGAGATGCTGCTCCTCACCTTCTACTTTGGTTGAGACAGGGTCTCTTCACTGTTCCTTACACCAGGCTAGCTGGCCCTGGAGCTTCAGGAGAGGTCTGTCTATCTCCCATCTCCCAGTAGTGATGCTGGGGTTGTGGATGCTTGCCATGACTGTACCCGGCTTTCAGGTGGGTTCTGGGGGCATCCACCCTCAGGTCATCAGGCTTGCACTGAAAGCGTTTTACCTATTGAGCTATCCTCAGCCCTGGGTATATTTATGTCAACGGAAGTGTTCTCTCAACCCAATCCCCAGAGCTGCCGCTTCTAGCCTTCTGAACTGCGGTTTCTGAAGTTCAGATCCCTGAGTAAATACCACCATTTCTTTATTTGACATCTTAAATATATACACACACTTCCTGCTACACTGGAGGACCTTGCTCACTTACATTCTCCTCTAGCTCATTTCTCTGACACAGTCCCAGTGCTATGTTGGCTACAGCCATCACTTTTAGAAACATGCCCACGCTTTTGGTCCACCTGCTAGCTCCTTCCACCCCGGCTCACCAGAACCACATTAGAACGGGCAGCAACTGCCTCAGCCTTCCTCATCTCCCTCCTTCCTTCTCTTCAGGTTTCTGTGTTATCCAGTCAACACCTCGTACGTACAGGCTCAGTCTCTGTAGAAACAATGGACTGGGAATTGAAAGTATACAGGAAAGACATTGTTCCAATGACAGATATGTGCACACCCCCTCCCATCAATACTCTCTAAACAATATTGTCTAGTGAAAACACTGTATTAGATGCTGTGTGTAATCAAGAGAGAATCTAGTGTACAGGATGGGCATAGGTTAATTGCAAATGCAATGCCATTTTACTTAATGGACTTGAGCATTCAGGAATTTGAGCATCGTGCAGCGGGTCCTGGAGCAACACTGGGGACAGTGGGGGGACCACTGTCTACTCTCCCATCGTCTTGAATGAAAGCACTCTCATTTGGTTTCACAACTTTAGTCAAGTCTTTCATGCTATGGTTTTTAGTGTGTGGGTGATGTGTGCGGTGGTGTGCAGTGGTGGGTGTACCTGTGGGGGTCAGAGGTCAACTTGTAGGAGTTGGTTCTCTCCTTCCACAGCAGGCTCCAGGGATTGAACCCAGGTCTGTAATCTTGCACAAGTGCATTTACCTGCTGAACCATCTCTTGGCCCATCCTCTCTTTTACTATAGATTGAGTCTAAGATCCAAAAAAGCCAGGCTTTCCATAACGAGACCGTGAACACAGTTCTTGGCTCAGGCAGTACTAATTTACAAGTGCTTTTATTTTAAAATTATTTATCGTTGTTATGTGTGTTCAATAAGTGTGTGCAGGGCATGCATGTGGAGGTCAGAAGACAGCTTTGAGGAGTCAGTTCTCTCCTTCCTCCTTTAGGCATGTTTTAGGGATTGCCCGGGTTACGTGTACGTACATGCCTTTAACCACTGAGCTATCTTGCTGGCCACTAATGTTTGTTTTCTTGTGATTATTTTTTGATGTGAAATTTGAAACATTTATTCATTTTAGGCACACTGTTTCTTATAGCCTAGGTTGGCCTTGAATGCAGTAGGTAGCCAAGGATGACCTTGAACTCCTAATCCTCTTGTTTTTACTTTCTAAATACTGGGTTTCGGCCGTACATCATCATGTCTGGACACCTTTCTTTCTTTTATTTATTTATTTTTACTATTTGACTTCATCACATTTTCAATTTTCCCTAACTTTCCATGCCAACTGAAATTCTATTGATTTTTGCCGAGATCTGCCTTCTCTAGCTCTCTACTCTTTGATATAAACAGCTCTCTGTTCAGGGATCTCCTGTGGTTTGAATGAGTAATGTCTCCCCTAGGCTCAGAGATTTGAATAGTTGGTTCACAGTAGGTGGTGCTATCTTCAGAGGTGGTGCAGCCTTGCTGCAGGAAGTACGTCACTGGGGATGGGCCTTGAGAGGGTACAGCCCCATCACACTTCCTACTTGCTCTCTCTGCAGGGTGTTTGTGGTTTATGGTGTGATCTCTCAGTTTCCAGCCGCAAAAGCTGCTTGCCATTCGTCCGCCACTGTTGTGAATTGTCCCTCTGGACTCATAAGCTAAAATAAACTTTCTTCCTCCATAAGTTGCTCTTGGTCACAGTGTTTCATCACGGCAATAGGAAAGTAGCTCATACATTTCCCTTCTCTGCTCTCCTGGGCTCTGTCAGTTTCTGAGGTTTAGGTTGCTCTTCTTGGCTTTTGTTTCTTATTTTGTTGGAGCTTATCATTAAATAAGGTTTTACCCAAAGGTGTGTGGCAGTCGGTATTCCTGAATGTCTTATGATCAGGGATCTAGTCTACGTTTTCACTTGATTGACGACTGACGCAGGCCATGAGTCCTAGGCTGTAAGTCAAATGCCCTTATAGCTTGGAAGGTATGGATCTATTGCTTTCTTTGCTGCCTTTCCTTTGAAAACTCTACCCTTCTCTCCCCCAGACTATGCAGCCCTGGCTAGCCTCAGGGTTCTTCTAAGCACAGAGATTATGGATGTGAGCCATTAAATTTGGGTTTATTCCTCTCTTCTCCTCTCCTCTCTCTTCATGTGTGTGTGTGTGTGTGTGTGTGTGTGTGTAATGTATCATACACATTATTTGTGTAATTTTGCTTGTAAATGCTAGATAAGTCAGCTAGTGCTGAGCTACCTCCTTGACTCCCCCAACTTTATCTGAGGAGTGAGGGGTGCTGAGACTCAAACTCTTAGTCTTGCACATGCTCAACCACTGAGTTTAGCCTCCTTTGCCTTTTTCAGTTGTTTTGATATCCCAAACTGACCTCACACTTGATGCCTGATCTCCACAGTGGCTTGGACTGCAGGCTCATCCCGTGCCTGGCTGAGTCATTCTTCGTTTTGATGGCCTAGAGTCTCAAGTGCAGCACAACATGGCTTGAACACTCAACTAAGTAGGAACCACCATCATTGTCTTGTTTAATGCTAAGGATACTGGCCATCCATGGAAGCTGTCGTGGCACGCCCAGTATCCCAGGCGACCTATTATTTAACCCAGGGTCATTCCCAGGTGTGGTCTGGGTTCAGACGATGCATTGAGGTTTTTCATTCTGAGGTCTGTGTCTTTGACTTTTTTGACCATGTCTTATGCTTTGTTTTTGATCATTTCCTCTGCTTTTTCTCCTCCGCAAACTCCTGTTGGCTAGCTGAGACATGTGGTCCTCTAATGTCTCTTATTTGTCAGCTCTTTCTTGTTTTCTCATCTCTTCTGTCTTGATATTTTTCAAGTTCAAATATTTAAGTTCAAGAACAATTTCTCTCTCCCAGTTGTGACATCAGAGTCTTCCAGGAAAATGTATTTTCATTACATTGTTTCTGTAATAACAGAGCGACAGCCATTTCAAACAAGTTTCACTTAAGAGTTTAAGAATTACCATAAAAACAGAAAGCAAAATTGCCTTTAATAAGCAAGGCTCTGAGGATGTAAGTGCAAAATGAGAGAGGGCTTTTAGAGGTGCGGGGAGAATTGTGGGAAATGTGTCTGTGGTGGTGGTGGTGGTGGGGGTTAGCCAGGAAAAAACAAAAGCCAGTGATGTTAGAAAACACAGGAACCTGCTAGCTGGGTCAACAGGCTTTCAGTGCATCCTGTCCCCTCTTCCCAGCCATCTTTATCTCTGCCCAGAGAGAGGTAGGGTTGCCTCGTAGGCGGGGATGCTGTAAGGGGCTTTCCCAGAGCAAGGCAGTTAGAATTGGAACATTGGTTGCTAACCTAAACACTGGGGTGGGGAAGGGAGAACCAAGCTTAGACAAGGGACCAAGGCTGGGCTTGTCAGTGCAGCACTGACTAATCAAGGAACAGAGGGGCTGAGGGGTTAGCTCAGCGGGAGAATGCTTGCCTACTGTGTGAAAGGTCTCGGGCTTGACCTTATTCGTCCCAGAGAACCAGTAACAATAGCCGTAGAGAGTAATGAGGATTTAGCTGGGTGTTGTGAAATGTTCCTGTAAAGACAGGAGGATCGGGAATTCAAGGTCCGCCTAGGCTACATGAGACATAGCTGCAAAAACAGAAAAAAGCAAGCAAGAAAGCCAACAAAACAAACAAACAAACAAACAAAGACAAACAAACAAACAGACAAAAAAAAGTACCAGAGGCTTTCAACACTGTTGGAATAAAGCTATTGAGTGTTAAGAAAATTGGCATTGGGGATGGAAAGAGGGCTCAATGGTTAAGAGCACTGACTGTTCTTCCAGAGGTCCTGAGTTCAATTCCCAGCAACCACATGGTGGCTCACAACCATCTGTAATGGGATCCGATGCCCTCTTCTGGTTTGTCTGAAGATAGCTACTGTGTATTCATATAAAATAAATAAATCTTAAATAAAAGAAAGAAAGTTGACATTATCAACACATTCCAGAGTCAAAGCCTTTCCCCCTATGTATGGGGCATTCCTCCAATGAAGAGAAGCATCTAAGACCCAGCAAAAGTTCAAGGTCCTCTGGTGGTTTTGGACTCTCTATATGGTTCCCGCCTGGGTGCCTGGCTGTATCTTTGTATATGCTGAGATACTGCCCAAAGTGTTGTAGTATTAAGCACCAGGGAGCCCATCCCCACCTAGGCCGTTCTTCAATGTGAGAGTAAACAAGAGGCAGTTGTATCCATGCAGTACATTTGGACCACCGTTGTCTCAGTTCCTCAACCACCACAAACATCCAACTGATCCTTCGTTGGTTTCTTCCTGGAGTTGGAACTCAGAGACTTGCATGTGCTAGGCAAACACGCTACCACTGAGCCACGCCCCAAACCCCAATTCTTTTCCTTTGAACACATGTGAGCTGAGACTTAGATCACACCTGGCAGTGCTATCCATCCTTTAGAGAATGTGTAACAGGACAGTTAAGAGTAAAGCCATTTGGAGCATGCCTTTAATCCCAGGGCTTGGGAGACAGAGGCTAGTGGACTTCTGTGAGTTCAAGGCCAGCCTGTTCCAGCCAGCCAGGGCTACACAGTGAGGCCCTATCTCAAAAAAATGCCTCTTGGGCTGGTTAAATGATTCAGCTGATGGAAGCATTTGCCACACATTTCTCATGGTCTGAGTTTGATCCCCAGAACCCACCCATATGATGGAAGGACAGAAATGAATTCACAAAGTTGTCTTCTGACCTCTACATCTTCACAGTGGCCTAGACTGGATACCACCCCTACCACACACCGATAATAATAAATAAAAATTTTAAAAAGGAGAAAATCCTTTTGTATCACGGACCTCAGGTTTTCGTCTATAACAAAGACAATCTCATCTGAAGCTTCAGTGTCTATGTTTTTAGCTACTTGAGCAGGAAATTCTAGAAATATATTCTAGAAAAACTCAATATATTTTAAATTATGAGCAGATTGGTTGGTGAAAGTTCATGTCACTACTATGTCCTATCCGGGACCTGAATTGCCTCTTTGTCCAATGTATCTGTGCTGCATATGTAATCTATCCCGTTATCACTGAGCAGTGGTCCTGGCCATTAGAAGGACTTTGGAGGTGCTACAGTGATTCTGCAAAGAGCAGGCCAGTAGTGGCTAACTGCTGCCCCTCAAGGCCCAAGTCATTCTTGCTACTTCACTTCAACTACAGTACAGCACAGCAAGGTATTCTAAAAATATACACACATACAGGCCAATGATAAAGACAGCAAAATGGCATCCATACCACAGGAAACTGCTGGCATCTATTTTATCATTAGTGGATATTAAGGGAGGAAGGGCTCATCCTGGTTCACAGCTTAAGGAGGGATTTACTCCATCATGGCAGGAAAGGCATGAAAGATCATGAGGCTGGTCATATTGTGTTCATAGTCAGGGAGTAGAGAATGAATGGGAAGTGGGGCCAAGCTGTAAGATCTCATGACCTGCCCCTGGTTACTTACAGCTGCCATAGGCCTAGGTAAATTCTTTCTTTCTTCTGGACCTTGTGTGTGTGTGTGTGTGTGTGTGTGTGTTCACATGCATATGTGGAGGCCAGAGGACACCTTTGGGTGTCATTTTTAGGAACACAGTCCACCTCCTTTGAGATAAGCTCTCCCATTGGCTAGAACTCACCAATTACCCTAGTCTAACTGGCCAGCTAAACCTCAAAGATCGGGCTGTCTCTGCCTTCCTAGCCCTGGGGCAGCAGGTTAGTTCAACACACCATGTCCAGCTTTTCATGTATGTTCTGGGATTCGAACTCAGGTTCTCATGCTTTTGAGGCAAGTAGTTTACTAACTGAGCTATCTCTCCACACTGCACTCCTCATCTTTACAGAGAAAAAGAGGTAACAACCCAGCGTGGGAAGGTTATCCTTCAAGGGTGGTCACTGTGGCATTACTTATAACAGCAAACAACTGGAAGGAATCTAAATGTCCATCGGTGGGGAAACAGTTGGATAAGTGATGATACACTCATGCCTATATGCTGATAACAAGATAGTGATGTGCCTATTGGAGTTGAGATACCTAGTTAAACTGTGATTTATATGCTGTGAGTGCACCAATTCTGAGGGTAAGTCTCTATGTGTTTTAAGATGTATCCACTTGTATCAGTGCCACCCCTGTCAAGGCGAGAGTGCTTTCTTCACTAATGATTTCTCTCATTCTCCCTTTCTCTCTCTTCTTACCACACAGAGACCACCACTGTTCTGACAGCTAACATCATAGATCTATTTTTTCTATTCCCTCTCCATTTTTATTTTATGTGTATGGGTATTCTGCCTGTATCTACACCTCTGCATGTAGATACAGTGCCTTTAGAGACCGTTTAGATGGACTGGAGTGACAGATGGTTCTAAGCCACCATTTAGATCCTGGGAATTGAACTCAGGTCCATTGGAAGAGCAGCCAGTGATCTTAACCATTGAGTCATCTCTCTCCAGTCCCCATTTATTTATTTATTTATTTATTTATTTATTCGTTTGTTTTTCGAGACAGGGTTTCTCTGTGTAGCACTGGCTGTCCTTGAACTCTCTCTGTAGACCAGGCTGGCCTTGAACTCAGAAATCCGCCTGCCTCTGCCTCCCGAGTGCTGGATTAAAGGTGTGCGCCACCACTGCCCGGCTAATTCTTTATTTTAATTTTTAAAAGATCTGTTTTATTTTATGTGTAAGGATGTTTTGCCTGCATGTATGTGGGACCATCATGTGTGTGCTCAGTGTTCTCAGATCACAGCGTTGGGAAGACTGGGAAGCACAATTCTCAGAGGTCAGGAGAGTCTATTGGATCTCTTGGAGCTGGAGTTAAGGATGGTTGTGAGCTACCATGCGGGTGCTGGGAGCCAAGCCTGGGTCCTCTGCGAGAGCAACAATTTTGCTTTACCATTGAGTTATCTCTCCAGCCTCTCTTATTTTTTACTCTCAAACCTTGTATTTTGGGAACCACAGGGACACTGAAAACATTCAGGCGTGTTACAAATAATGGCTTCTCCTTCTTCTTCTTCTTCTTCTTCTTCTTCTTCTTCTTCTTCTTCTTCTTCTTCTTCTTCTTCTTCTTCTTC